>OY294044.1:2933070-3383174 GCA_958510825.1 Brachypterus glaber | reverse complement strand
CTCCGTTAGGGGGAAATGACGTGCATAATATAAACAAAATAAACTGAAATGAAACATAGTAAAGGTTCTTTTGAATTACATATCACAAAATACCTAGTAAATAATTACCATCGTATTTTGCATTATATGATATTTATGATATGATCATCCAAAACAGGAAATTTACTTGGTAAATGCAAAATACGATGGTATTTAAGTATTACATATTTTAATAGTGTTAGTTAAAATAGCTGGTAATATGTGTCTGCTAACAAATTAACACATATTTACCCAGATCAAAATTCTAAAACATTTTAAATTACTGCCTAACATAATATTTTATATTATTTGTAACTTAAAATATACACCGCTTAACATAACCATAACCAGTAGTCGGCAAATTTCCAGTACTCGCATAGGCGCCGCGTTGACTCTAGCGTTGAGGCGAGGTTTTAAATATTTACATTTTTATTTCTTTTTTACTTGATTTTTTTTAATGATTCCATTTAAACGAGTAAGGTGGGAAAAAAGTTATCGACATTAAAATTAAAAACTTTCGTATTCTTAAAAGATAAAAATCGAGTGTCGTTTTTTTCTTTGAAAAACACTGATATATATACGTATGTATAGTTAATATGTATATTTAATATTGTTGTGGGTAACAAATTAGTCGTCAAATGTTTCGATTTATAAAAATTTCCCTCATAATTCGGCAAAATTAATCCGTAAGCCTATGTTTCTGTGTTTATTTTCAACGTTGATGAGTCATAACTGAGTTTACACCGAATACTGGTTATAACGATGTATCACATTCAAAAAAATCCTCCTGGCCCCCTGCATCTATCGTACCCCCCTATATTATTTAATTTACGCTTAAAAGTTAAAGGTCGGACGGACTTTTGACACGCACGGTATGTTATGCACAAAAAAGTAGGATCAAAACAAGTATGGAAAAAAAGTAAAATTAACATGAAACAATGAATAGTTTTTTTATAATAATATAATATTATAATACTATTTAGTGGTTACTTACATTTGTAAATGAATAACTCAAAAACTGATAGACAGTTGCATTTTCAGTATTACCCACTACCTGATATTCCCCCGCATTCCCCTACCATTAGATCGGTTTTGTGCATTTTCTTGTCAAAATATAAAAGATATTTTTTCCCAAAATAACACGGTAATCCTCGGCAGTTTATAAGTTTTAAATCATCAGAAATTAAGAGTGGATCTTGTTAGTAGGAGTTATATACGTTAACAGTTAAATCGCGTTACATATCTTCGGAATATACAGTGCGGTCCAAAAACAACCCCCCCACCCCTTTTAACTTTTGAATGAGTTGAGATATCGACTTCAAATTTAGAACTCTTAAATAAGACAACTTAAACTATCTTTTAGCATATATTTGATATTTTCAGCTCTTAAAATGTGGGCAGGGGGGCATGGGAGGACATTTTTTTAAATGGAAAGGGGGGTCGTGTGATACATCATTTTAAAGATTATAAAATTCTCTATTTAAACTAACATTTTTAAATTTTTTAAAAATGTTTTTTAATATTTTGATTTTTCAATTTTTTGTGTTAAAACATTTGATTTTTTAATTTTTTTTTATAAATTTTTATTTATGTCAACTAAAATTAGTTTAAAAGTATAATTAACATTTTTTTATGATGAAATTAGGTATTTTTAAAAAATTATTTGTTTTTCTTAGAGGAATTTTGACATTAATACCCATTTTCAACCCCATTTTAAACCCAAATTTTTTTTTATTTAAAAATATGAAGTTAAATAGAGAATTTTATAAGCTTTAAAATGATGCATTACATGACCCCTCTTTCTATTTAAAAAAATGTGCCCCCATGCCCCCCTGTCCACATTTTAAGAGCTGAAAGTATTAAATATATGCTAAAAGATATTTTAAGTTGTCTTATTTAATAGTTCCAAATTTGAAGTCGACATCTCAACTGGTTCAAAATTTAAGAGGGGGGGGGGGGTGACTTTTGGACCGCTCTGTATAAAAATTCTTCTGGAGGAATCACGCTCAACACCAACTACCTATAAGAATAATAGAGTCAAACAAATTACATTTATTACATTTAGATTAGACTATTTCACAGTTTTTCACAATTATTCATTAGGTTAAGAGTTAAAAAAAAGACTTCAAAAACTTTATATGACATATGTCAACACTAAAAACTTTATATGACATATGTCAACACTAAAAACTCTAACTCTCTTTAATTTTCATTTAATCAAAATGTCATTTCATAAATTCTCATTTCTTTAAAAAATTAGGTATCACATATTTAAAAGGCACTTTTTAAAGACTGTTCTCACCCCTTGGCCCCAGAATTATTGGGAATAACTATAAAAATGGCTTAATCTGAATGTATTAAATGAAATGAATATGAAACTGCAAGTTAAAAATAGATTTTTTGGTAGCTCATTGTCATAGCTTATGGAGCTTCTAGGAACCAAACTAACCGGATTCGGAGTCTAGCAATTTTAAAATAGCTTAATCTGAATGTACATTAAGACATATAAAAAAATATAGCCGGGAGCAAATAATGAAATAAAAATGGTCACCAGCTCTCCGGCTATTAGCTATGTTTTCCATTTTTGAAAAAAACTAATTAAACTATGACTTTTCTCTAAAGCAGTAACTAGGCTAAGATAATTATTATATTATATTATATTATAGATTACACAGGATTACAAAAAAAAAGTCAGGACTATTTGACCGGACTATGGTATTCCTAGGTATTTTGGCGCCCTGAATCAGATCCCGGGGTCAGTTTTGCCCCATCACGTCAGGAAAACGAGATTTCAAGGTTATTTGAGGTCAAAATGGTGAGTTTTTGGAAGCGGGCCCGCGACAATATATCAAACTACCTGTTAACTTCACGGGTAACTGTGTAGGTCTTGAATACTTTCTGAACGTTGAGATGTTGTCCCGGGGCCGCTCCCAAATGACCTTGAAATCTCGTTTTCCTGACGTGATGGGGCAAAACTGACCCCGGGATCTGATTCAGGGCGCCAAAATACCTAGGAATACCATGGTCCGGTCAAATAGTCCTGACTTTTTTTTTTGTAAACCTGTGTTATTAAAAACTGACCCCGGGATCTGATTCAGGGCGCCAAAATACCTAGGAATACCATGGTCCGGTCAAATAGTCCTGACTTTTTTTTGTAAACCTGTGTTATTAAAAACTGACCCCGGGATCTGATTCAGGGCGCCAAAATACCTAGGAATACCATGGTCCGGTCAAATAGTCCTGACTTTTTTTTTTGTAAACCTGTGTTATTAAAAACTGACCCCGGGATCTGATTCAGGGCGCCAAAATACCTAGGAATACCATGGTCCGGTCAAATAGTCCTGACTTTTTTTTTTGTAAATCTGTGTTATTAAAAACTGACCCCGGGATCTGATTCAGGGCGCCAAAATACCTAGGAATACCATGGTCCGGTCAAATAGTCCTGACTTTTTTTTGTAAACCTGTGTTATTATTATATAGGCTAGTATAGCTTAAATATTCGAGTTTAAAAATATAATAGCAAATACAATGAAACCTTATCGCATTGGTCTTAAATAGAGACCCTCGTTTTTCGGACAGTTATATCAGTAGTCTCTGTAGCAGGGGCACCTTAACGGCATGGGCAAGGCGCGGGGCGACCAAAAGCTTAGAGACGCCCTTGGTGCGTATCGAAGGTCTTCACAATTGGAGGCGATTTTATACTCTGCCACACGGTAAGAAAGCTTTGACGAAAGGGGGAGGTATCACGGAACGGGCAACGCGCTCTCTTCTTTAAGTAATAAGCGTCAAGCGTGCAAGTGAGAGGCACTCACATTCCTCACATATTTTCCATAGCAACACATCCGTGTGTCAAAGAGTACTATTATAACAATGTTTTGGCAGATTTAACCGTTTCGCGATAAATTAAATTGGCCATGGTTTAAAATTGGTATCCTTTAAATTTAGATTTCAGCGTACTTTTAAGTTACATTTGACTTATTATCAAAAAAAAAAAGCAGTAATGGTCTGCCTAAAAATCATAAAAAGGTTTAGGCGGTCGCCGTTTACCCCTATTCCTATTAAATTTTGTTTATTTGTTTGTATTTGTTTTTAATCCAATTTCGGCTTGTGTACCTGCAATAATTAAATTTGCACTAGACACGCTACAAAGAAGTGGGACAAAAAATAAAAAACAAACACAGCTTATTTTTAATATTTAAAAAGTTTAGCCGGACTTTTAATTTTGGTATGTATGCTTAATATACAGCCTGTTCCAGAACTCGCGTACCGAAATTTAAGAGGTGATTCTACATCCAAAAATATGAAAAAAAGTTTCTATAAAGGTTGGTCCGGAAATGAGCCCTAAGGGAGCTACGGCCCTTCGAAGATGACGTATTGAATGGGGAACAAAAAAAAGCACCAATAAAATTTTAATGCTGCAGGGTGATTCTTTATTTAAAACTGAGCAAAAAGTATTATACACCAAAACACCTAAATTTAATATTAAAGGAGTAATAGACTTTTAAAAAGTAACGTTTTTGGTGGCACAAAATGTTACTTCCTCTTAATTGCATTTTTTTTTATAACGGTTGCTCCTACAGTGTTACACTATATGATATTTTATGTGTATTTTTACTCTAGAAATCTATATTTTTTACAACAAATCCAAAAAACATACACATAGAAAAGTTTGGGGCAAAAATGTTTTAAGCCTCATATATTTTGTCCGTCTGGGCACGCCTCTGGATAAATTAAAAAAATAAATTAACATAAACTTATTGCCCTTATTAATACTAGTATACATGCAAAAGCTCGCCGCTCTAGCTTAAACGGTGCCCGAGTTATTAATTAAAAACCTTATTTTTATTACAATTTTAAAGGGCCCTAGATCCCTTAGGGCTCATTTCCGGACCAACTTTTATAGGAACTTTTTTTATATTTTTGGATCTAGAATCACCTCTTAAATTTTGGCATGCCAGTTATGGATCACCCTGTATGTAACACTAAAGTTTAATTCCAGTAAAACATGCCACAGAGTTCTCTAAAGGCGTCTTTTCACGGAGCAATTTATACGCAAGTTTGGTGCTATGCAAGTTTGCTGCCAGATATAGCATGAGGACAATTACACATTCATTTGCCTTTTCACGGAGCAAGTTATACGCAAGTTTGACGCTATATATTACAAGTTAAACAATGCTGCCAACCAGACAATTTTGACGTGTCTCTGCATTTGTTGACAAAAACATAACCTAACATTTGCTTTTTTAAGGATCCTTTTTAGTTAGACAGACCGGCCTATTATTAATAATAATAATTATTAACATGTACAGTTGCTGTATATTAGTAAAAAGAAATCGATTTAGTAACTTTTTTTCGGGTTGGTACCACGAAAATAACTATAAATCTTGCATGAAAATCGTCGAAAAATAGAACTTGTTCTAATAATTTGATGGCTCGAAAATAGCATCAAATTTTCCTGAAGGCATGCGCAGTTACTGAATCATTCTTGCAACAAAATTGCATAGCACCAAACGCGTACAAATTGCTCGGTGAAAAGGCGCCTTAACAGCCATTATTTCAAGTAAACTCTTGGTTTTGAACCAACACTTTTTATTTTACTATTACAACCATTTCTTTAGTCGTTGGTTTGGACTTTTTGGTTAAGTAACGAACACAATTGTTGGTTACCTACCAAAAATGTTATCAGTGACTAATTTGTTACACACAACAATACTGACTATACATATGTATATGTCACGGTACTCTTGAATGATCAATAGGTTGAACTAACGTGGCAAAAAAATCTGACCATGGAACATGGTAGTAGAAGGTTCACTTGTTATAGAATCACCGACAGCCAAATCCCAAAAACTTGTTTTTGGAAAATAATGTTAAATAACCATCTGCAGAGTTCATGGTCAATACAAACTTAAAGTGTAAATTATGTTGCATGATTTTGGTAGTAATTCTCGTGCTGATTCCGAATATGTTTTAAGTTACTCTCTATTTTTTTCCGTTTTTGAGAGAAAAGCGTATAAAAATCACAAAAATTATTTTTTCGCATGTTTTAATGTAGCCTAGACATTTTGCTATAACACAATAAAATAACTTTCTTAGCCTAAATTATTGTCCGATTCTCGTTCTGTATTATTATAAAGGAACATCTCGTCTAACATTTTTGTGAAAATTTTTAAAATTTTATTATAAACGTGTTTAAATTAAAAAATTAATTATTTTGTTACATAGTGTTCATAATATATCTTTCACTTTGAAAAGTAATTGTCAGATGTGTACATAGACGTTCCTAAAGTTATTTTCTATATTTTGCCCAGACAAAAACATTTATTATTATAGACTTTACAGTGTGAAGTATTGAACGATGGTTTTTAAATTAGATTAAAAACTCATCAACAATTTACCTCAGATCAAAAGTTTTTTACAATATACACGTTTTTTTATCAAATTCTGAACTACCTTCTTTCATTTTCTGTATAAAAAATAAGTAAAAATTAAAGGAATTAGATTTATATGCTTATGAATTTAAAATTTTTATAAAAGCTGCAGCCTGCACCTTCAGCTGCCTTATCTGCATTTTCTTTTAATAGTGATGTTAACACTTAATCTTGCTGTTTTTTTGGCAAACTTTTAACTATTTGGATTGCATTTTCCCGTGCAGTATATATTGTGCAAGTATGTTTTTTCCCCTTGCCTATGTTTTGCAGACAAGTTTTACATATTACTGATTTATTTGACTTTATATTATGGTATATGGTTGCCGGTTTTCCCTGTTTTTTAGCCGTTATGCATATTAAACAGCCACAGTTAATACGTAAAATTTTTACATCTTCGTTAACAAAATCTGGCATTACAGGTATGGTTCTCTTGTAAACATGTTTTTCACAATCATTTAGGAAATGACGACAAGAAACACAAATTGATACTGGGAACCTCCAATTGTTAACATCATAGTGTTCATTAATATGTATTTTCATAAGGTCTTCCAATTTTTTAGTTATCCTAAAATGGACTTCTTTACATTTTTTAAATGAAATTTTCACGCCGCAGGCAGCACAAACTTTTTTTCTATTATTTTCGTGGTCGCTCATTATCTAAGATAAATTTAAAAGGTATCAGTATAGAAGCAATTATTTATTTTATATAACAGTAATATAAATTCTTTTTGGCAAAATATCACTTTTAAATCAAATATATAATTATTAAGTTCAAAATACTTACAAATATGTAAATAATACTGAAGGTAAAAAATAAAAGCCTTCTACAAAATTCAACATTTATTGTTATAACATTATTTCTGACAAATAAGTCAATTTATAACAAGCTAGTAATAGGTAGGTTAATAGTATTATTAACATTCTCAAGTATTCGGTAAAAATTATTAACGCGCCTCTGTGTTGGACAAATCCATCAAATCTGAAACATCTGTAATGACACTGATTAACAAAAAAAAGTATTTTAATAAAAACGCGATTTCAAGGGTATTTAAATATGTATTTAGATTTACCAAAAGAAAAAAAAATCCAAGATATTCCTTTGGAACTATACAGAACGAGAATCGGACTACAATTTAAGCCAAGAAAGTTATTTTATCGTCTTATAACAAAATGTCTAGGCTTTTTTCTCAAAAATGGAAAAAGATAGAGAGTAACTTAAAACATATTCGGAATCAGCACGAGAAATACTACCAAAATCAAGCAACATAATGTACACTTTAAGTTTGTATTGACCATGAACTCTGCAGACGGTTATTTAACATTATTTTCCAAAAACAAGTTTTTGGGATTTGGCTGTCGATGGTTCTATAACAAGTGAACTTTCTACTACCATGTTCCATGGTCAGATTTTTTTGCCACGTTAGTTCAACCCATTGATCATTTAAGAGTACCGTGATGTATCGGTGTTTTTCAAAGAAAAAACCGACATTCGATTTTTATCTTTTAAGAATACGAAAGTTTTTAATTTTTATTTATTGATAACTTTTTTCCCACCTTACTTGTTTAAATGGAATCATTAAAAAAAATAAAGATTAAAAGAAATAAAAATGTAAAAATTTAAATCTCGCGTCGATTCTATCGTTGATGCGAGGTTTTAAATATTTACATTTTTATTTTCTTCGAAAAACACTGATATATTTACATATTTATAGTTAATATGTATATTCAATATTAAACTAAATTAAATTGTTTGATATTTACAAATTTAAAAGATCTATGTAAAACATTTTACTATTCCTTAAAACGACTTTTGTTTGATTAACGCAGTCGTCCCTCCGAAGTGA
Organism: Brachypterus glaber; assembly: GCA_958510825.1. NCBI lineage: Eukaryota > Metazoa > Arthropoda > Insecta > Coleoptera > Kateretidae > Brachypterus > Brachypterus glaber. The sequence goes on along the minus strand of OY294044.1, from coordinate 3,374,881 downwards.
CTGATCGATTTCGTGCTTTTTAGCACTCTTCAGAGCCACATATCGGTAGTAGGGACAACTACGAAAATCAAATCCTTTCCATATATCTCTATATAGAGTTTAAAAATCGTTGTAAGGAAAAGCAAAAACAGCTAGCGACATCTACTGCTAAAAGCAGAGACTGGATAAACCTATCGACAGTCCAAAAAAGGAAGCAGTTATTGGTTTCAAGAACCTATTGCACGCTGTCGATAGGGGGCAGATTAATCAATGCCACGGTGGACATTGCCGCCAATTGAATCCTAAACGCTAGGAGGTCACCTTTTACAGTGGTATCTGAATTAATAAACTAAATTAAATTGTTTGATATTTACAAATTTAAAAAATCTATATAAAACATTTTACTATTACATTACATTACATGTTTGTTTAACCTCGTACTATTCTACTTAATTAAGCATCCCCTAAGTCCAGGACTTGTGTGGGCTAGTAGTAGAGGGAACCACCGGCTTATACTGACTTTCGAACCAGTTTCTAGGGAGTGTCCGTTTCACTTATCGCCTTCGACAAATTTCAATTATTAATTAACTGAAAAAGGCAAATCGGCGCCAGTGAGAATCGAACTCACGATAGTAGACTTGCTATGCATACGCGCTAGCCACTACGCTATGCCTTCCTTAAAACGACTTTTGTTTGATTAACACAGTCGTCTCTCCGAAGTGACTGATCGATTTCGTGCTTTTTAGCACTCTTCAGAGCCACATATCGGTAGTAGGGACAACTACGAAAATCAAATCCTTTACATATATCTCTATATAGAGTTTAAAAATCGTTGTAAGGAAAAGCAAAAACAGCTAGCGACATCTACTGCTAAAAGCAGAGACTGGATAAACCTATCGACAGTCCAAAAAAGGAAGCAGTTATTGGTTTCAAGAACCTATTGCACGCTGTCGATAGGGGGCAGATTAATCAATGCCACGGTGGACATTGCCGCCAATTGAATCCTAAACGCTAGGAGGTCACCTTTTACAGTGGTATCTAAATTAATAAACTAAATTAAATTGTTTGATATTTACAAATTTAAAAAATCTATATAAAACATTTTACTATTCCTCAAAACGACTTTTGTTTGATTAACGCAGTCGTCCCTCCGAAGTGACTGATCGATTTCGTGCTTTTTAGCACTCTTCAGAGCCACATATCGGTAGTAGGGACGAAATCGATCAGTCACTTCGGAGGGACGACTGCGTTAATCAAACAAAAGTCATTTTAAGGAATAGTAAAATTTTTTATATAGATTTTTTAAATTTGTAAATATCAAACAATTTAATTTAGTTCTTTATTATTGAAATTTTTATTGGTGCATTTTTTAGTTCCTATTTTTGATGTTGAACGTGAAATTGCCTCTTTAATTGCAGTTTTCTCGAAAACGGTTAGCTCTACGGTGTTACATAAAGAGTACCTTTTTATGTATTTCTAATTAAAGATTAATATTTTATTGAGAAAATGTCAAAAAATCTGCGGATAAAAAAGTTCGGGGCAAAAAAGTGACATCACGCCCCCTAATTTTACACGTACCTGGTTCAAATTACTAAATAAATCTACATGAAATGTTAGCCTTTATCAATGCTAAGTCTTTTGCAAAAATTTGTTACTGTGGTTTATAGGGTTCCAGAAATATTAAATAAAAACTACTTTTCAGATGTACCCTTACGAGGGTCGTAGCTCCCTTAGGGCTCATTTCCGGACCAACCTCTATAAGAACTTTTTTTTGTATTTTTTATCGTAGAATCTCCTTTTAATTTTTTTGAACCTAATTCTGAATAACCCTGTATAATGGAATTCGTAACATTACATATCTTCACGGCTTGTATAGTTCTCCGCATGAAAGAAAGTCTCCGAAGAGCATTATAAGGCGTACGAGCCTACAACAGGCCTCCCACTTCCACACACATTCCAAACATATTTCCCGTAGCCACAGATCCGTGCGTCAAACTATATAGATTTAAGCTTCAAAGCTTTTTTGAACCAATATTTTTTAAATATGTGGCAGAAGAATACGCAGTGCACGAAAAGCTAGAGAAATAAGTGACAAGAACTGGGAAACGCGCCAATTTGATTTATTATAATATCTACAGGGTGTTCCAGAACTCGAGTACAGAAATTTTAAAGGTGATTCTACATACAAAACTATGAAAAAAAGTTCCTATAAAGGTTGGTCCGGAAGGGAGCTACGGCCCTACTAAGAGTGCCCCTAAAAAAGAGTTTTTATTTAATATGTCTTTTACCCTATTGACCACAGTAACAAAGTTTTGCACATACCTTAGCATTGATAAAGGCTATCATTTTATGTAATTTTTATTTGGTAATTTTAACCAGGGACGTGCAAAATGGGGGGCTAGGTCACTTTTTGCCCCAAACATTTTTATTTGTAATGTAAAAAAATACACATAAAAAAGTTAGGGGCGAAAAAGTAACATTTTGCACGTCCCTGGTTAAAATTACCAAAAAAAATTACATAAAATGATAGCCTTTATCAATGTTAAGGCATGTGCAAACGTTTGTTACTGTGGTTTATAGGGTAAAAGACATATTAAATAAAAACTCTTTTTTAGGGGCCAACCTTTATAGGAACTTTTTTTCATATTTTTGTATGTAGAATCACCTCTAAAATTTCTGTACTCGAGTTCTGGAACACCCTGTATATATTAATAACTTACCTTTATGTTTATGATTTGTTTGGTGGACACCATGTACTCTGTTTTCAAAGAAAAAAAAAATTAATTTGGAATTCTTAAAAAAAGTTACTTATAAGTAAATAAATATGAACATTTTCTAAGAACGTTTTTTTGTAGCCTAAATTTAAATTACCTCATGCTTAAATTTTTACCATTTTGGCCAAGGGGCTACACAAGGCTGTAGCACTTTCTTTTTGTATTTCTTTATTGTCCAAAAAGACTTTTCCATTTTAAAATAGTCTATATTCAATGTTTTTTAATTTAAAAAAATAATAAGAAAGCATGAATTTTCTTAAAGAAAAAGACTCCTAGTGCAACCATTAGATTTTAAAAATCTAAAAAACTTGGTTTGATTTTAAAAGAACAAATTTAGGAGGTGAAACCAGAAATAAAAATAATGTTTCAAATTTTGCGTGGGGCACCTAATGTATACATTGTATACCTATACTATACAACACCTGACCAGATTCGGATTCTGAATCTACAAATAGCAAAATTGAGGAATAAGTGAGGCAGTTAACTCTATAAAATTTAATACACTGAAAAAAATGACGTTCTTGGCTCAAAGTAGTCAACACTCTTGGCTTTTATTATTCTTATTATTCTTTTGGCTTAAAAGATGTGTATCTTTAAACAAAAGTATTTATCTTGTCCCAAGAAAAGTGTCGCTTTTGAAATATTTTTAAAACTCTCTTGGACCTGGCGCATTTGAGGCAAAAAACAATTTATCTTGTATTAAGATATTTAAAAATTAAATAATTTTAAATACTTTGGTCCAAGAATTTTTCTTTTGAGACAAGACCACTTGCATTTCACACAAGATCAAATAATTTTAAGTTAAAGAATCAGAAGATCTTGGCAAGTGAATTATATTTTCATGTTAAGAGAAGGCGCTTTTGGACGTACCGCAAAGGATCCTTTTTTTCAGTGTAGGTATCGACAATTTGAGACATTTTCTAAAGGAAGTACAAAAATTATCGCATTGAAAGAACAAAGATGTATCTACAATTTTTTGGTAAATTCGTTTATTTTAATTTCTTACAGAGATTTTACAAAGCTTTTTTACTAAAATTTAGTTACCAAATATATAAGTTTAATAAATTTGTACAAGAATTTGTATTAAAAATTTACAAAAGTACGCTAAAAAATAGCTGTCAAATTATTTGTAGATATAATTTTGTTATTCTATCCGGAAAGAAACCTTGAGTGGAAAGGGCGAGATTTTAGCTAAAAACCAAATTAATCAATTTATTGGAATTAACATGTTAAAAAATTACCTTACTAGTTGGCCAACGGTTTCTTTTCGTGTAACAAAGCTGATTTATAATATATTTATGCCGACAAAATATAAAACCAAAAAAAATATTCCGCAACCATGCAAATTAAAAATCCAAATAATTTTATAATGATAAAATAAAGTGTAAATTATATTAGTCAAAATATTAGGTAAATTAAAAAAAAAATCGTTTTACTTTTTTGATGTAGGTATTTAATTTTAAATTAAAACCTAAAAATCGCGATTTCTGATCGAAATCTTGAAATTCTGCAAAATTATTAGATTAAGAGAGTTGCAGAAATAACTTGATGTTATCAATATAATTTATCAATAACAAACCTTTAAAGGTTTTTTTTTTAAATTAGGGTAATTTGAAACCTTTATTTTGACAGACGTACAATAGCAGTGACACAACTTGAATCAGGAAAAAGTCAGTTAAATACCTATACTCCGTCCAGTTATGCAAGATAGTAAGAGACGCGGCCCGTTTGGACTTTTTCAATACCATACAAAATAACATTACGTGTAACCATTTTTTTATATAACTTTCTCTTCTTTTATTAGCTTTAACGACCGTCAATCATTGTCATAGACAAAAAATCTCACAATATTTTATATGGTTAAAGGTACAAGTTTTTAACCAATGATGTAGCTTAAAAATCGCGGGAATTTTAAACTACTATCTTGCATAATTGGACGGACTATAATACCTAATTTTTGATTAACGTCTCCCTGAGAAAAAAACGTCAAAACAAAATTCAGGGACCCTAGACATAATATCCTGCACTCAAACATGATGTTTTGGATATTTAAATATTTTTATGGATGTTCTGTCGAATTTAACTGGTTATTAGCGGAATATTTTTTCCGTATATTTTCACGGTAAACCGGCACAGTACTCTGAAATAAGATTTTACCTGAAAAGGCTCCAAATCAATTCTTGTAATATTTCGTATTTTTTCAATAAAGCAAGTTAAATACGAATGGGAAAGTCAGGTAATGATTTAATTATTATAAATATTAAATATTTTATATCATTACATATCGTCGGCTTACAAGTAAAAGGCACTAAGTCACTTTTTTGCAAAAATGGGATTTTAATGGCACTGTAATTAATTTTTGATGATCTATGTATAGGTAAACCTAACTAAATGGACTGCCAAGGGAGTTACCCACTATACAAAACGCACCAATTTGATTTTGATTAAAATTTTATCTGGCAATAGGCACTAAGTCACTTAGTGCACTTAGTGCGTTTTACTTGTAGATTATTTCAAATGTTTCTGCACTAAGCGACTTTTTAAAAAGAGTTAATTTATAAAAATATGAATGCTTGAATCATTTATATGATACAATATCACGTTATTTATTGTACTGACAAACGCCTTCAAATTTTGCTATGTTAAAGTTGATGGAATAGAGATAGAACATAGAAACAGATCTTTACCTGTAAAATGACAATGCTTTTTACGTGTACTTTCGATGTGTATTTAATAATTTAATTTTCATTTGCATGTTTTTTTTTTATTATCAGATAATATTTCAAACCTAAATTTGAAGCCTTCAAACTAAGTTCAAAGTCTCGGTGCATTTCTGAGGGGTGTTGCACCGTGAAGTGTTTTATAATTAATAATGATTCATTATAATTATTGACTTTAGGAGATGCTTCTTTGCCGGCACAGCCGATGGCCTCTGAAAACTGTCTTAGTTCTGGCATAATAAGCAGTTTCATATAATTAATACTAATTAATTATTATTATTAATTTTGGAAACGTTCTTTAAATAATCAAAAAGTCCAAACCCTTCTTTTAAAAATCTAATTTTTGAAAATTTATGTAAACATCTTGTTTTCTACTTTATAGTTATACATTACGTTTAATTAATAGAAGCGTTTTAATTTTAAATAGTTGTTTTTTATATTATTTTATTGACTTAGTGCTCTTTACTTGTAAGCCGACGTCGTGGGCCTACAAGTAAAAGGCACTAAGTCCATGTATTTTTCAAATTTAGTTAAACTACTTCAATTTTTCTTTATTTAACTGCAAATGTCCATACATGTCATTGCAATTTGCGGTAGTTTTTTTCCAAAAACAATTATTACAAAAATTAAAAAACAACAATGAAAGTTAAATTTGTCAATATCTCAAAACCATGTTTTTGGACTTAGTGCTCTTTACTTGTAAGCCGACGATATTAAATATTAAATATTTTTTTTTTGATAATCAGAAAACATCCCAGTAACGAAATGCCAAAAAAAAACTGATACAAGTCTTTTTGGGTTGAATCTATTTTCAGAGCACCGCGCACAGTGGGCCAGGAATAAAATTAAATAGACAAAACGTTTTTGTATACTAATATTTTCGATACGCTGATTTAGAATATCATAGTGAAAAATCTGAAAAAAAAACTGGGCTACTGTAGTGCACTAAGGTGGAACATATTTAATTTTATATTTTCGATTTTGCTGAAATTTGGTTTGGATGATTGCTTCATTTAATTAAGGTCCTTTATTTATCAATACCTAAAAGTTTAAAATTCAATATAGACAAAAAGTTAGGGTGGTTCGAATTTAAGGATGTTGTCGTAATTGACATAAATTAAGCTTGATAATTAAGTTTATATTATTTATCACTAATATCTGTTCATAATAAAGCCCCTGAATATGATAAAGCCCATACCAATTCAAAAAATAAAAAATAGGTCAATTCTTGTGATACAGCCTGTTCCAGAACTCGCGTACAGAAATTTGAGGGTGTATTAAAAACCCTCTGGAAAATATGAAAATTATGTCAAAAAATCCATCTTCGTTCAATTCAAAAATAAGAACGCTTTAAGTGGACCAATACTGTTGCTTATGTTAAATTACCTTTAAAAGTTGAATTTGTAGCTATGGAAGCAAATTTAATTATTGCAGGTACATGTTCTGTAGGTTGACATGGTGATTAATGTGACATAAATATTTATTGTCAAAAAATCACCGCCGGATGGAGTGACCCTATAAAAATAGAATATTTGATAGCCTCTGTCGGTTTTGTCAAAATATAATAACCTAAAAAGATTCTAAAGTTGAAAGTCTCAAACAATGCACGCGTCAACAATTAAAATTCAACCATAGTTACTAATAAGTAGGGAAAAACTAATTTGTAGGTAATTTAACATCAGCAACAGGATTGGTCAGATTAAATAGCTTCCTTTTTAACTAGTATTAAAGTTGGATTTTTTTTGAAATTTTGTTCATATTTTCCAGAGGGTTTTTAATATAACCTCAAATTTCTGTACGGGAGTTCTGGAACAAGCTGTATATTGCGCCAAGTACTATTTATCTAGATGAAATTTATGTATAATCTCTATGTATGCTCAAAATCAACATGTTTTATTTTTAAAATATGTTTTACTCTACCAATAAGACAGTTAAACTTAAAAACAGGAGTAAAAATAGTAATTTTCAATTTAAAAAAAAATCTTAAATTAAATTAATTAATTAATTAATTATATTAAATTGTCCAAAAAAGATCAAAATTACTTACCGAGAAACTTTTTAAACAATTTCTATATTATTATTTTTTTAGTAAGTTGGTGTACACTTGTTAAATATGTTACATAATATGTAACATATTATGTTACTGCGCAAGCTTCAAATCATGTGCTAGTGGGAGGCGATTTGAAAGTTGTTTAGCACAATTTTTTAGCCCTATTACAATTGACCCGCGTTACAATTGACCCGACCTCCCCTACTATAAGGAAAAATAAATAAATTTTCCAAATTTAAAGTTACCCAGTCCGCAGAGGCACGTCAAAATGACGTCAAAATCTGGTGATTACTGGTCAATAGAAGTCAGTCGACCAATGATCGACGACATTTTGACGTAAGTTAATTGACGAATTTCTGACGTCATTTAATCACGTCATATTGCCGACTTTTCTTGGTTATATAATATATTATACTTTTATTATTTTTATTAAAAAACTATAACACCAACGTGGTGTATAGTCTGCAATAGGTAGTACTCAGAAAGCATTTTTTTAGTTATTATGGTATGGTATGTAAAAAAAATCATCAAAAATAAAATATCGTTTATTGTTTAAGTAACTCCCTTTACTCAAACGCATATGGTACTTACACTTTTTTTATATTTTACGTAGCTACCTAAACTACAATTTATGTATGCATATTTTTTTTCTTATGTGTCAAAACTAATTAATTTCGACTATGTATAATTTAAATTTCGCGCTCTTATTTTTGGCTGCGCGCTCAGTACACGTCCATCTTGAATCTTGTCAGAACACGGACGCTAGCTCTACGTGATTGTTTTGAGTTTTTCTTTTGTTTGTTTTTGGTTTTTCCGAGGATTTTCCTTATATTTTCGTGGGTAAGTACCTAGAATAACTATGACTATGATAGTTGCGAACTGGGGACACCCTAAATATTGAAATAACTTATAACATTATTTTTGGCTGCGCGCTCAGTACACGTCCATCTTGAATCTTGTCAGAACACGGACGCTAGCTCTACGTGATTGTTTTGAGTTTTTCTTTTGTTTGTTTTTGGTTTTTCCGAGGATTTTCCTTATATTTTCGTGGGTAAGTACCTAGAATAACTATGACTATGATAGTTGCGAACTGGGGACACCCTAAATATTGAAATAACTTATAACATTATTTTTTATTGTAATTGTAATGGTTTATTGTCGTTCTAGGGCCTATTTTTATGGGTATTTTAGACTATATTAATTTAATTAGACAGTTATAACATAATATTTTTTTTATTATTTTAGGTTTAGAGGATATCTATAAAGAAGTGCGAAAATTAAGCGAAGAGGTAAAAGAAGTAAAAGCCATTTTAAAATAGTCAAGAAGTTTGGTTACTGCTTCCATACCAAGTGATATCTCTGTAGAATTTATATTTTGTTTACATCTATATATATTAGATCATGTAATATTGTTATCATAGTGTGGTCAATATATACACTTACACAATAATATTCAGTGGTTTTCTGGGTAAATAAAAAATATTTTAAGACGTGAAATTCACGTCGTAATAATGACGTAAAAATGACGTCAGATATATCACGTCATCGGTCTGTGACATTAGGAGGTCATTTTCACGTCATATTGTCGTTATATAGTCACGTCATATCTGGAGAAAAGTCACCAGATTATGACGTCATTTTGACCAGGTTCTGCGGACTGGGTATGTTTAAATTTTAGATTAGTATAATTGCAACTCAAAAACAAAAGCTAGTGAAACACTTTAATTTAGGCAAACTTGTACCTTGTTGGGTCAATATTCACTGGTATAAAATTTATTTTGATAGCTTTACCAATAACGCGACAAATCATGTGATTTGTGTTAATTACTGAATTTTAAATTTTTTAATTTAATGATGTTCTCTGAGTTCATGAACGCTTACAGATGACTCCTCATTGTGAAGTAATTACGAGATCATGTCATGAATATCTAGCAGCGGAATGCGCATGCGCAAACTTTAAATTAACCGCGAAATTTAAAAAAAAAGAAAGGAAATTTTCTTAATTACCCTGCTTAAAAAGATCACACACCTTTTTGCTCATATCATGAAAACGCGAAGATACCAAAAAAATAATGAAAAAATTGACCCCCTAGGACCCCACACAAGTCCATTTTCAACAACTTGAGGACACCGGGATGTTCCCACTGGGAATGTTCCCCAAGATGACTGGAGGAACTAGTTCCTCTAGGCTAAAGCCTCCAGGTATCTACGGCTCACCATACCAATCCGATAATGTGTATCGAATTAGCTGACCAGTAAGTTAATTACTAGTTATTACTAGTAGTAGATCCTTATAAAGACAGCTGCCTTTTAATACTAGTATTCCTAGAAGGCGACTTTATTCGTTTAAAAAGTTTAGTTAGTGGTAGGAAATAACATGTGGTGCCACCTATAGCATAACGCTGTCAAGTGCACTGAAATTGAAACATTACAGAAGCCTGTACTATTCGGCAATCGTTCTCAATTGGGTCCCGGGCAACATTAGCTATTTCACGTGGAAGTCATTATGACATCATTTAATGATTTAACGTTAAATGTATACACCTCATGACAAACTCATAACATGATCACATAATCATGAGATGTGCTCATCATGATGTTCGTATGAGTACAAAAGGTGGAAATCATATCATGATGCACTCATGAGGCCTCATGAGTTCATGGATGTTCTCCGGATATGTTCGACCAAAAAAATTTTTTCAGATTTTTCTCTATGATATTTATAGTATAGTTTATTTTTATTCCTGCCCCACTGTGCCGCGGTGCACGGTGCCGATTTATTTAATATTTTTAGAAGCTGGAGAGTAATAAACCTAATTTGTACGCTATTAAATATAATGGACGTTTTACTGGAATTTGTGATAGTAGCCCCTCGTCACATGGAAGTCTCAACGCATGAAAAAGTTCAGTTACAATTATTATATATATACACTGCTTTACACATACTAAGATGGATATGCTTTACTGTACCGTTCGTATTCGTGTGTTTCCCATCTGTAAAGAACTATATAGCATTTGTAATGGAAAAAAGTTCTCTGCAAAAATATTGCTTAGGCAAGGTAAGGGAATGTTCAAGTATTACGTAACGCTCCTAGGGGGGGTGGGGGTCATTTTGGAGTGTTACGCCCATGTTAATGGTATAGGAGAATAGCGTTACAGGGGGGGGCCTAAAATTATCAAAATTTGCGTTACGTAATACTTGAACGTTCCATAAGTATTCTAGTAAATCAATAATGTAGTCAAAAAATTTTTGAAACTGTGCCCCAAAAGGACTGGTATAATTTTTATTAGCACGGGTCGGATCGAAGTAGTCATTACCGGGGGCATGCAAAAATTAGAATAAAAAAAAACTCTTTTTTCAAGTAGAGGAAATGCGCCTAATTTCGGATGGTTTCCAAATTTCGGATAGTAGTGTATTTAAGATACTGTCTGCAAAGGTAAACAGAAACCTACTTTTATGTGAAGCCAAAAGTCAAACTAAATCCGTCCTGTAATATGATAACGGTAGAGCTTCTTCCCTTTAAATGGCAGCACAAATCGTTTATATTGCAAATGGCAGTTTTGTGCTCAGTTGCATTATTATGCTTGTTTATTTTATAAATAATCCTTATAAAAGTTCGTGATTCTGTCTTGGGTAAGTTATAATGTTAGTTAAGTTGATCCACTATTCATAATTAAGCAATTTGAAAACGTAAACATTCTACAAATTTCTAATCTAAAAAGCAGAAAGTTGCCTAATTTCGGATAGACCATTTTTGTGCATTTGATTCCCAATTTCGGATATCCGCAAGGTAATTATTATTCAGGATAACCAACCATTAATTATTATTTTTATAATGATACAACAAACTAAGATAAACAATTTTGAAAAAACGAAAATTACCTAAGATACTAAGATATTCGAAATTGGGAATCTAAAATTATAGTTCCTATAGTATTTCGTAGAAAATCGCTTAATGATTAAATTACGTCTTAAATGTGAAGGAATAACAAGAAACATAAGCAATGGGATCCAGATCTACTCTTGAAAAATTTTTTCGGATATGTCCGAAATTAGGAGCCCTTTTTCAAATGCACAAAAATGCGCTGATTTTTTTTAACCGTGTTTTTTGGAAATAATAAACTGTAATAAAATTGCTTTTATAATAAATCATGGTTCGCTATAATAAGTTGTATCTGGTTATATAAAAAAAATATCAAAAAGTAATACCGAGTATTAAATATTGAATACATTGTAAATGGTATCCGAAATTAGGCGACTTTCCTCTATTGTTCACCAAGCGGAATGTCATGTCGAAGTTGTTGATTAAATTTGTCTCCAGCTGCCATTTTATGATGCAGGTAGAAATTTCCTAGTTGACCAGGCCCCTCCGAAAGTTAGAAATTAAACGTACTTATAACGTATTTTTAACTTAAAAACTAACGTTAGATTAACGTTTGTAGCTAACGTTTGTTTCTAACGTTCAAAAGCGGGAAATTTGCACATATTTTATAACGTACTTTTATACAGTTTTCTAACGTTTGAAAAACGTTATTCTAACGTTAAATTTCTACTAACCGTTACTGGACATTTTTATAATAATAATAATAATAATAATAATACCAGAGGCTTCTTTTTAAACGTAGGCGTTTGTTATGGGAGAAACTGATACCTTAGCAATGATAGAATCATCAACGGAGGATGAAAAAGTCCGGGATAGGCTGAGAGCTAGGACAGCAAGAGACAGAAATTCCGTGCTAAGGGAGTTATGTCAACTGGAAAAACTGTACCCTTGGATACCTGTAACTGTCAAAACAAAACAAGTTTCCAATCAAATTTTAAAACACATTAAACAGGATATTCTAGATATGAGAACAGCAGGTATTCATTTATCAAGTGCTCAATATCTTATTATTGTTAACGTCTTTTTTCTATTTTGTGACTCTTATAAGCTCATAATCACACGCATTTTGCGTGTTCTTATAGGCCCATAAGAGGTCTGTTACAACCACATTTCTGTGTTTGTATTTATTTTTAATTTGGGTTCTATTATACATAATTTCATTTAATTTCTTTACTTAGTTATAATTCAAAAATAATATTTTGTTTTAAATTAATTGTATTTTTGTAAGTAACGCGCTGAAAACCTCCTAGCTTTTCTGCGCGAGTTCGGGACCAGCCTTCCGGGCAGTAGCAATTTGACTCTCGAGAACGATCGATGCGTGTCAATAAAAATATACTCAAATCAGCTGACGAATATACCACGCCGCGGGCATTTCGTTAGAATTTACCATATTTTACGGCTGCAAACTATAGAAATAAGTTCCATATACACATATGTATTTAAATAATTAGTAGTGTATACCTACACTGGTCAAACAAACTTTAATTCGCGTACATCAGTTTCCAATTATGTGGTGTCTCCTGTGAAGAAATGGCGGTCATGACCTGTCGTGCTGAATGCTGTAATTAAGGTAAGATTACCATATATATTATTGGAACTGTCGTTTTGTCTTTAATATTCTTTTCAATCATTAATACCTATTCGCAGTCCACTTAATTAATATCATAAAGGCGATGTTACGGAGGCAATCCCATATCACCGAATGGGACCTTTCGACGTCACACAACAAGGTCTGTACTTTTTTTTCTGTTGGGTTGGCAACATACAAAAGCCTATCTCTTGACGCTTTGCGTGCAAATGTCAATGTTGATTTAAAGTTTAATTTTTTACAAAATTTTGTGTTTGGGTTATTTTTTACCGTGTTAAAATTGTGGACTGGTTAATTGCAGTGAAAAAAAAAGAGATGACTGTAAAATATATCAAAATATCATTTGTTCTTATAATTTTAAACATAGTGTAAACTGTAATGCCAACCCAAAACAAAAATCCCTAAATCAGTCATCAATTTAAATGTAAGTTTTTTAAATTTTAGAGCAAAATAGAAAAATTTGTATAAAGCACTCGTTTCATAACACGTTTTTAGAGCACTAGTACTTTAGAAAACTCGCCGCAAGCGGCTCGTTTTCTAAACTTGTACTCGTGCGCTAAAAACGTATGTTATAAAACTAGTACTTTAATATTCTATTATCCACGGCCGTGAATAATACGCCTATAAACCATGGATCTGTAAAAATAGTATAGTATTATACTCGCGTATAATAGCTTTTAATTATTCGGGTTATTACGCCACTCACCTATCGTATCGTGTCGTAAAATGTACCCTCATTAATTAACAGCAATTATTATACGCTCGTTGAATAATATACTATTATACATGACCGTGAATAATGGGCCTATAAATCACGGGTCTGTCAAAATAAACCGTTTAAACTTTGAAACGGCCGTGGATAAAGTATAGTATTCTACTCGCGTATAATACCTATTAATCATTCGGGTTGTTAATAACAATTAGTATACACTTGTTGAATAATAACCACTGAAACTTAAGCACTTAAGCACTGAAATTTTTTTCCATAAAGAAGAAGGCTTGTTTACCTTAGAAAATTTTTAAATATATGCCAACACCGACCTTGATACGCGGACCTTGCGCGTTTTACACCAGTTTTTAAAAAAGCGGAATTATTTTTTATATCGCTTTTGCACAAAAACAAAGCTTTTCCAAACATTTTCAAAATTTTTAAAATGGGAAAGCAAAACGCGCAAAAATGCGCATATAGGCAATCAGGCCTTTATTCACATGTACCATTGAAATCTATTCAATATTGACAAAAATTAAAATCCCATGCCGTTTTAATACAGTTGACGTAAATGACCTTTCAATTTTCGTCAATATTGCCACGAAATCTCAATCTCAATGGTACATGTGAATAGGCCTGAATTAAGTACTTAGTGTAGGCTACCAAATGACTTATGTAAAAATCGGTAGCGTTATTCAAAGTTATTTTACATTGAAAGTGAAAATTTTGCTTAAAGTATTATGTTTCTGCTAATTTAAAAGTACACAGATCATAGGAATTTTATTTTGTATTAAGTAAATATGATATTTAATTAGTCTACACCTTTTTTAATTATTTTAATTTAAAACAAAACTTAAATAATTGCTTATTCAAAAGTATAGCATTTATTTTAATAATAAACACGTTTTTTCTAGTTTAAACCCTTGTAGAAAACAAACGCTTTAATATAGAAATAAAGAATAATGCTACACGTACGTTCTGTGATCATTGATGAGCAACACGGTTTTTTATCTAGTAGATCTACAGAAACCAATTTACTACTGTTTACAAATTTAATTACAACTGCTTTTGAAAATGGCCAGATTCTTGAATGTATTTACACTGACTTACAAAAAGCCTTTGATAGGGTACCAATTGACTTGCTTTTATTAAAATTAGAACACTTTTATAATATTAAAGGCTCTCTTTTATCATGCATCTCTTCTATGTTGGCTGATCGTAAACAATTTGTCAGTTTGAGTGGTTTTATATCTTTTTTGATAAGTGTAACGTCAGGAGTTGGTCAGGGTACACATCTGGGACCGGTCTTGTTTTTGTTATTTATCAATGACCTTAAAACTGTCATTTTAAAAGTCTTATTTCTGCTGTTCGCTGATGACTGCAAATTTTTTAGGGTCATTGCGAATGACAGTGATAGGGCCGATCTACAAAGTGATTTAAATTTGTTTTGTGATTGGTGTGCGCCTAATGGTATTTCCTTAAACATATCTAAGTGCAAGTCAATGACATTCACAAAAAAACTGAAACCTACAGATGGTCAATATTTTATTAATAATATTCCCATTGATAGAGTTGAAATGTTTAAAGATTTAGGCATTTATTTGGATTCCAAATTAAATTATATTATGCATATCGATAAAGTAGTTGCAAAGTCAAATAAGATTTTGGGCTTTATAAAAAGAAATACACGTGATTTCACAAATTTGCGTTGTATTACAACTCTATATAATAGTTTAGTGCGTTCTGGTCTTGAATATGGTTCTATTATATGGTCACCCAGTTAGTTACATTACACATGTTACTAGGATAGAACATATACAGGATAAATTTGTGAAATACCTATGCTTTAAAAGTCAAATTGATTATTCAAGAAATGATATGTTGGACCTTTTGAATTATTTTTCTTTGCCTAGTTTAGAAAAGCGCCGACACTACTATGATATTATGTTCATATATAAAGTACTAAACTTTGTTATAGACTGTCCTCATATCCTTTCATTGTTATTAATTTATGTTCCTCCTTTTAACTTAAGATGTTCAAAAACTTTAAATAACGCATATCACCGCACCAATTACGGCATGCATTCCTCTATATGTAGAATGGTCAATATAGTTAATAATACTATAAATGATGAGTGTGATATTTCTAGTTTTTCTCTAGTTAGATTTAAAAATAAAATAAAATATATTCTGTGATATATTTCTTGTATTATATATGGTGATTTTTTTTTTTTTTTGATTATGTACAAACAAATATTATTATTGTAAAAAGGTTCTTCCGTAAATAAATAAATAAATAAATAAATATAATGTAATAAAATTTAGCGAATAATTGCTCTAACTGTTCCTTATTGGTTGCACTATTTACTTTTTGGAAATTCAAAAGTCAATTTTGTCGACTTTTTGCCAAAAACGCAGGTCATTAGATTAGTGACATTTTTATGTTTAGTCTCAAACGTTTGACAAAAACTTTATAAAATATATAAATCTAACCTTAAAAACTAACGTTTGACAAAAACGTTATAAAATACATAAATCTAACAATAGTTTCCTAACTAAATTCTAAAAAGTTTAAAAAAATATCCCCAAAACTCAAAATTATAGTAAGTCTGGCAACGCTGTACTAGAATTGAAAAACTATTTTAAGATTCTGAATGTATAAATAAATATTAACTAACTAAATATAAAGTTTTTCTGAGAGGTAAACGTGAAGTATAACAGCATATTACACGAAAAATATTTAGGGCCACCTAAAAAGATGGCTATGTTATAAATAACTGTAAAGAAATTATGTTTAAAAATATTATGATTGCTAAAATATATTAAGATTTATTTATCTGAATAAATTTGTCTCCAGATGCCATTTTATAATGCAGGTATAAATTTCCTAGTTGGCCACGCCCCCACCGAAAGTTAGAAATTAAACGTACTTATAACGTTTTTCTAACTAAAAAATCTAACGTTAGATTAACGATTGTAACTAACGTTAGATTATAATGTTAAAAAGCGGGACATTTGCACATATTTTATAACGTACTTTTATACAGTTTTCTAACATTAGAAAAACGTTATTCTAACGTTAAATTTCTACTAGGGTAACTAATGCATTATATTGCCTCAATTAAAATTTCTATTTTAGGTTGGATCGATGAATACGAATTTAACGAACTTATGACATCTTACGAATCTGCCCTAAAAAATAACACTGGATTCAAAAAACCAATAAACCCACCAAATGCTGAAGAGCTATTTAACACTTTACCATGGATGGAAGTGGTGGACGACACGACAAAAAAGACTCTTTATGAAACAATAATCACAAAAACATTTGATCCTCAGGAAGTAATCTATAAACCAGGAGATCAGACTGAGGGAATAACTATCATATCTCTCGGTAATATCTACTTAAAAAAACAAAAAACCCGATATTAATACACTGCCGCACATTAAATTCCGGACACCTAAAAAATTAACATTTTTTAAATTGAAATATTTAGAAAACTAATAAATGGATTTGACTGATTCTTTTTTTGTTTTAAAGCTTAAACATTCTCTACTTTTGTTTGTTTTAAGAATGATCAATTTTTTTTCATATTAACAGCAACAAATAATGTACAACTATGTTTCTTACCCCATCTTCTAGGACTTGCATCAAATTATTAAAGTCTTTCTTAGTGCCGCAGTTTTAATGAATTTTTAATTTTTTATTTTTTTTACTCTTTTCCTTCTGGTTTAGGAGATATCAGGATTTCCTAAAAGTTGTCATTTTTTCAGTCAACTCAAAAAGTACTAAATCAGCAGATTTTTTTTGATTTAAAGCTCAAGTCTTTTACTTCTTCTTCTATGCTCATGTCTTTTACTTCTTTACTTCTTCTTCTACAGTTTCTTCATCCCGGGGCAACTTTTTATTGCCGTCTGACGGATGCTTAACGGTGATTTCGCAGAACTGCCGCCGGACGCAGTGACCCTATTTTTTCTTCTATTCAAGTTTTTCAAACCCAATTTATGTTTTTGATAAACTTGATTAGAAGAAAAACGTAACTCGGTTAAGCTTTAAATTTAAAGCACAGCATCAATCAAATTCATGTAGTACTTTTTAAGTTAACTGAAAAAATGACAACTTTCAGGAAAATCCTGATATCTCCTAAACCAGAAGTAAAAATGTAAAAAAATAAAAAAGAAAATGTTCATTAAAACTGCAGCAATAAGAAAGACTTTAATAATTTGATAAAAAGTTGCAGTGGCGTACCATGCAAGTCCTAGAAGATGGGGTAAAAAACATAGTTGTATATTATTTGTTGCTGTTAATACGAAAAAAATAATTTTAATCATTCTTAAAACAAACAAAAGTAGAGAACGTTTAAGCTTCAAAACAAAAAAAGAATCAGTCAAATCCATTAATTAGTTTTCGAAATATTTGAATTTAAAAAATGTCAATATTTTAGGTGTCCGGAATTTAATGTGCGGCAGTACACATCCTCATCAAACTAATTTTATGACTATGTTCATTCTTTGTTAAATATTTCAGGTACCATTAAAGTGGTTTATAATCCGGACGACCAAGAAATAGTTAAAAATCTGATTAATCGTGGCTGGCTACCAATAGTGGACTCACTGAAAATTCGCAATTTTAGTTGTGAATATGAGGAGTTTCTTACATGTGGTGACTCTTTTGGTCAGTTGGCAATGTTAACCGGAAGATCATATGACTCTTATGTCATTGCAGAAACTCCGTCTAAAGCCTATTTGATGCCAGCTTGGGCAATCTACGAGTTATTTGATCACGTATATTGTCCTGTATCAGGGTATGTAATTATGTTTTTTTTGTACTATTTTAATAAGGTTAATTTTAATTTCATAATTTTTTAACTTATTCACAATAATAGTTATTTATGGTACTAGTAAAGTAAGATACTGCTCATGAGAAAATTAACCTGCGAGGCGGCAGCCAAGCAGGTTAATTTTCGAGAGGGCAATATCGGTTTACCCATGAGTGCCATACAAGGTTTTATCCAATAAATAGCTTAGGAATTCATATTTTTATTAAAAATTTTAATGACATTTACAAGAAAATAATTTGACAAGTGACAGTTGAGTGGGTAAAATAAATAATTATTCACTCAATAAAGTAAAAGCCACGCGGGGGTTATTATTGAGTTTATCTATTTACAATAAAGTTGTCTCATTACTAGTAAATGTCCCGTAGATGTCCTTTCAGATATCCCTGGGATATCCTACGATGGCTTTTCCTTCATTATTTTAAATTTACCGCGTTTTTCGTGACTTTAATGGCGGATGTTATTGTCGGTATTTGTGGTGAGTTTTATAAGTGTAATTTTTTTCCACATCTATTATTAAATATTTATTTTGGTTTCCTCTGTTAGACAATTTCGTGAGGATTACCCCTCCCCGAGGAAAAAAGGAAATATATTTCGTAAATAAGTAAGTTACTAATTATGTACAAATGTCCCCGACTAAAGTGGCTATCAAATAGTATTGCTTTTATTTTTTTTTGTGAAACTATTAGCTTTAATTTAAATAACTTGCAAATAGGTGAAGGCTGCTAATAGCTATATTTCACAAAAAAAAAATAATAAAAGCAATACTATTTGATAACTACTTTTGTCGGGGTCAGGTGTACATAATTAGTAAATTAGCTATCTTTAGGACAGACGTACAGTATACCCTCAGGACATACCTTCGGGAGATCCTTGGGATATACGGTTCGGAAGTCGCTCGGCTTCCCGTTTATTAACAAAGTATATCCTGAGGATATCCTACGGATATCTATACACGAGATTGTATATCCTGGGGGTGTCGGAAATCCCAAAACGGATATTCTGGGGATATCCATTGTATAAACCTGTGCTGTCTGGGTATTTCTTCCAAGAGGTTTTAAAAAATTTAACTTTTCTCCTTTTTTCTTACTTAACACATACAGGGTGTCCTACATGTTTTGTATAAGATTTTAATGGAAACTTTCCCTATAACATATTTTTTTCATGGTATTTCAAAGTACTACCTACGATTCTGAATTGAACGTGTTAACAATGTATAAAAATTGATATTTTCTTAACTATTTGCCTATTTCAGGAAAAACAGTCATAATAACACCCCATTATATCTTTTTTGATCAATAAAAGTTTGAAATAGAAGTAAGGGAGAGTGGGTATGTTTCGACCAGTGGGAGGATTCAACCATTTGATTTTATTTAAAAACTATTTAAATTTTGCGTGCTTCCAGTTGTGTCAACTAATAAGTTTAGGGGCTATAGTGCCTTGTTAAAGTTTGGTCAAATTCGGAAAGGTCTAAGAAAAATTACGAAAAAAATAATTTTTTGTGAAAATAGGTAAGGTTTTGGTTCTACATTTTTTTATTGATATTTTTATAGTGGTAAAATCTATTCAAAATCAATTTTATATGATTAAACAAGTGTTTTATTGACTTCATTTTCATGCACTGAACCTAACCTAATTCGTTTATTTTACCGGGTATCATCATATTTTTTTTAAATATGAGCATATAGGGATGATTCGACCACTGGATGGAACATTCGAAAAATTAAAATAATATTAAAAATCCAATCCGTTTTTTAGTTTTCCAATATAATTTTAATATATCAGATTACCTGCTAATTACTAGGTAGTTTTGTATTGTTTTTTTTATATTAGTTAAATAGTTTCTGGTTCCTTTTAATATTAGTCTAATATTATTTGTTCATGTTCTAGTTACTTTTAATAAAACATTAATCATTTTTGGTTCATTTTAACGTTGGTTCTATATTTTTATAACTATATTAGAACTATATTATAAACTTTTAATAATAAATTTTAAATATTTTAATAAAATTTTTAATTTTATTTACCCTGGTTTAATCATCCCCACCATCTGGTTGAAACCTCCCACCCTAGAAGGATGTTTCAACCAAATGTAACTATTTTTATTTTAATTTATAAAACTAATTATTCTTTAAATTAATACAGCTTGTACTATATTATTTAATAGAAAACATATTATACTATAGATTGATATAAAAAAATAAAATAAAACAATTTATTAAATATTTTATAAAACGATTTAAACATGAAGAGGTCGAAACATCCCCACTCTCCCCTAAGCCATTTTTCTTTTATATGATCCAAACAATAGTTTACAGACTAAGCCTAAATTATAGGGTCCGAATAAGAAAAAAATTAATGGATTTTATTATTAGGGTAATGGCAAGTATGTGGAAGCATGCTTCATTTAAGCTCGCTTACAGCATTATAATCGAGAATATTTATAAAAATCCGTTTTTGCAACAAAATATGGAGACCATGATTAAAAAAGCATTTGTTCCTAATATAAGCTGCTATAAAATATTTGTTGTTAATACAAACATACAAGAAATAGTATTATTGGAAGGAATTATTATGGATTTTTATACGAAACAGATATATGTAGCTCCATGCTATATACCAAGGTAAAATATTGTTTTTCTATTTTGCGACTCTTATAAGCTCATAATCACACGCATTTTGCGTGTTCTTATAGGTCCATAAGAGGTCTCTACTTTTTTTTTCTGTTGGGTTGGCTACATACAAAAACCTATCTCTTGACGTTTTGCGTGCAAATGTCAATGTCGATTTAAAGTTTATTTTTTTACAAAATTTTGTGTTTGGGTTATTTTTTACCGTGTTAAAATTGTGGACTGGTTAATTGCAGTGAAAAAAGAAGAGATGGCTGTAAAATATATCAAAATATCATTTGTTCTTAGAATTTTAAACATAGTGTAAACTGCAATGCCAACCCAAAACAAAAATCCCTAAATCAGTCATTAATTTAAATGTAAGTTTTTTAAATTTTAGAGCAAAATAGAAAAAATTGTATAAAGCACTCGTTTCGTAACACGTTTTTAGAGCACTAGTACTTTAGAAAACTCGCCGCAAGCGGCTCGTTTTCTAAACTTGTACTAGTGCGCTAAAAACGTATGTTATGAAACTAGTACTTTAATATACTATTAAACCAGCAGTGTAGTTCGGGGGTGATTGCCTGTCTTCTTGGTGAATGCTTTAAAAATTAAATTCATATGTATAATAAAAAAAAATAAAGGACTTTATGAATATGGTGACATCAACTGTACAGACCACATACGAAGTCCTGGCACCAAGTTAGGTGTTTTGTCGCTTAGGGTACTATTAAACGAAATTACCATGTAAATATGAAGTGTGCATGTAGTTTTTCTAAAAATTGACTGTTAATACTTGCCCCCCCAGGTAGCAAGGGATGTTATATTACAAGAAATTAACATCACTTTTAGGTGTATTTTCAAACTAAATCATAACATCACATAATATTGAAAAATAACATGTATTTAACATCAAATTTGCAACGTAACACGTGTGACGTGACAACCATGTTATTTAATAACAAATATTTAGCAACGCTGTGAATATATCGCATGTCACATATTAACGTGGCTCTCACGTAAATGTCATGTTATTTTGCTTCTCACCGACGTTCGAAGCAAAAAAAATCGATATAAGATGATGTTGATAGAGTAAATTATTATAAGGAAATTGTATACACATTATACGATTTCCAGTGGATAGGGGGCTCTGCCGGGCTTCTCAAGACCACGGACACGGATTAAAGGAATATATTCTCCCCTTAATCTGCAATTTCGTATTTAGAATCTATCTGTTTCAATCTGTGATTGTTTCAATTACTGATTGATTTTAAATCCGATTTTTTTATAGGGTTATAGCGTTTTTAATGGTTTTAATTTAGAAAAAGCTAATATCCTAGAATATTATTTAAATATTAAAGTACCAGTAACGGCATCCTTAAGATATTAGATATAACAGGAATGTGGATTTATGATGTCACAAACACGTTATTTTCGGGATGTCATTGTGTGATGTTATTAGGGGCGGACTTAGGACATCCCCACCATGCTACATTCTTGTTAAATGAGACTACAATCTTAACATCACATGTCACATATTAACGTGACTTTCACGTGAATGTCATGTTATTTTGCTACCTGGGCCTGTTAACACTAGCCCACCTTCCCCTACAGTAGTAGTTAATAACCACTGGTTATTTTTTAGACAAGTAGAAAAGATTTGTCTTCCAAAAAGCAATTTAATTCCAAACGTGCCCAACAGGAGTATAACTAAACTTTTTATAGTGCCAAGCCAGAATATTAATGAATATGATTTGATGATAAAGCAAGAAGAAATTTCGGAAATTGCTAGCAAACCGTCATCAAAGTACGTATACATCCCATTGAATAACTCTGTCATCATCATCATCATCTATGAAAAATAAAGTTTAGTGCCTTATAGACGGCAAACTATTTAAATCCATAAAGAAACTAGATGAAACGTTGCAAGCACCCTGTCGAAACATCGGCACTATTGGGAAAACTAATAACATGCTATTAGAACAGGGTAGAATAACATAATTACAATTTTACTACTACTCCTCACTGCACAAACTAACTTGTATAATATTTGTATTAAACTTTAGCTTTTCTTGTACACTTAATATATAATTAAAATTAATAATAAAAATATGTTTTTACTTGGATGCAAGTTGAACTTATTAATTACAATTTTTGATTGATTTTAAAAACAAATGAATGGAAGCTTAAAATTTGTACACTAGTGCCATCTAGTTTGCAAATTTCAAACTAGGTGTTTTGAAATCCGGTTATACATATGTAAGATATGCTAAAAAAAACCTTGTACTGCTTTAAACGCCATAATCTAGAAAACGATGCGTTTTAGGAAAACGTTGTTTATAACATTTTTTGACCAATTTAAAATTATCTTTTATATAAGTGCTGAATTAACCAAATACAACAATAATTGCCTTAATTATAAACAAAAAACGCTAAAAATAGGAGTTTTACCCTATTTTTACCCCCTTACCCCAATCCTTTACCCCCAAAATCTAACCAGCTCTTCGGAATACGATAAGAAACAATATGCAAAAAACCGCAAGTCAATATCTCATGTAGAAATGGAGTTAGAGAGTTTACACCCAGACAGATTTCGACTCGAATGGTCTAAAACGTCGAGAAATTTTGAAAAAAAAAAACGTGGTCAAAGATTTTGACTTTTCGGCGAAGATTTCAATACATCGGCACTCTTAGTAACACTAAGTGCCAATGTAATTTCACTGCTTTACTACAGAATTAGAATTAGAAACAATTAGAAAATATTTTCAATTTTAATGCATTACTTTTATTGTGGTCGTCCAAAAAACTCTATGTGCACCATGCCCGAAAATCCTTTTTTACTGGACTGCCTTTTTGTAGGCAAAACAGACTCGTCCAGCAAAGACGTTCTTTCGGGCCTTGGCCCGTGACTTCACATTGCTCTAGCAAAGCGGATTGCATAAGTTTTTTTGATAAAAGTAACTACAGTTGATTTCAACAAAACTGGAAAAGTGGGGTTAAGTAAAATTTCATGTTTTCCATAAAATTTAGTTGTGTGAATGTGGATTATTTAAATGGGGTTATGCCTGTTTGAAAAATAAGGTTAGTTTAACCATGTCAAAAATCATATGTTATTCTATGCATTTGTGTTTAGTAAATACTATTTGGATTTTAAAGCGTATCTCTATTGTTAATTACTGTATTTCTGCTCTAAAATATCCCTATTCTAAAATGTCTATTATTAAATCCCCTTATCAATATATTTTGTATCTAAAAAACTTGTTTTAAATATCTTTATTTTTAAAAAACACTACTAGTATATTGGTCTCCTACAACCAGTTATTCCTCATAGTTCCTTAATTTAAAAATTATAATTATGGGTTCTACACCAGTATTCTTCGAGTATTCTTGTTTTTCTGCTTTATCTCTCCCAATTTTAAAAAAATACACTAACATTTTTTGACTTTGACGTGGCAATAACAATATTGACGCTAAATTTATTAACAAGTAAACAAATGAAAGATAGTTCACAATGTAATTTTTTTTATAACCCCACTTTTCCAGTTTTGTTGAAATTAACTGTACACATATTAATTTTATTAACAGATGCTTGCTTCAAGTAAAAAAAAGTGAAGGTGAATTATCGGACGAAGAAGATGAGTTTAATCAAAGACGTATGACTATGACATTTGTAAGTACAAAAATTCGGTTTGGCTCCGCACACTGTGCGTAGCAATATTTGCAATATTTTTTGGTCCTGTGCGTCGCATGACCAAAAAATATTGCCATCCACACTGCACTGCACTGCTATACTGCCGTGCTAAGCTAGAAACCCTGAAACTCCATTTCTCGCATAGCTGCGTTTCTAGCTTAGCACGGCAGTATATTCCCCAGTGGTTTTTAATATTTGATTTTAAACAAATATAAATAATATAGATCTGCTACGCTCGCCACAGAGAAGTGGGACAAGAGTTAGCAACGAATCCTATTTTTTTTATATTTTAACAATTTAAATCAGACTCCTAATATTTAGTTTAGTTTAGTTCTAGTCCTAATATTAAATTATGTTAAGATTGACAGTAATTTTGTCAAAAAGAAAAACTATTGGGCCGTTTTTTGGCTATCCTTTTCATCCAGGATAGACTGTAAAAACTTTTTTGACATATAAATGGCAAAAAGTATCAGTGGTAATCAAAATGTGGTACTAAAAATACTCTTTTGCTTACTGGGTAGTATTAGGGTAGGGTTAGTATTAGGGATTGAAAGGAATGAGACTTGTTTTCGGTTAAAAACGTCATCTAGATGACGTTTAGATGACAGCTGTTCGACTTCTTTCACGAAATGGAAATAAAATTTATTGTACTACCCTCCTTAGTTAAAACGTCCTAACATTTTTGCCATTTTCGGCTTATCTCCATATACCGGTTGTTCTATGCCATATTTATCTATTCTCCAGGTTTCTCACCAGGAAGGGAAAACAGGAAAGTCAGGGAAAAGTCAGGGTCACTGAAATTGAAACCTGGAAGTCAGGGAATTTGGCCATTTATTCGAAAAATTTAGGGAAATAGCAATGTTACTTAGGACATTTTAACTATGCTGGGCAGTTTAGGTCCATGTGTCACAATTGTTTTAAAAGATCAAACGTAAAAAAGGATACTTAATAATGAATACCCAGACAGCACATGATATCTTAAAGACGTCTTTTTTAGATCTTAATTATGTCTGGACGCCTAAAGACATAAAAAGGATATCTTATGGACTTCTTTTTAGGGATGTTTAAAAGATATCTGATTATGATGTCTATAAGATTCTTTTAAGTATCGGTACAGGACGTCTTAACTTCGATACTCATCGCTAAAAATTAATTAACCACAATCAACTATTAAAAAAAAATACCATTTTTTTAAAGATCTTTTTTCGAAAAACAAAAAAATTAAAAAAAAAAAATATTTTTTTTTAAATTTTATTTTTACGAAAAACGAAAAAAAAATAAAAAAAAAACTAACAAAAAATTTTTCATTTTTTTTATTTTCTTTTTACAAAAAAAACGAAAAATTAAAAAAAAGGAATTTTCAAAAAAAACTAAAATAAAAAAATAAAATAAAAAAAAACACATTTTTTAGGACCTTTTTTTGACAAACAAATTACCTCATTCTAATTCTTATTACGCTTTTTATATCAATACGACCGTACCTAGCAACGTAAATGGGAGGGGGTATTGTGTTGTAAAGTTGCCTGAGCAAGGCGTCACCTTTTGTAACATACGACGTCGTTAAGACATCTTTAAGATGCATATACGGCGAAAACCGACGTTCTTAAGACGTCTTGAATGACGAGCTACACGGAAAAAAAAATTATAGCTAGGAGCGCTATAACACACATACCAAGCAAATTATAATCGCTTATTATATAAATACAAGGCTTTCTCTTACAATTATGGCAGTCAGTGTAAAAATTTATATGAAATACTTTAATTGTTTAGTGAATAATAAAATATAACAAATAGTATGGCATTTATAGCTTAAATAGATTTAATTATTGTCCGTGCTAATAATTTTTATAATATAATAAAATTTCTGTAAATTTATAATAGTGCCTGTAATAAATATAATCGTGTCTGTAATATATATATAATCGTTTCCAATTTATTTTTAACATTATTAGTTATTTTGTCTCTTATAATCTATAGCTTAAATCACTATAATTTGCCACTGTTACCAAATATCTTATAATGTATAGCGCAGAGCCCACTAATTTCTTTCCGTGTACGACATCTTTAAGATCTCTTCAAGTAATCTTTGTGCTGTCTGGGTAATAAAGCTTTTATATTTTAATTTTAATCAAATTGTAAATTTGTATTTTCGCATAACTGCGCCTTTTAAGGCCTTAAAAGGCTTAAGCAAAGATATACTGCCCGACTACCCTAGAAAGCAGTAACTACATTTGTCGCCTAGCGACGTTTTGACGTCAACTCTGATGTAATATTTTGAAACGCTGCTATGCGACAAATTAAGTTACTACTTTCTAGCGTAGTAGGGCAGTATAGGTATAGAAATGTAAATTATATTTTAGGATGCAAAATCTGTAAAATCCAGCAAAAGCGCAAGGAGTGGAAAGAGTGTTAGAAGTCAAAGAAGTGCTGGAAGAAGTGGACCAGGAATAGCAAAAAGTAACAATTTGCGCAAGAAAATTATAAAAGAACGAATGAAAAAAATGAAAGAATCTTTGGAATCGTAAGTGGATACGAAAGTTAACCAAAACAATGACTAAAAAACGGAGTCACCAATTTTCCGCCCTTCGGTTTACGAAGCCCTTCATTTTTAACCGACTTCCAAAAAAGGAGGCCCTTGCGACCTTCAACTTACTCTGGAAACACTCTGGAAACAGAGTCAGAGTGAAAACATTCTGCTGCCAACGTGTTTCCAGAGTGGTTTTGTGCCATTTTGTCAGAGTTGAATCAGAGTGGTTCCAGGCTTGATTCACAGTAGATCCAAAGTGGGTTTGGACTTTTTTTTTTTATTTTTTTTTTTTTAATCAGAGCGTTTTCAGAGTGTTTTCGTTTGGAAAACACTCTGAAAACGCTCTGATTTTACTCTGGGAACGTTATGGATAAAGGGCACAAATACACTCTGGAAATACTCTGGTAACAGCATGATTACAAAATGTTATTAGAATGTTTCCAGAGTTTTTTCAGCGTGATTGTAAAGTCGCAAGGGGGAGGTTATCAATTCGACGTGTGACTTTGTTTTTTTTATGTTTGTTCCCGCATAACTTTGGAACGGAATTTGATGAAACCTTTTGCAACTTAAAGAGGACATTCCTGAGGTGGTCCCGTTTTAATTTGATGCTCGGATAATGCTGGGTCAGCCGGATAATTACCATAACTCATTTTTTTACTGTAAAAAAATAGATCACTTCTAACTAGTGTGTTATAAAATATGAACAATTTGGTACGCTTGAAAAAAAATAATATTTTCTTTTCATTTGGTTATAGGGGCAGTAGTTCCATTGGGAAAGGCAGCAAATAATGCGATTCTGGAAACCAAGGATTTATTAGGCAAATGGACATAATACATACATGACAAATTTACAGTGAATTGGATAAAAAATATATATAATAGTTAATCAAATTTAGTTATGAATTGACACAAAGTCATGTAATTTTATTCTAACGGTCTATTATGCAATAATTTAACTATTTAACTTTGTATATACAGGGTGATCAGTAACTGCCATGCCAAAATTTAAGAGGTGATTCTACATCCAAAAATATGAAAAAAAGTTTCTATAAAGGTTGGTCCGGAAATGAGCGCTAAGGGAGCTACGGCCCTTCGAAGATGACATATTGAATGGGGAACAAAAAAAAAGCATCAATAAAATTTTAATGCTGCAGGATGATTCTTCATTTAAAACTGAGCAAAAAAGTATTCTTCAGCAAAATACCTAAATTTAATATTAAAGGAGTAATAGCCTTTTTAAAAGTAACGGTTTTGGTGGCACAAAATCTTACTTCCTCTTAATTGCACTTTTTAAACGGTTGCTAGGAATGCCTGGAAAAATTTTAAAAAAAATAACATAAACTTATTGCCCTTATTAATATTAGTATACATGCAAAAGCTTGTCGCTCTAGCTTAAAGGGTACCAGAGTTATTAATTAAAAACCTTATGTTTATTACAATTTTAAAGGGACGTAACTTCCTTAGGGCTCATTTGCGGACCAACCTTTATAGGAACCTTTTTGATATTTTTGGATGCGGAACCACCTCTTAAATTTTGGCATGCCAGTTATTGATCACCCTGTATAAATTAAGTTTGAAGATTATTATGATATTTAGGATTGGCCCCCGACTGCGACGGTTACTATATAATTTTATTTCACATTATTCTTGTTTGATACTTTTTAGTTTATCAGTGTTTTTTAGTAATTAAATTATATATTTCAAATTTTTAAACGTATTTTTTTGTTAAATAAAAAGTTTTATTTTAGGCTGATGAATACAGCTAATATAGTCGAAACATGTACAAATACAGCTATGAATATAATAACTATTATTCATGGGACCAAGACGCATCGTTTGATACCTTATTCATAAAAATTAAACTAGTTTTTTATTTTTTCTCTTTATAAATCCCTGATGTTAGCAGCCCAAATAGGTGAAACTTTTACATGACCTATGTCACCCGCGGTATCAAGACCAATATGACTTTACAGTAAAGTCATCTTGATCAAGACACCTCAGTTGTCAAATTCGGATAAGGGGTTTAGGCTTTAGAGCAGATTTCTTAATTTATGCTGATGATAAAACGAATAAATCGAGTATAGTCGAAACGTGGGCAAATACATCTATAACTATAATAACTACTATTATACATGGGATCAAGAGACATCGTTTGATATGTTATTCATAAAAATCGGATGAGTTTTTCATTTTTTCTCTTTATAAATCCCTGATGATGACAGCCCAAATGGGCGAAACATAGACTTTTATATAGGCTATGTCACCTCCGACATGAAGGCGAATCGTTTAAGACCTTAATTGTCACATTTTTATTTAATTTGTTAAATAATTAGTTATTGGTTAAGTTAGTTAAATTATTGCATAAATAAACCCTAACCCATGGTTAATTTACACGGTTCGCTCCTGGATGGAAAAGTCATAAGTCGAGTTCACGACGTTTGTTGACATATTCTATCTATTTACGATGTATATAACAATTTAAGACCAAAAATGAAATAAGCTATCGGTTAATTTTTTTTTATTATGGAGAATTTGATCAAAATGTTTAAAAAGGCGATTTTTTTGTTTTATTCAGTCGTTTTTGGACGTAGAAAGAAGAGAATCTATTATAAAAATAATTATTTTTATATAAATGTACTAAATATAGCACAATAAAATAGATTTTAGAATTTTAGATCGATAAATCCTTCCTAAGGGCTGCCGAAATTTTTTAAAAAGCATTAATCGGTTTTATCAAGGCAAAACTTTTTTTGACACCCGCTCTATGACCGCTCCTAAACCATAATTCTGTGAAACCTATATTAGTAGGTAGGTATATTTTAAATATAATATTTATTACTTAAGTAATTACCAACTAGATGCCTTTACTAAGCCATCTTGCTTACCAACAAAGAAAATATATATACCAACAGGACCGTAGCGAAGAAGATTTCGACAAGCGGCTAATTGAAGCTGTCAGTGCCGGAGTTTGTTTTAGTTTTTTGTTGTTTGGTGTTTTTTTTAATGAGGGGGGCTTGATTTACGTTAACGTTGGTTTGGCGTCTGTTTGGTGTTTTTTTTGTAAAAAATGTTTCCTTTAAAATAATATATTGAAAAACGGTCAGCCCATGCGCCTGCGCATCCGCAGTTTATCAAAACGCGGCATGAATAGCTGCACACAACCGCTTCTAGATTTCGTGGGGTGGGGAGGTCAAAAATTACAACTTTTTTCAGCCAAAATATGCAACTTTATTTATTGGTTGACAAAAAGTTAATGACTAAAAAAAAGGTGAAATAAATATCTTGTGAAATGTGCAACTTTTGTATTTTGAATCCATTTGATTGTATTAATGTATAGGTACAATTGTACCTATACATTAATACATGGTATATTAATATACCATTGAGGTGCAACTTTTTTGATTTCAAGATAGGCTCCCTCCATAGCTACGGTCCTGCTTACCAAAAACTAAACAACCCTCAAAAGTTTATCCAAAATTACAAAAAATCAGTTAAAATTAGGGTTGCCAACTCTAAATCATTAAAATAAAGCACATACCCTGATAACACACTTCATCCTAAGAAGGTTTTTTAATCGTTCCCTTGAAAAGGTTCTTAGCATAATGCTGTAAACATGCTAAGCATGTTCTTAAAAGGTGCACTGCTGTAGTAGCATAAGTGCTTCTACTCTAAACATTCTTAGCATGATTAGAGTATTTTGCTAAGAATATTCCCAATACATATTCTTAAAATATTCTAATGGGAATATTTTTAGAATAATGCTATAGTGCACATGCTAAGCATGATTAGAGTATTTTGCTAAGAATATGCTCAAATACATATTCTTAAAATATTCTAATGGGAATGTTTTTAGAATAGTAATATGGCGTTATATTATTTTTATTTTATTAGGTTAGAATTACAAATATTCTTAAAATTGTAGTTAATAACATAAGTTTTACCGTAGTAGTAGTAGAAATGGATGTATTTTTAGACATAAAGTCATTATTATATAGTTTTAGACAAAAAATTAAAATTATTATTTTTTGAAATGATAATTATTTGCTATTTTTTCCTCTAAACATTGGATTTTTGTGTGGCGCATGATTTTTATGTTTGGTACAAAGTTTACTTTCACAGTAAAACTGGATATCCCATATGAATCTTACCTGATGGATGCTATATCTAAAGATTTTTATATACTTTAATTATTAGGTTTATTACAAAGATGTAAAAATTTTCGCCATGTCCAAATTTATGATATCACTCCATAAAAAGGATAGAGTATTATAAAATAAAATTGAAAGAAAGAGAAAAACTACATTAATGCAGAATTCTGAAACGCCTACCTACTTTGTTTGCGCATGCGCAATATTCAATATTATTACTTAAATGCATCAAATTAGAATATTTTTAGAAGCATGCTAAGAATATTCTTAAAAGTACATGTACCTACTTCTAAGAATATTCTTAACATGCTTCTTAAAACATTCTTATTTGATGCAGAGGCTTTTAAGAACCTTCTTAGGAACTCCCAGCACGATTAAAACGGTATCCTTTGCATTTCTTTAATCGTTCTTAGAATATCCTGAGCAATATAGACATGCTTCTAAGAAGCATGCTGTACTTCCGGCTATTTATTTTAAGAATATTCTTAGAAGGTTTTGGTGCTATCAGGGTAGGCGTCTCAAAAAAAGAAAAAAGCACTTTAAATTGCTTTTGTTCTTTTTTGCAAAGCATTAGTGTTTCTTCAATAAAGAAACCTATAAAATAGAAAAAAAAATGACGTCACCTTTTGTCAGACCCCCCACTGTGCCTATTTTTTAATTATTTGGCCCTTAATAATATAATAATATAATATTATATTATTATATAGTAATTACTAATTTTTTTTATTAAAAAAAGCGTCTACGGACAAAAAACGGCACATCAAGCCAATCACGGCATCGCATTTGTATGTATTATGTTCTTATGCGAGCCTGTGAATAGGCACTTACCCCTCGCATTTAGGCAATCATA
This sequence comes from Brachypterus glaber, assembly GCA_958510825.1. Lineage (NCBI taxonomy): Eukaryota > Metazoa > Arthropoda > Insecta > Coleoptera > Kateretidae > Brachypterus > Brachypterus glaber. Next base: position 3,342,514 of record OY294044.1, on the reverse strand, counting down.
TTTTCCATTTATCTATCATATATGGCTTTATATAGCCATATATGATAGGTAAATGGAAAATATGTGATAACACTAGGAACTAAAGACCACACTCCCCCCCCCCTTTTCACTATTCGTCACCTTTTGACCGCGTATTAGTACCTTTCTTACCCCAAAACCATCAATGTTTTCCAATTTTTATCAAAAAAGTTCAATAATCAAGGTCTCGGGTCTCAGGAGGAAATTCTTGTTTTTCTGCTTTATTTCTCCCAATTTTAAACTTTGACGTTCATGTGACGTCACAATACCAATATTGACACTTTAACCTAAATTTATTGACAAGTAAACAAATATTTGTCAAATGGAAAAAACTCAAATGTAAAATTTTTTTGTAACCCCACTTTTCCATTATTTTTGAAACCAAGTACATGGACCTCCAATAAAATATTATAAATAAATGTTTCGCATTTTTAATCAGTCGTAAATTTAAAGGACATTTAGTGTTAAGGGTTTTATAAAAGACAAAGGACAACATTAGAAAATAAAGGACACTCCTATGAAATAAAGGACGGCTTGCAACCCTAGTTAATTAAAATTCAAATAAAGAAATAATAAGAGATGGGTGATAAAATAACAAGGCTGGAGAAAGGAAGCTTGGTAATACTGCAATTCTATTGGTTGATTTGAGGAAGCGTCACTTTGTACAAACGGCCGGCAACCTCGAGCGCATAACAACTTCGAGAGTCTACTAGGTAAGTCGAGCTTTTTTTACCATTTTCATTTATTTATACTTTTGTATATTTTGTAACCTAACGCTTATGTTAAAATTGTAGTATTTTTTATATTTTAAAAGCTAGTTTAAATTTATAGTGGCGTACTATCAGCGTAAAAAAATCAAGTAAGCTTGGTATAAGTTTTATTTGCAACGATGGCCGCCAAAGCGTTCAGTCAACCCAAGCCAACTTGTTTTTCATATAAAATACGGTCAACTCGTGTTTATTTCTCTTTTTTTATATGATATGCACTTTATTTATTTAAATATATACTTTTTTTGTATCTATTTTTAGCCTGTTTTGTCTGAAAATGCAGTGAATTTATTTTTATGACTCGTTTTATTTTTGCCGCCTTTCTTCACTGACGCTTGTTTGTTTGTATCTCATTATCGGCTTGTGTAAAAATACTACATTAAATAGTTGTTATTAAAACCTAAAAAGATACTGTTTTATTTATTTCTTGAATTTATTTGTTACAGAATTTGTTCACACGCAGAAATAAATAAAGCTAAGCAAAATGTCTGACGAAGAAGTCCAAACTAAAAGCCGTGGCCGCAAAGCAGAAGCAACAAAACGCCCAAAGAAGGTAAGCATTTTTTTTTCTGTACCAAATTAATTGTATAATTAGTTTGGTTTTCGTGGATACACTTGAAATTGTTTTGTTAGTGCATCAATTTTCCGCTTAATATCGAATATTTGCCGCCATTACATATTTTACTATTTGCCGCCATTTAATTTTATAATAAAATATTAAATGGCGGCAAATGGCGACTATTTTCCGCCAATAAAATGGCTACTATTTGCCGCCATTAACCCGGATCGTAAACACTGTCTTAAAAACCCCAGCACCGTCATTTAGCTACCATTTATATTTATTTTTATTTCCAAGTAAAACATTTTAATTTGGTTTATAATATAAACTTTATAGGTATCTACAGTTGTTTTCAAAATATATACAAAAATAGAAAAAAAATCTTGTTTTTTACAGGGTGATCGAAACTTGAGTACATAGAGAAATATTAAAATCTGTTTTAAAATTATTTTATTTTTAAATCATTTTACTATTAAAATAATGTTAAAACTATGGTAGTAATGTGCAGGAGCGGATCCAGGAGTTTGCTTTGGGGGGGTGGGCAATTTCTGTTCCATTTTACCTAAATTGATAAAATGTTTGTTTATTATACATGTAATACTTGAATTTAAATGCTTATATATTTATCTTTAAAAAAAAATAAAAACATAGGTTTTGCTTGACTCGGGGGGGGGGGGCAATTGCCCCTATTGTTCCCCCGTGGGTCCGCGCCTGTTTGTCCCCAGATTGAGTACATTATAGGTATACAAAATTATAAATTTTTTTTCGAATTTTAAGAAAATGTTATTTAAACAAACAGGACCGAGCAGGACTTTTAAATTCACCCTCCTGATATCAGTTCAAAAATGACTTTGAAAATGATCATTTTTTGCGGAATACACCGTTTTTTTTTTTCTATAACGATTTTTTATATATTTTTTGTTTTTGCAAAAAAACGTTATGGAAATCTGTTATAGTTAGAAATAGTTATATTCTAGTTATTTTGGCCCCCCTGGATCCGAAAATGGTAATCGTTCTTTACGGAAATGCACCATTTTTTTCTGTGGCGATTTTTTAAATATTTTTTTTTTGGCATTTTTAACGATAACAGATTTCCATAACGTTTTTTGCCAATAAAAAAATATATAAAAAATCGCCTTAAAAAAATGGTACATTTCCGCAAAGAACGATTACCATTTTTGGATCCAGGGGGGCCAAATAACCAGAATATACTTCATTTATAACGAAAACAGGTTTCCATAACGTTTTTTTTTAATAAAAAATCGCCATAGAGAAAAATACGGTGCATTTCCGCAAAGAACGATTACCATTTTAGGGTTCAGGGGGGTCCTTAAAGGCAAAAAAAAAATTAAAAATGTAGCTGATTTCTTGCGAACGAAAGTTGACCCCTTACGGAACGTTCAAGTATTACGTAACGCAAATTTTGATCATTTTAGACCCCCCCCCTGTAACGTTATTTTCCTATACCATTAACATGGGCGTAACACTACAAAATTACCTTTATTTTCTCTATTTTAACAGGATACGAAAAATGAAGAGGCTGACGAAGAAGTTCCCGCAAAGCGTGGACGCGGCAGGCCAAAGGGAGGCTCCAAAAAGAAGGCTGAACCTAAAGCAAAAGCTAACGGAACTGGTAAGTTTATAATTTTACTTTTCATTGAAAAGTCCTCCTCCGCTGGTATAAACTACTGCTACCAACAAAAGAATACTTTCCCATGTAGTTCTAGGTTCATTAAAACAAAAAAATATCTTTTCAATTATAAACTTTTGCAGTTGCAAAGGTTTATCATAACCAGTAGTCGGCGAATTTCCAGTACTCGCATAGGCGCCGCGTCGACTCTAGCGTTGACGCGAGGTTTTAAATATTTATATTTTTATTTCTTTTTATCTTGATTTTTTTAATGATTCCATTTAAACGAGTAAGGTGGGAAAAAAAGTTATCGACAAATGAAAATTAAAAACTTTCGTATTCTTAAAAGATATACATCGAATGTCGTTTTTTTCTTTGAAAACCACCGATATATATATATATATACGTATGTATGGTTAATATGTATAGTTAATATTGTTGTGGGTAACAAATTAGTCAAATGTTTCGATTTATAATAATTTCCCTCATAATTCGGCAAAATTATCCCGTAAGCCTATGTTTCAGTGTTTATTTTCAACGTTGATGAGTCATAACGGAGTTTACGCCGAATAACCATTAATCGGAATAAATTCAGTTATGACTCATCAACGTTGAAAATAAACACAGAAACATAGGCTTACGAAATAATTTTGCCGAATTATGAGGGAAATTTTTATAAAGGTCACTAAATCGAAACATTTGACAACTAATTTTTTAAACACAACAATATTGAATATACATATTAACTATAAATATGTAAATATATCGGTGTTTTTCGAAAAAAATAAAAATGTAAATATTTAAAACCTCGCGTCAACGATAGAATCGACGCGGCGCCTATGCGAGCACTGGAAATTCGCCGATGACTGATCATAACTATGCATATATGGGGTGGAAGTTTTACAGGTATTATATAGTTATGTAATGGGCAGTTTTAAATAGAATCTAATTTTAATTCTACATTACAATATTAATGTGCGCCGAACCTGTACCTGTTCCATCGCCCAAATGTGGAACATATTCCGCCCTACATTAACATATCAATAACATACATTCAGCGTCGGACTGGACAGGTGAGATTGAGAAAAATCTTACAGGGCCTCCCACCTTTAGAGGCCCTTAATACGTTGGGGGCCCCACCAGAGGTGAGGACTTTTTTTGGTCCAATTTTCCGACAGGGGTAATTTTTTTTTTGCCATCAAAATTTCCGTCAGGGGTAAAACTTTTTTCAGTTGGGAATTTGGGACCCCGTACGTGTCACAAATCTCAGTAGCCTCGGCCTGCCCAGTCCGACACTGCATACATTAATGTAAAGTCGGTATTAGGGTGGTTAAAAAAACACGACTATTTTTTTTTACTTTATACTCTGAAAAATCCATTGCTAGACACCTCTAGAAAATTCTCACCAAATATGAGCTCTTAAATTTTCGTTAAAAATTAAATTGAAATTTTTCTAATTATTCATCAAAAACTATTAAAATTAGTATGCATTGAAGTTTGACGATGAATATCTTTTAAACGCTTAATTTAATCGACAAATCATAAGAGACCATTTTCTACAAAACTATGAATTGCGCAATTCATAACAATTTTTTGTAAGCGAGTTATAAAATTCAAAAGCAAAACAGAAATGTCTCCTAAAATAATCAAACTTTAACCTTTGATATCTTTTAAACGGTGAGGTTTACAAAAAAATTGTAAGAGACCTTTTTTGTAGAGCGTTCAATTTCCTACAAGAATATAAGGAGAGATACTTTTTAACGAACAGTTGTCAAAGAGATATGAATTTTTGTTTCTAATACTGAGGAAAAAATGGAAAATTGTAAAGCGGAGAACCTTTTTATCAAAATTAAGAGCTCATATTTGCTGAGAATTTTCTAGAGGTGTCTAGCAACCGATTTTTCAGAGTATAAAGTAAAAAAAAATAGTCGTTTTTTTTTACCCACCCTAGTCAGTATATTTTCTTTAGCAATACCAATTAATTTTTTTTTTCAGCTGGCAGAAGAGGTAGATCTAAGAAAGAAAAGGAAGAGCCCAAAGAAGAATCTGCAGAAGAAAACGGCAAAAGCAGCAATGAAGAAGAAGATGACGAATAAAGCAAAGAATAAAAATATATATACCTAGTTAAGAATTTAATAATTATCATTTAAGACTAACACAAATTTTTGTGAGATTTTTAGTTTTAAGAACAGTACTTAAAGTACTTAATCTAATTTAATATTTTGAATAACTTCTTTTCCATTTCCGTTTTGTAATAAAATGAATTTCATAAAAATTTGTAAATATTTATATTTCAGTTCAATGAAATAAAATTTTTGAAATTCATTGATTTGTTATTTGTAATTCCAAATAAAAATTTTAAATACTTTTTCCTGCAGTTCAGATTTACTAAAAAAGATGGCTGCTAAAAAATAATACTTCCCCTATTAAACATAATTATTAATTAAAAAATAAATTTTCAAAAAAAATCAATAAACTAAAGATTTAAAGAAATACACTGCCCAGTAAAAGACCTTTCCAATTTTACAAGTCCGCGCGTAAAATGGATTTTTTTTTATTAGAAACCTTAAAAATATTCCAATTTTCACAAAAACTACCCCCCGCCTCTTATAGGGGGTGGAGTTGGAACTTTTTTATTGTCAGGTTCTCTTTCAGCAACCTTAAAAAGCCCAATATACCAATTTTTACAAAACTACCCCCACCCCTCAGGGGGTGAAATAAAAAAAAAACATAAGATTCAGTTTTAGCGACCTCAAAACCCCAATATATACATTTTCAAGAAAACACCCCCTGCCCCTCAGGAGGTGGAGTAAGAATTTTTTATTATCAAATTTACTTTCAGCAACCTGAAAACCACAATAAACCAATTTTCACGAAAACTACCCTCATTAAAAAAAACAACTAAAAACTCGGCACGGATAGTAGATATCAACATAACGTAAACCAACAGCCCCCATTAAAAAAAAAAGCCAAACCACCATAAACGCAAACCAATGCCTTCTATTTATTTTATGCTTCCATTAAATTAAAAAAACACCAAATCAAGCGCATGCGTCGATGAATACTTTCCTCCCGTTAGCCCCTAGGGGCCGCGTTGCGACGCAGAAGTCGAAATAGTATATAGCACCGAGTACGCGAATCTAGTTTTTAGTACACGAGGCGCAGCCGAGTAAAAAAAGCACTCGATGTGCACTGAAATGGTTTGCGTCTAGGTGCGTATACTATTTTTCCTACTACCTAACACCTATAAGAGTTAGGTTTTGTTTATAAACAGACAAAAAGACGCAAAAATTATCATAAAATTAGATTTCTTGCGTAGTAGGGCAGTATTATACTATAATAGTTGAATGGTAAATAGCTTTCATTGAACGCAACAAATATACAGTGTTGCCCAGTTTTTGTAAAAATTTTAATTTATATTCATCAAAGATATTGATAAATACTGATATCTATACAATAAAATACTTTAAACTTTAATGTAAATTAGTTAAATGCTGCATTTTAAAGTAGAGTATTATTAAAAAAACAAAGTAAACAATATATTTTATTTGGCAACAACGCGTGTTTGATCGGTAAACCAGAAATTATATAAATCAAATGTCATATTACCGACAGTCTGGTAAACTAAATTATTTTATAGCCTTAAAAAGAAGAAATATTATTTTAATAAACCATTTAATTATCCAAATTCAAGTGTTTTCGGTTAATGGAGCCAAAATTAGTGACCAGTTAATAGAAAAACAATATTTGAAATAGTACGTCCATCAAGCTTAGGTAGGTTATATTCAGGCCCGTTTAGAGTTTTAGCGGGTTTACGGGGCCGGGCTGTAGGGGCCCAGAGACCGGAATAAGGCCAGCTGTTTTTTCATTTTGTGTTGTTGTACATAAATATAAAAAGATTTGCCGGTTACGTTTTGTTTAGCCCATTCACGATGGGGTCCCTTTAAGTATTCCGTAATGCATTTTTTGGACAATTTTGAACCCCCTGCCATGTAACGCACTTTTTCTATACTTTGCTATACCATTAACATGGGTGCATTAACACGTTCGCTGCCGCTCATATAAATAAGTCATTCATGGACATACCAGGTGGGTTGTCGGCAGCAAACATGTTAAGTAATACTTAAACTTTAAGTATTAGTACTTAATACTTAAAAAAATTATTAAGTCTTAAATGAACTTATGCTTGCAAGTAAAATCATTTTGGCATAAAAAACTATCAAAATAATTGGGATATAACCTAAATAACTTTCTTAGGAAGTAAATGGTATATTAGTGCATTTTTAAACAATACTAAAATTTATCAGTATTAAACAATACTAAAGTTAGACAATATGACAATTTAGTTATAGTTCTCCACATGAAAGTCTCCAACAAAAGGGGGAGGAATCATTCGCGCTCTCTTCTTTCCGTCAAGAGTGTTTTTTAAAACATTATATTCTAGCAAAAAACTGTATATAAAATTTTTTATAGGGCTAAATAAACTTTTGCTGCTTTAAACGCCAATATCTCGAAAACAATGCGTTTTAGGAAAACGTTTATAACATTTTTTGACCAATTTAAAATTATCTTTTATATAAGTGCTAAATTAACCAAATACAATAATAATTGCTTTAATTATAAACAAAAAACGCTAAAAATAGGAGTTTTACCCTATTTTTACCCCCTTACCCCCAATTGTTTACCCCCAAAATCTAATCAGATCTTTGTAATACAATAAGAAACAATATGCAAAAAACCGCAAGTCAATATCTCATGTAGAAATGGAGTTAGAGAGTTTACACCCAGACAGACAGACAGAAAAAGTCCAAACGTCGAGAAATGTGAAAAAACATGGTCAAAGATTTTGACTTTTCGCCAAAGATTTCAATACATGGGCACTCTTAGTAGCACTAAGTGCCAATGTAATAACCCTAATCCAGCCATCTACTATCCATTCATATTTTTGTTTAAAACATATAATTTTCAGGATGAGTGCACAGCCTAGTCCAGCAAATCCAACAGTAGAAAGAGAAAAAGTATTCCAATGGATATTAGAACTTACAAATCCAGAAACAAGAGAAATTGCTTTATTGGAACTAAGCAAGAAGCGAGAAGTTGTACCTGATCTAGCGCCGATGCTGTGGAATAGTTTTGGAACAACATCAGCATTACTTCAAGAAATTATTAACATCTACCCTGCAATCAACCCTGCAACTTTAACAGCTAGTCAATCTAACAGAGTATGTAATGCCCTTGCCCTTTTACAATGTGTAGCTTCCCACCCTGAAACTAGATCTCAATTTCTCCTGGCACATGTACCTTTATTTTTGTATCCATTTTTACATACTGTATCAAAAACTAGACCTTTTGAGTATCTCCGGCTTACCAGTCTGGGGGTTATTGGTGCTCTAGTAAAAACAGATGAGCAGGAGGTTATCAACTTTCTTTTAACCACAGAAATTATACCACTATGCTTACGAATCATGGAATCTGGATCTGAACTCAGTAAAACTGTTGCAACATTTATTTTGCAGAAAATTCTGTTAGATGATAGTGGTTTATCATATATTTGCCAAACATATGATCGGTTTAGTCATGTAGCTATGATTCTTGGTAAAATGGTGATTGCTTTAGCTAAGGAGCCTTCTGCTAGATTGTTAAAGCATGTCGTTAGATGCTACTTGCGTCTTTCTGATAATCCTAGAGCAAGAGAGGCTTTAAGACAGTGTTTGCCAGACCAGTTGAGAGATAACACCTTTAACATTTGCCTGCAAGAAGACAAATCGACTAGCCATTGGTTAACCCAATTGTTGAAAAATTTGGAAACCACGACTGGTGATCCAAGACAAGTTGGCATTTCTCCACTTACATCTCAATAAGTGGCCATTCTGTGATTAAACTACCTGAGCAAGCCCGGATGGTGCTATGAGGCAGTGAGGCAACTGCTTTCTTAAATTTGAGGAATACAAAAGTTCATAATATGGAGATATAAAAAGTATACAGGGTGATCAGTAACTGCCAAAATTTAATAGGTGATTATACATCCAAAAATATGAAAAAAAGTTTCTATAAAGATTGGTCCGGAAATGAGCCCTAAGGGAGCTATGGCCCTTCAAAGATGATATATTGAATGCGGAACAAAAAAAAAACACAAATAAAATTCTAATGCTGCAGGGTGATTCTTCATTTAAAACTGAGCAAAAAAGTATTCTTCACCAAAACACCTAAATTTAATATTAAAGTAGTAATAGCCTTTTAAAAAGTAACGTTTTTGGTGGCACAAAATGTTACTTCCTCTTAATTGCATTTTTTTAAACAGTTGCTCCTACAGTGTTACACTATAACACATTTTTTATGTATTTTTACCCAAGGAATCCATATTTTTTACAAAAAATCCAAAAAAAGTGCACATAAAAAAGTTTGGGGCAAAAACCAAAGCCTAATACATTTTTCCGTCTAGGGACGCCAGTGGATAAATTCAAAAAAATAAATTAACCTAAACTTATTGCCCTTATTAATACTAGTATACATGCAAAAGCTCGTCGCTCTAGCTTAAAGGGTACCAGAGTTATTATATTTGGCATGCCAGTTATTGATCACCCTGTATATTTCATTTTTTTTTGTATTCATCAGCTGTAGACCTGAAGAGCAGTAATTAGGGTTAGGGACACACGGTTCAGTGGTGCTGAAGATCTTTTTCCTTTAGTGTATGGGCAATCAACTTCTTTTCTTAAGCGAGGCCTAGGGCTTTAAATTTAGACCTTGCTTCCCCTGTTTCAAAACTACCATCCGGCCCTGTATCTTGTAGTTTACAATTTATTTGGTATTTTTTCCTAGAACTTGTTTAGTAGGAAAAATTAAAAGCTAAGCAGTAATTTTTGTAGATATTTTTACATAAAAAAAGTGTATTTTTCGAATTTTGAAAAATAAATATATAAAAGTAAACCATATCTAAAACTTTTCCTGGAAATTGCGAATATTTACTTTATTCTTTTTACATTACAACTTTTTTGTGGTTTGACTTAACTTTATAAATTGTATAAAAGGCAATAAAAAAGAACTGAAATTCTAGTGTAAGGGAACGTTCAAGTATTACGTAACGCAAATTTTGATCATTTTGGACCCCCCCCCCTGTAACGCTATTTTCCTATACCATTAACATGGGCGTAACACTCCAAAAAGACCCCCCCCTCCTAGGACCGTTACGTAATACTTGAAAGTTCTCTAAAATACCTTACCTTACCTTGTGCCCTTTTAAGGTTGTTGTCTTAGATTTTCTTCTACTTTATTAACAATAAGTATAATAGATATACAGTGAGCTACCTTTGACATACCGTCTTGTAAATTTCAGAACGTCGAATCTCAAAAAAAAACAACTTTACAGGAATGAGAAATAACTCTTTTTTGCATTATTCATGGGTTGAAAATGTACTTTTATCCACGGCCGTTATTAATAGGCCTGTTAATCACGGATCTGTAAAAATAAACCGTTTAAACTTGAAAACAGCCGTGGATAAAGTATACTTTACTATATATAGTATTCTACTCGTGTATAATAGCTATTAATCATTCGGGTGGTTAGGCCACTCGCCTATCGGCTCATTAATTAATAGCAAATATTATACACTCGTTGAATAATATACTATTTTAATATAAACTTAACACATTTTTAATGATTAACTGACCTTAAATCATTTTATTGTGTATAAAATAAATAAATACAAATAAAAACCTAATGTTTATAGATACGACATTTTTATGCTCAAAATTAATAAATTTTTTTAAGATAAGAGCTTTGAAACATTATTATATTAATATTTTAATAAAATATAATTAATAATTATAATAATATTATTAATTATTGAAAGATTTAAACTTCAAAAAGTTTTATAACATGCGCATAAGATGTCATAAAAGCGTCGCCAAATGTAAAAATAACTCAGGAACCCTTTGAGATACAGCAAGGAGGTTTTGCATGTGAACTAATCTTAATAAGGCCCATCTTTGTATGTTATTTTTATGTACCAAGGGCGTGCGAAACGGGGGGGCCTTATCAGTTTTTTCTCCAATTTTTTTATGTGTATCTTTTTGATTTTTTGTAAAAAATATAGATTCCTTGAGTAAAAATGTCATATAATAATAATACTTTATATAGAGTAACACTCTAGGAGCAATTGATTGCGACTTAAGTCGTCTTCACAGATTTCTTATGAAGTTTGAGATCTGTGGTCGAATTTCTCGAAAATGATTATTTTAATTTGGAACTTGTTTTTTAGTAAATTTTTGATTTAATTTTTTACCGTGTATAAATCTCTTTCAAGCAAGTCGCGTTAGGGGCTTTCCATACATTACGTAACGCAAATTTTCAAAAAATTGACCCCCCCCCCTTTGTAACAAACTGTCACATTTACCAACACCCCCCTCTGTAACGCGTAACAATATAAAAATTTGTATTTGTAAAAAAATATTCATAATCAATATCACACAGGGAAAAAATACTAGGTACCTCTTTTTACACTGAGTGTCACATATAACACGTATATTGTTTATGCACAGGTCACAGAATTAGGAAGAGTTTCCCTTTCTAATTTTGTGGCACATGTACACAAAATAGTACATACATTGGTGTTTTGTGAGAACACATTCCGCGCGAGAATGTATCATCGCCGATGATTCATCGGCAAGATCACGCAAGAACAGGGCCGTAAGATTTTTTTTTTTTAATATCAATGTCAACAAGTTTTTTACTGATTACAATATTATTTAAATATGCATAGTTTCGTCAGTTCTTGTGTAAAAAAGGGAATTATGGCCCATAAATAGTAATTTATGTTGAAATAAAAATACATCTGACAAGCTTGGGAAATAAACATTAAATTTATTAAATTCCGTTACGTAACGTTTACCTAGACCCCCCCTCCCCCCTGTCACAAACTGTAACAATTTCTCTGACCCCCCCCCTAGGCGCGTTACGTAATATATGGACAGCCCCTTACTGTCTCCCATGAATGACAAAGTGGGAATGACATATAATCACGTGACACACTTCGCTGTTTGTAAGACGTGTAACAATGTTACACTGTAACATTCTATCTTAGTATTCATTTTCAGGCATGTGTTATAAATTTTTATTATTATACAAACATATTTTGATTGTAAATATACTTATTTAGTTTTAAGATGTTTTAATTTGTCAATACAAAATTACAATTTTTTGTAGTTTTAAATCTAATTATTAAAGAATATTTTCTATATATTAATGTTTTAATTTTAAACCACTAAACGTATTTTTTTATATTTTTTGTTAGCAGTGCTTACTTATCATCAGGTACTCGCAGAGGCGCCGCGTCGACTTTAGCGTTGACGCGAGGTTTTAAATATTTACATTTTAATTTCTTTTTATCTTGATTTTTTTTAATGATTCCATTTAAACGAGTAAGGTGGGAAAAAAGTTATCGATAAATAAAAATTAAAAACTTTCGTATTCTTAAAAGATAAAAATCCAATATCGGTTTTTTCTTCGATAAACACCGATATATATACATATTTATAGTTAATATGTATAGTCAATATTGTTGTGTGTAACAAATTAGTCGTCAAATGGTTCGATTTAGTGACCTTTATAAAAATTTCCCTCATAATTCGGCAAAATTATTCCGTAAGCCCATGTTTCTGAGTTTATTTTCAACGTTGATGAGTTTACGCCGACTACTGCTTATCACTAACAGTATTTGTCAGAAATATAAGGGAATTAAAACAAGTAGGTAAAAGTTATAAAACGCGCAGTGATCGATTACACTGCTCTACAAAAATATCTCATAACAGGCGGGGCCGGGACCCTTGGAAACTTGTCTATATCTACCCGTGGTTAATTGTGAATCTACCCGTGGTTAATTGTGAATCTACCCGTGGTTAATTGTGATTTTAGTTTTAGAGAAACGACCTTTAATGAGGTTCGAACTGCGATTGACAATTTATCAAAAAGTAAAAGTAGGGATTTTTTTGGGCTAAACTCTGAGCTCATTCGATCCATGAAAAATCATATTGTGATTCCTTTGACTAAAATCATAAACCACTGCATCACAGCAGGGGTCTTCCCCGACGAACTTAAGCGTGCCGTGGTTATTCCAATCCCAAAAAATAACAATATTAACGATACTAACTCGTATAGACCCATATCGATTCTTCCAATAATGTCCAAAGTTTTTGAAAGAATACTATTTAATCAGATTTGCACTTATTTTGAAACTTATGACCTTTTTACTAAGGTTCAGTTTGGTTTCCGTAAGGGTAAATCTACCATTGATGCTATTCTAAGATTTGTTAATATGATTATTGATAGTTTTGAAAATAAAAAATTTTACTTTTCAACTTTTCTAGACTTAACCAAGGCCTTTGACTGCGTATCCCACGACATTTTAATAAGAAAGCTATACTTTTATAATTTTTGTCCAAATAGTATTAAATTAATTAGTTCTTATCTATCAGGGAGATCACAACAAGTTTTATTTAACAATTCCAGGTCCAGTGACAGGCCAATAGGGTATGGAGCCCCCAGGGGTCAATCCTGGGTCCCCTACTCTTTCTGATTTTCATCAATGACCTTCCGAATTTTGTGTCTGATGCTAAGACTACACTCTTTGCTGATGACACAACTTTCTCAGTGGAAAATGATGATTTCGATAGGGGTCTTATTGAAATGCAGGATATTCAGTCAAAGGCCAATGAATGGTTTTTGGACAACAGACTTAGTCTTAATCAAAACAAAACTGTCAATATGATATTCACACTCAGAAACTTTGATGAACAAGATTTTGACTTCAAAAACGACACAAAATTTTTGGGTTTATACTTAGATTCTGGTTTGACTTGGAATAGCCACGGTGAAGCCTTGGTCAAAAAACTAAGTAAAAATATATATTTGTTAAGATCACTCTCTTTTTCTCTTAAGGAATACATATTTTGCACTAATTCAATCTAGCTTGAATTACGGGATTTTAGCATGGGGTCATTCCACATGTAAATTAAGAATTTTCGGCCTGCAGCGTCAGGCAGTTAGAGTGATAGCGGGTTTAAAATATAGGGATGATTGTAGGGAACATTTTAAAAGCTTGAAAATTCTCACTTTTCCCTGTCTCTATATTTTAAATTGTCAGGGGTAATATCATAAGTGATACTAGGTTAGGTATCGGTGGTTTTTTACATAAATTTTACGAATATTAATCCCAATGACGAAAATGCAACGACTGCTTTAGCAGGAGTTGCATTTTCCAAAAATTGGGATTAATCTGAGTAAAATTTGAAAAAAAAACACCAGTACCTAACCTTGTATCACGAATTGATATTTAGGGAGAGAATATAATTTATATTTAATACACATACCTCTTAATTATAACGTATTAATCCACAAATAAATTACATTTTATAAATTAAAAAGCAAACAATAAGCACGATTTTAGATTAGAGAAAAGAGGGGTAAAAAAAACCATCATAGGGGTAAGGTATTTTCACTTATCAGTACAGCATACTACATATATATAAATTGTATTCTCTAGTTTATATGAAAAACAAACTTGAGAACTTTACTCAGCATTCAAATGTACATTCTTACAATACGAGAAATAATAATAATTTTACCTTACCTTTCCTCAGATTAAGCAAATCTAAAACAGGTACAAACTTTCATTGTAAAATTTTCTTTAATATGTTACCGTACAATTTTAGATGTTTACCGTCTTCTGTGTTTGTTAATCGTATTAAATTATATTTAGTGAATAAGGCCTTTTACAGTACTGATGAATATTTATTAAATGACTTCAGTGATTTAAATGTATAAGATTTAAATTTAAATGTATAACTTTTATATTTTATTATTTTATGATATTTATGTATGTGACGATTGTAAACATTTTGGCAAGAATAAACTATTTCTATTTCTATTTCTACTTTAAAATATTATAAAAACTTCACAATCTTTAAATATATTTTTCATTTTATAACTTTTATATATTTTTTACTTCAAAGTTTTGGACAAGGGGTAACCACTAAAAACATTTTGTACACCTTTAGGAAATCTTCAAAGATTTCCTCCAGATTACTTCGTAACCTTCAAAGATTTCATCCAGATTACCTCCAATTTGTACACCTGCATTCTTCTGCGGTTTACCCCTCGGTTTTGGGCTCCCCTGGAATCTTGAAAAGTCGGCACCTATGCTTTCTCATAAGGTATTGAGCACATATTTGGGTTAGAGTCACTTCATCTTAGTCTTACTTTATTCTTTCGTTAGTTTTCGGTTTTTCTCCTTTCGGGTAGCGCCACACAATAAAAAAAAAAGGAAACCAGAGCAAAAATGGACCAAGTACAGATGAAGTGACCCTAATTTGGGTTCATTAATATTCACATTTTTTTAAGATAATAAATATAAAACCAGAATATTCTGTATACCAGAATATTCGAATACTTTGGGCTGTAAAAGGTAGATAAAATAGAAATGTGAAATTGATTTGCGACTTGCTTTTAGTACACTTGAATAATTTTTCCTCTCGCTTGTGCGTCGTGGAAAAGCTTAAGTCACAAACTAATGGCGATTTCTCCCGTTAGATTAGACAGGCACAAAAGTTCTACCCAAAAAGGATAGAAGACATACATACACTCCCACTTCCACCCAACTAAACAAATTCTGTATTTGTTCTTTGTTGAACAAATACAATATTTACTTGGCCGGGCGAAAAGGGTAATATATTATTTTAATTAAAGTAATTACTGGCGCCATCTAAATTTTAGTAGAATTATCTTATTCTACAGATTCACATTAGATATGTTCGTTCGTGCCGCTTACTGCTACACTTTCCGGCCAATCAAATAAATACTGTATTTGTTGTATAAAAAACAAATACAGTATTTATTTGGTTGGCTGGAAAGTGTAGCACAAATGAGATAGAGAAAGGGTAGACGTCTTTTGTTTCATAATTCTAGTTGTAGAGAGCTCCATTACATAATATACCTACTATTTCAGTTCTAAAAAAATATACCTATATATATAAAAGTGAATTTATTTTTGAAACAGGTTAATATAAAAATTAATTCTAAAACAGAGCATTAAAAGTTACCATAAACTTACAATTTTGACGTTCTACATCTAAATTTTGTAAATTAACTAAAAACTAAATTGTAACATTACAGCTCACTAATAATTTAAAAACATCAATATAAAATGCAACATTATAGCATACAAATAATTTAAAACTATGGTACTATCTTAAATAAAATGTCACATTACCAATAGTTGAAACAGTATAAAAATATAAAAAAACTAAACTTTAATAGATGTTTTTAAATAATTCTTAAATCACTAAAGTATAAACATATTTACAAACATTTTAATTAACCATGTCCGATTTTAATCTCTTGGAGTTGTGATGACTCTTTTAAACAGTAAAATGTGTGGTTCTGAAAACAAAGAAAAATGTTGTAGAAAATCTCGTAGAAAATAATACTTTCCCCGGGACCCGGGCTCGAGGGGGGGTCGGCGTCGGAAGTTTCTTTAAGTTTACAATTTATTTATACTCCGCCAGAACAATAAGGGCATGGAAACGAGCAAATATGCAGAGCCTTTACCAAGTGGACCATAGACCCTCAAATTCTTAAAAATTTTCATACGTTTTTTATTAATTTAAGATTTGTAAAACATAAACACTATAAAAATTTACGCCGGCGGCGCTTAAGGCTTCTTGCGTTTATGTAAAACTTTACATTGTAAAAAAAAATCTGCAGTGCCAGAGCTTGAATTTTTATGAAATTTGAAACACTGTTTTAAAATTAAAATGAACTATGGAATATGTAAAAATTTTCGCCCGCGACGCTAAGGCCTTATTTTTTTTATTTAAGATTGTAAAACTTGATTTTAAAATTCTGCGGCTCTAACTCATTTAATGAATGGGCGCCACTTCAGCCTCCCACCGTACCTTAGCTACGCTAATTTTCACAAAAACTACCCCCACCCCTCAAGGGGTGAAATTGGAAAAATTTTATTAAAAGATTCAGTTTTAGCGACCTCAAAAACCCCAATATATAAATTTTTAAGAAAACTACCCCCTGCCCCTCAGGGGGTGGAGTAAGATTTTTTTAATTATCAGATTCACTTTCAGCAACCTGTAAAACCCCAATATATAAATTTTCACGAAAACTACCTCCGCCCCTTGGGGGGGAATTTTTTATAATCAGATTCACTTTCAGCAACCTCAAAAACCCCAATACACCAATTTTCACGAAAATTATATATATATATATATATTGAAAATATTTACCCTCTTGGTGGTGCAGTTAGAAAAAATTTATTATCAGATTCAATTTCAGCAACCTTAAAAACCCCTATATAGCAATTTTCAAATTTAAAAAATATATATATTTTTCCCCATTTGCACCCCTTGCCGCACCCCAATGCTCACCAAAAACAATCCCGAGCTAGAGCTTTTGGTAAAATACCCGTATGTCAAATTTCAAGTCTCTAGCTTAAAGCGTACTAATTTATATCGACAAAACGTCTTAAAACGCAAAAAAAAAATTTTCACAAATTCCGAAATCTTGGAAATTTTCAAAATGGAAAAGCAAAAATATTCATACTTTATGAAATTCCTGAAATGTTTCCCTTCTTTGTCTCAATCACATATTTAATGTGTTACTGGTGCATAATAGTTTTTGATATGTTTACTTTTTTTGTGTCAACAGATGTGTTTCAAAGCAAAGAACAAAATGTCTATCTCAGTCAATTTCGTCCAAAAAGTGTAATCTTTCCCTTCTTGCTCTCATCAGTTCAAATGTGTTTCAAAGAAACATAGAAAGCCGTGAAAATATCCGTCTGTTCCTCTGTCCGTCTGATGTCACGATTTTTATAAACAATAACTCAAAGACAAATTATCCAATAGACTTGAAATTTTCAGGAAAAATCAAGTTCTATTAGGGGAAAAAAATAAAAAAAATATTTCAAGTTTTTCAAGTTTTACCCCAATATGATTTTTACCAAAAACAATCCCATTCTGGAACTTTGGATAATCACCCTGGGGTCCAAATTTGAAGTCTTTAGCCCAAAGCATTCTTAAATTATTGTGGTTACAAATTTCCCGGACACACAGACTGACAGACACAATTTTTTTTTACAGAAATTTTATGTTTTGGATATAAAACGCCAAAAACGTAAAAAAAAATCGATTTTTTTTTTACTAATGCAAGACTTTTCTTGGGGAAAGTAGAATAATTTAATTAATTTTATATTTATTAAAAAAAAAGCCTAAACTGGCAAAAGTGGAAGTAAAAGAAAAAAACTACCCCATTTTGTAGCCCTTAGAATAGTGCACCAAAAAGTTAAGACCGTCCAAGGGGGTTGTCATTTGAACAAATTAAGTTATGAAGGTTACATAAAATTTGTATTTTTCCCAAATTATGGTCTGTTTCATCAAGCAAGATAGTAAATTAAAAATTGTTCAGTGAATATTTTCAAAATAGATTCGAATATTGGATGTGCGAATATACTGCGTAGTTTATTTTATAAAATATATGTTCTATACACAAACATATACTACATATACCTGTTGTAATAGTTATTTATGGTACTAGTGGGTAAAGTAAGATATTGCCCATGAGAAAATTAACCTGCGAGGCATCAGCCAAGCAGGTTAATTTTCGAGAGGGCAATATCGGTTTACCCCCCATGAGTGCTATACAAGGTTTTATCTTATTATCTGTATGTATTGGATAAAAATATTTATTGTGCAATTTTTAATTTAATATCTTGCTTGATGAAACAGACCATGGATTTTATTTATAAAAAAATACAAACAAATTTGCTTTGATCGGACTAAAAACAATCCCATTTTAGGGGGTGTCCATGGATTGAAACTCACCCGGTATAATATACCTATGGAATTATGGAATTCAAAGCATTAAATATATTCACAGCTTGTTTAAGGCTTCCCCTACTTCATAACTAAACAATAAACAAAAATAAAATACAGTTTTTTAGAAATAAATTTACCTGGGGAATGAGTCATGTAATGTTGCCAGCCTTTGCTCTGTTGGACTCCTATGCCTCTCCATTCATCTTCAGACATTAAATGGGTTTTTGGTACTAATTTTACCATTTCTTTAGGGAGCACAACATGCCTAAAATATGTTAAAACCAGGTTGATCATTTGATGCATATTAAAAGCTAACCTTACAATTTAAAACAAATCCAAGACCATAACCATTCGAGGGGGCTAAAGACTAAGAAGAAACAATATAATGTACCCTTTGGAGGGTGCTTCAGCCCCAAAGCCTTCCCTGGCTAGGTTCTTGAATATGCCGTTAAATGTTGTTAATAAAAATTTTAACAAACTTGCCTGTATTCGTACTCAGAATCATAATATTTATCGGAATAGTAAATATTACGCTGCATTTCTTCACGATTCATCTTGACTTTTTAAATAAAACTATTTTCACAAGAACTGGTAAAGTTTGGCTTTAACAAAGAAATTATTCAAAAGAACATTCATAAATGTGCCACAAACAACCGTTTCACCAAATTTAATTCCAGTACCAACATAAAAATAAACTTTTACACTAACATGGCAGTGTCTCTGGTCACGCCCCCAGACAGATGTTTATAAAGCTACGCTATATACGAGGGGGATTTATTAAACTGAAAATCTCAAGTTCTTAATTTTTAAATAATTTGGACCTGCACGGGTCACATGCTTTGTGCATTATTTTTTCAATCTTCTTTGTGTTCCGTACCTTGAAAACGGAACCCTTATAACCCGGTTGTCAGACGTTTATCTCACAAATTAGTTTTTTTTGTAATTTGGCGTTAAAATAGATTGCCCTATAAAAAAATCGAATTCAAACAAATTAAAAATAAAATCTAACTGTTTGAATTTGTTTGAATCCGCCTTTGGAATCGCATTAAATGCAAATTTTGCGAATTAAAACGGATTAAAAATATTTTATTTTTAATATTAAAAAAACAGATATCTGTTTGAATCCGAATCAATTCGCAAAAAAGTGCAAACGGATTCAAACAGGTTCAAACGAATTAAATCAGATATGCATTTACAAATATGCAGTTGCTAATTAAAAATGATATTCTGCATATGCGAATAGAAACGAATTAAAACATGTTACGCATTTGCAAATAGTATCTAATTAAAAACGATATTCCGCATATGCAAATAGAAACGAATTAAATCGGATACGCATTTGCAAATAGTATCTAATTGAAAATAATATTCCAGCTATGCGAATAGAAACGAATTCAAACATGTTAAGCATTTGCAAATAGTTTCTAATTAAAAATGATATTCCGCATATACGAATAGAAACGAATTAAAATATGTTACGCATTTGCAACTAGAAACGAATTAAAATATGATATTCCGCATATGCAAATTGAAACGAATTAAATTTAAATAGCAAATGAGAATTAAAACATGTTAACTAATTGGTTTCGTTTCGTTTCATTTCAATTAATTGAAACGAATTGAAACAGATTAATATTGATAATTTGCTGCAAATAGAAATAATTTAAACTAATTCAAACTAATTCAAACGATTTAAAAATATTTAATTTTATATCCGTTTGAATCTGAAATTTTTTATATGGCTCTTATAAGATTTTTTAGGTTTAAACCGGGGTTAGGTTAGGGGTTCATTTTTCGTTAAAATAAAAATAAACTTTTTGAAAAAAAAATGATGAGCTAAACTTTAGCCTAAAGACTTTTAAGGAGTGCCGGTCGTATCAAAATCCGCCATATGCATTTTAAAAAATAAAGAGTTGTTGATGGTTCATACATTATTGGAGGCCAAAACCTTGCGATTTTTGCCAGTATTGCCAAAGGCAATAGAGGTCAAATTCGCATGCGATTTTTGCCAATATTGTCAAAATATCAATATGTTTACACACAATAGACCTGAATATTGGTTACCTACCCAAGTAATCAACAAAAAACAAATGTTGATAACTTGGTTACCTACCCTATACATACTAAAAATAAACTTGAAAAAAAAAAAAAATAATTTGTCTATGGTCTGTTTTATCAAGCAAGATAGCCCAGGTAGCAAGGGATGTTATATTACAAGAAATTAACATCACTTTTGGGTGTATTTTTAAACTAAATCATAACATCACATAATATTGAAAAATAACATGTATTTAACATCACATTTGCAACGTAACACGTGTGACGTGACAACCATGTTATTAAATAACAAATATTTAGCAACGCTGTGAATATATCGCATGTCACATATTAACGTGGCTTTCACGTGAATGTCATGTTATTTTGCTTCTCACCGACGTTCGAAGCAAAAAAATCGATATAAGATGATGTTGATAGAGTAAATTATTATAAGGAAATTGTATACACATTATACGATTTCCAATTGATAGGGGGCTCTGCCGGGCTTCTCAAGACCACGGACACGGATTAAAGGATATATTCTCCGCTTAATCTGCAATTTCGTATTTAGAATCTATCTGTTTCAATCTGTGATTGTTTCAATTACTGATTGATTTTAAATCCGATTTTTTTATAGGGTTATAGCGTTTTTAATGGTTTTAATTTAGAAAAAGCTAATATCCTAAAATATTATTTAAATATTAAAGTACCAGTAACGGCATCCATAAGATATTAGATATAACAGGAATGTGGATTTATGATGTCACAAACACGTTATTTTCGGGATGTCATTGTGTGATGTTCTTAGGGGCGGACTTAGGACATCCCCACCATGCTACATTCTTGTTAAATGAGACTACAATCTTAACATCACATGTCACATATTAACGTGACTTTCACGTGAATGTCATGTTATTTTGCTACCTGGGATAGTTATGTTTTATAAAATAAACTACGCAGTATATTCGCACATCCAATATTCGGATCTGTTTTGAAAATATTCACTGCGATTTTTAATTTACTCTCTTGATTGATGAAACAGACTATAGCAAATTTTAGAACCAAGATATTGTGTGATTCTTTTCAAATTTTATACATTTTTTTCGCAAAATTTTCCATTTTATAAAATTATATATCGTCATCTAAAGGCTCTAACGGTCTAACTCCAAAACGTCATATTTTTCAGGAGACGTAAAAAACGATTTAAAACTTAATTATAGCAATTTAGAACTTTAAAACTAGCTTGTTCACAGGTAAAAATGTTTGAAATGTGTTAATGTATTTAAAACTTTTCATTGTTATCTATTTTATATAAATTATTTGAAAATTAAATTTTAACCACAAAATCTAAATTCACTAATGGTCTAACTCCAAGGGAAGATAAAAGAGGATACCTATCGTATTATATCGCGTAATATTATTACAAAAAATTTATATTTTTATATTTAATATATAATATTACTACTAGGTAGGCATAATATATATACATTATTAATGGCAATAATTATAATTATCATCAAACAGTAAATTAACAAATATTTGAAACGGGATCCCCTGTTGTCGAGAAATAGTTTGACATTAGTGACAGTTCTCATTTAATTGTTTTCTCACAATCATATGATGGAGTTAGACACTTAGCGACTTAAAATATTTACATTTTTGGATTTTTTGAGGCTGATATTGGTTTAATGCAACTTTTTTTTTTTGAAGTATGTTGGTAATCAGATAATGAAGCAAATTTGATAAAAATCTCATTTTTGAAAAATTTGGAGTTAGACAACTAGAGCCTTTAGTGGACGATATAGTATATTAAGCATAGAAATTAAAAAAATATATACAAATTATAATAGTTTAAATTAATAATAAATTTATTAAAAATAATATTTACACAAAATTTTGTAAAATATATTATAGAACGTGAATATTTATCTTCTGTAACGGTACCGTTTAAAATGAAACCACAGCTGAAAAATGTTATTATGGAACTGACAACGAAATCCTCTTTTATAAGAATACTCCCATTCTCTATTAACGATTTTAAATGCTATATCTTCATATGGGGGGCCAGCATGGAATCTTAATATTGCAAATTCACGATTTTCTGGGCATGCCGTCTGAAAATAAAAATTATCATTATAACAGAGCTTCCCAGGTAGCAAGGGATGTTATATTACAAGAAATTAACATCACTTTTGGGTTTATTTTTAAACTAAATCATAACATCACATAATATTGAAAAATAACATGTATTTAACATCACATTTGCAACGTAACACGCGAGACATGTCCAAACCTAGCGAAATGTGAATATATCGCATGTCACATATTAACGTGGCTTTCACGTGAATGTCATGTTATTTTGCTTCTCACCGACGTTCGAAGCAAAAAAATCGATATAAGATGATGTTGATAGAGTAAATTATTATAAGGAAATTGTATACACATTATACGATTTCCAATGGATAGGGGGCTCTGCCGGGCTTCTCAAGACCACGGACACGGATTAAAGGAATATATTCTCCGCTTAATCTGCAATTTCGTATTTAGAATCTATCTGTTTCAATCTGTGATTGTTTCAATTACTGATTGATTTTAAATCCGATTTATTTTATAGGGTTATAGCGTTTTTAATGGTTTTAATTTAGAAAAAGCTAATATATTAAAATATTTAAATATTAAAGTACCAGTAACGGCATCCATAAGATATTAGATATAACAGGAATGTGAATTTATGATGTCACAAACACGTTATTTTCGGGATGTCATTGTGTGATGTTATTAGGGGCGGACTTAGGACATCCCCACCATGCTACATTCTTGTTAAATGAGACTACAAACTTAACATCACATGTCACATATTAACGTGACTTTCACGTGAATGTCATGTTATTTTGCTACCTGGGTTATTAAACCAAACCGTAATAAAAATCTGCGGTTAAAGATATTACTCAGTTTTTAAAAAGTATATCAAAGTACTAGTTTCATAACATACGTTTTTAGCGCACGAGTACAAGTTTAGAAAACGAGCCGCTTGCGACGAGTTTTCTTAAGTACTAGTGCGCTAAAAACGTGTTATGAAACGAGTGCTTTATACAATTTTTTTCTATTTTGCTCTAAAATATAAAAAAACTTACATTTAAATTGATGACTGATTTAGGGATTTTTGTTTTGGATTGGCATTACAGTTTACACCATGTTTAAAATTCTAAGAACAAATTATATTTTGATATATTTTATAGTCATCTCTTCTCTTTTTTACTGCAATTAACCAAGCCACAATTTTAAAATGGTAAAAATAACCTAAACACAAAATTTTGTAGAAAATTCAACCTTAAAGCGACATTGACGTTTGCAGGGAAAACGTCAAGCGATAGGCTTTTGTCTCTTGCCAACCCAAAAGAAAAAAAAAGTACAGACCTCTTATGGGCTCATAAGAACACGCTAAATGCGTGTGATTATGAGCTTATAAGAGTCGCAAAATAGAAAAAGAATTTTAAATACTTTAAAATACTGCGATTGAATGAGAAACTCTATGTTTCTCTTTTTTTTTTTTAATAATTTGTACGAGGCTGAACCATAGTCCAGTAATATTAGGATTAAAAAAAATTTCCATCTGGCTAAATTTTTGTGTACGCCTTTGCCTTGTTATTATAAATACTGGGAGAAAAGTCCCCATGTGTGCGACGCAAGCTTAATTTTTAATTTTACATTTAGTCGACACATATGTGAAATTTCACCTTCAATTTAATTTTTCTCGAAAACGGTTAGTCCTACAGTGTTACAACAAGAGAACCTTTTTTTATGTATTTTGACATGAGGAATCATATACCAAAAATAAAATCACAAAAAAGCTACACAGAAAAAAGTTTGGGACAAAAAACTTATAAGGCCCCCTCGTTTCGCACGCTCCTGGTAAAGATAAGTACATGAAAATAACATGCAAAGATGGGCCTTATTCAGATTAGTTCACGTGCAAAACCTCGTTGCTATATCTTAAAGGGTTCCCGAGTTATTAAATAAAAACCGATTTTTTTAGCCAATTTCAAGGGGGCGTAGCCCCCTTACGACCCATTTTTAGACCTATGTTTATAGGAAATTTTTGTAATATTTTCTGATGCAGAATTACCCCTTAAAATTTCGGACCCTATTTCAAATACACCGTGTATATTTAGGCAGTGTTTTTCTCGAAAACTAAAAGAGAGATAATGAAATTCTGCAAAAACCAGTATTAATAAGACTATAGAAAGTATCAACAAATAAAATCCACCCCTTATGCTAATTTGGCCTCAGCTGCGCCTCGGCCAAATAGCATCCCTTGAGTTGGAAATGTTTCATTTTCCTATTAAGGGAACGTTCAAGTATTACGTAACGAAATTTTTGATCATTTTGGATCCCCCCCTGTAACGCTATTTTCCTATACCATTAACATGGGCGTAACACTCCAAAATGACCCCCACCCTAGGAGCGTTACGTAATACTTGAACGTTCCCTAAGAGAAATATACAGTTGGTTTCAACAAAACTGGAAAAGTGGGGTTATAAAAAAAAATTACACTGTGAACTATCTTTCATTTGACAAATATTTGTTTACTTGTTAATAAATTAAGTGTCAATATTGTTATTGCCACATCAATGTCAAAGTCAAAAAATGTTGGTGTATTTTTTTAAAATTGGGAGAGATAAAGCAGAAAAACAAGAATACTCGAAGAATACTGGTGTAGAACCCATAATTATAATTTTTAAATTAAGGAACTATGAGGAATACCTAGTTGTAGGAGACCAATATGCTAGTAGTGTTTTTTAAAAATAAAGGTATTTAAAACAAGTTTATTAGATACAAAATATAAGGGGGTTTAATAATTGACATTTTAGAATAGGGATATTTTATAGCAGAAATACAGTAATTAACAATAGAGATACGCTTCAAAATCCAATAGTATTTACTAAACACAAATGCATAGAATAACATATGATTTTTGACATGGTTAAACTAACCTTATTTTTCAGCCATTTAAATAATCCACATTCACACAACTAAATTTTATGGAAAACATGAAATTTTACTTAACCCCACTTTTCCGGTTTTGTTGAAACCAACTGTACTATACTTACCAAGAAATACTCTGGTGTACCATTTTTATCAATTAAATCCGGATAAAATATATTAAATTTGTATCCTTGTACAATTTTGGGTGGTGGATTGTCCATGTCATAATGCGTTTGGTTGTATTTGTTCCACTCGAAGCCAGTGTGCACCCTGTTGAAATATCTGGGTTTTCTGGGCCTGTATTTATCCGACCACAAGTAGACTTGACTGTCCAGTGAGGACTCCACTGAAAACTGAGCCTCGTCATCGCCCATGCCTTTGCGGGCCTCTTTTTGAAGTAGAAGTTCTTCATTTGTAATGAAGTTCTTAAAAATACGTAAAAAAAAAACATTTAAAATTCCAACTAAAAAAAAGTGTCACAGAGAGCTATTGTAAAAAATAATACTTTTTACCTCTTTTGACCGCTTGTTATAATTTGTATTAGTTAATGAACAGAAAAGACCTGCTAATTTTAACTACCCAGGGTTCCCACCGTATTACATCGGCACTTAGTGCTACTAAGAGTACCAATGTATTGAAATCTTCGCCGAAAAGTCAAAATCTTTGACCACGTTTTTTTCACATTTCTCGACGTTTTAGACCATTCTGAGTCGAAATCAGTAAAAAAAATTTTGCGTCCGTCTGTCTGTCTGGGTGTAAACTCTCTAACTCCATTTCTACATAAGATATCGATTTGCGGTTTTTTGCATATTGTTTCTTATCGTATTCCGAAGAGCTGATTAGATTTTGGGGGTAAACGATTGGGGGTAAGGGGGTAAAAATAGGTAAAACTCCTATTTTTAGCGTTTTTTTGTTTATAATTAAGGCAATTATTATTGTATTTGGTTAATTTAGCACTTATATAAAAGATAATTTTAAACTGGTTAAAAAATGTTATAAACAACGTTTTTCTAAAACGCATTGTTTTCGATATATTGGAGTTTAAAGCAGTAAAAGTTTTTTTTAGCATATCTCACATATTTATAACCCGATTTCAAAAAATTTTATTTTAAATAAAAGCTTTTTTAAGGCCCTATAAAAAATGTTATATACAGTTTTTTGCTAGAATATAATGTTTTAAAGATACAGAATTTAAAATCAAACAAAACACCTAGTGTGAAATTTTCAAACTAGATGGCTCTAGTGTACAATAGTGCCGATGTTTTGAAAGGGTGCTTGCAACGTTTCATCTAGTTTGCAATAACTTCAGAAAATACTATTTTTCTTGTATCAACTTACTTTTTTTGCCTAAAATTAGACAAAGCTTAAAATAACTAAATAACGTATAAACAGTAGTCGGCGAATTTCCAGTACTCGCATAGGCGCCGCGTCCACTCTAGCGTTGAAGCGAGGTTTTAAATATTTATATTTTTATTTCTTTTTATCTTGATTTTTTTAATCATTCCATTTAAACGAGTAAGGTGGGAAAAAAAGTTATCGATAAATAAAAATTAAAAACTTTCGCATTCTTAAAAGATAAAAATCGAATGTCGGTTTTTTCTTTGAAAAACACCGATATATATATATATATATATATATATATGTGTATAGTTAATATGTATAGTCAATATTGTTGTGTGTAACAAATTAGTCGTCAAATGTTTCGATTTCGTGACCTTTATAAAAATTTCCCTCATAATTCGGCAAAATTATTCCGTAAGCCTGTTTCTGTGTTTATTTTCAACGTTGATGAGTCATAACTGAGTTTACGCCGACTACTGCTTATAAAATAAACAAGTTTTTAACAAATTAATACTATCTCCTATAGTTATACTAAATCAGTTAGTTTTTTTTTAATAAAAAAACTTTAAAAAGTTTTTCTTTGCAGTATATTCTACTTACTTCCACTTTTTTCCCACTTTCCGTAACGTGCGAACGAGCAAACTCGAGTCTTTTGTTGTCATCTTCTTCAGTAACCACTATGGTTCCAGGTTCCAAATCTTCCGGATTGAGAAACTTGGGACTGTATCCGCCCGATTGGTACGCATCAAAGCATTCGGTTAAAATGTCATTTGCAGCATCTTCTTCATTCCTATTAAAAATATTTAAAAAGACATTTAAAATACTGCTTCCAACAAAATAATACTTTCCCCTAAAGCCCTAGGTTCATTAAAATCAAAAACGAAAATATTTAAAAAAAAATAAAAAAAAATTCAAAAAAAAGTGCAAAAGTTTTTCCAAAAAAAGTTTCTTTTTACGTATAACGAAAAATAAATTGGAAAAAATATGTTTTTAAAAAAAAATGTTTTTACCCCATTTTACCCTTTTATCCCAATCCGATTTTTACTAAAACCAATCCCAGGCTAGAACTTTGGATAATCATCCTGTGGTCAAAATTTGAAGTCTTTAGCCCGAAGCGATCTTGAGTTATCGTGGTCACAAATTTCCCGGACACATAGACCGACAGACACAATTTTTTTTGACGGAAATCATATTTTTTTGGATTTTACGTAATCTTTGAACGTTCCCTTTGCCTTTCATACTATACTTTTTGCTGTAGATAACACGTGGTGAAATTTTTAAAATTATTTAATTTGTTCAGTTTTTTAGAAAAATTACCGTAATTTATTTTTAGCTGAAAAAATATTAAAATTTTATGGCCTTGACTAAGTTAACCACCCTTGATAACTAAAAAAAAACAGAAGGTCATCAACCAAACCCATGAGGATTTTATAATTAATTTTTGGAGAAGTGGAGGCCTTATAAATGATGCTTTTAATAGTTATTTATATACCAGGGGACTAAACTGGCTGTTTTAGTCCCGCTGCATTAGTGTTTCCTGAGCGAGCGAACAGAAATGCAAGGGACTAAAACAGCCAAGTTTAGTCCTGAGGTATATACACTATTTTTTGCAGGACCAAACATAATTTAGGTAGGTAGATAAAATTAAAATTAAAAACCACGCGTCTAAAATCGGTTGATTTATTTTCGTAATTTAATCAAGCCTGTAAATTGCGAAAAGTCAGTTTCATGGCTATCGCGATTTCAATTGTTTTTTAATATGGTTGATACAAACGTCAAAAAAATGGAAGAAGATGATAAATTTTAAGTTATGTATAGTTATAACAATGTTATTTTTAAAGGTCTTCTTTGTTAAAATTAAATAAATTGGTTTGAATCGCTAATTTATTACAAAACACCACCAAACCTAATTTTTGAACCAGCAAAGCACATAGTAAGTATAATATTTTAATATTATCAAGGTTGCCGTGATTTTTATTCCCTAGGGAGAAAAACGGCAAGTTTAGTCCCGAAAATGAAAGCGTAAAATTAGGTTTTAGTCTTGGTCATGCAAAAATTGATTTTTTTCACCTCCATAATGTTATTTATGGAAAACTATAATTAAAAAAAAATCCTCTTACCCTTCATTGTCGCTTATATGCTCTGGCTCATTAGATGGGCCAGATTTAGGAGAATAACGTTCTATGTCTTCAACGCCTTCACCATGTTCTGCATGCATATTTTCACTAGTAGACGGTTTAGCATTCTCACCAGGAGTCGCTACAACAACCGCTTGTTCTGCCTTCAACACTTGAAGTTTTCTTCTTAAACTCTCTTGGTGTCGGTCTCGGAGTCTTGCTCTTGCCATGTGTGCTAAAATAAACACAATGCTGAAAACCATGGTTTTACATCGGCACTTAGTGCTACTAAGAGTGCCGATGTATTGAAATCTTCGCCGAAAAGTCAAAATCTTTGACCACGTTTTTTTCACATTTCTCGACGTTTTAGACCATTCTGAGACGAAATCAGTAAAAAAAATTGCGTCCGTCTGTCTGTCTGGGTGTAAACTCCCTAAATCCATTTCTACATGAGATATCGACTTGCGGTTTTTTGCATTTGTTTCTTATCGTATTCCGAAGAGCTGATTAGATTTTGGGGGTAAACGATTGGGGGAAGGGGGTAAAAGTCCTATTTTTAGCGTTTTTTGTTTATAATTAAGGCAATTATTATTGTATTTGGTTAATTTAGCACTTATATAAAAGATAATTTTAAATTGGTCAAAAAATGTTATAAACAACGTTTTCCTAAAACGTATTGTTTTCGAGATATTGGCGTTTAAAGCAGTAAAAGGTTTTTTTAGCATATCATATTTATAACCCGATTTCAAGAAATTATATTTTAAATAAAAGCTCTTTTTAAGCCCTATAAAAAATGTAATATACAGTTTTTTGCTAGAATATAATGTTTTAAAGATACAGAATTTAAAATCAAACAAAACACCTAGTTTGAAATTTGCAAACTAGATGGCTCTAGTATACAATAGTGCCGATGTTTTGACAGGGTGCTTGCAACGTTTCATCTAGTTAAAAATATAATTGGCAAGGGACATTAGCTCTAGAATCTAAGAAAAAGGGGCTGATGCAGGACTAAAATGAAAGAAACGGACGATGGATCCTTGTAGCGGACGGTCTGGACATTAGATTAAATTAGGTTAGATTCTTTATTAGCAGTAGTCTCGCATAGGCGCCGCGTCGATTCTAGCGTTAACGCGAGGTTTTAAATATTTACATTTTTATTTCTTTTTATCTTGATTTTTTTTAATGATTCTATTTAAACGAGTAAGGTGGGAAAACGTTATTGACAAATAAAAATTAAAAACTTTCTTAAAAGATAGCTTCAGCATTTAAAGTGTTTAGAATAAATACCTTTAAACATTTAATGAAGAAATTAAAAATCACACTTTTAATGTCAAGAGTATACTATGAAATGTGGCTTGTTTACCTTTGAGCTGAGATAACAGTGATTCCCAGTAACCAATATCAATTCCATCTGCTTTTCCACTTAGTTTAGTCTCAATGGATTTTTGCAGCGCTGCCAATTGTGCGGAAGTTTTTCCTTTGAATACTGCAGTTACATCCTTGGCGACGGCTTGATGGATTCCCTCTCTTCTCCCAGCGCCAGTTTCAAAATCTTCCTGTTTCTCAATTTTTCTCAGTTTTTGTAACTCGTCTTCTACTATAACTGTTATATCGTGCCAGTAATCAAGGTTTTTGCCTCTTTCCAGTTCTTTATACACCTTTATGTCTTCTACAAGGTCCTCCAAGTCTTTAATATGAAGTCCATTTAAGTATGTGTAAGGTTCATGCATTTCTACAGCATCTACCTCCTCTTCTGCACTGATGTATTTTGCTAGTAAATCGATGGGTTTTGCTAAAAGATAAAAATAACATGCGAATTTTAAGGAATTACATTATACACCTAATTAACGCACCACAAAATTAAAGACAGTTTTCTCCCGAACCGCTAAGGGGCTGTCCATATATTACGTAACGCAATTTTTCAAAAAAAATTGACCCCCCTCCCCCCTGTGTAACAAACTGTCACATTTACCAACACCCCCCCCCCTGTGTAACACGTAACAATATAAAAATTTGGTTTCGTAATAAATTTAACTGTATTCTCACTATTGATTCGTTTTTCTCGACAAAACAAACATGAACCTAAAATATAGTATAACATAACCTTAAAAAAAAATTACACGAAAAAATCACTCAAACTTTAAAAAAATATTTATAATCAATATCATACAGGGAAAAAATACTAGGTACCTCTTTTTACACTGAGTGTCACATATAACACGTATATTGTTTGTGTACACAAAATAGTACACACATTAGTGTTCTGTGAGTATTCCGCGCGAAAATGTATCATCGCCGATGATTCATCGGCAAGATCACGCAAGAACAGGGCCGTAAGATTTTTTATCAATGTCAACAGTTTTTTTACTGATTACAATATTATTTAAATATGCATAGTTTCGTTAATTTTTGTGTGAAAAAGGGAATTATGGGCCACTAAATAGTAATTTATGTTAAAATAAAAATACATCTGCCAAGCTTAGGAAATAAACATTAAATTTATTAAATTCCGTTACGTAAAGTTTACCCCCTCCCCCCTGTCACAAACTGTAACAATTTCTCTGACCCCCCCCTAGGCGCGTTACGTAATATATGGACAGCCCCTAATCTGATTTTGTTTATCCCTCAGTAATGACTGAGTTGATACTTTCATTACAATAACAGTCTCGGACAACAGGAATTTTAAATCATTTCTAATTTTTGGTGAGTCTGTTTAATTAATACCTATGCCGAATAAGATTATATGTCTGTATCAGCAACGAACTAAGAACTCTTCTCTCTAGAATATGCATTTCATTCGTTAAAACTGAAAAAAACGTAGCCAACATAAACATTCGTCTGTCTTACTCGCACATCTTTGTTCCAACAGAGACAACAATACCAGTTATTGGTAATTGTTATTGTTCAGGCCTGAATATACCTACTATTTGTTTACAAACAAACCGAGATGTTGGCGATACTTTATTTTAACGGTATGCGTATTCTAGAAAGAAGAGTTATTAGTTCGTTGGTATACAGACATATAATCTTATTCGGAATAGGTATGTATCAAAGAAACTCTCCAAAAATTAGAAATAATTTTATAAGTTTATAGTTTTTTAAGTGTTACATAACATTTTTACTGACACCCACCCCCTCTGTAACGCGGCGTAACGTTTTCGAGACCCCCTCACCCCCCCCTAGCGCGTTACGTAATACTTGAATGTTCCCTAAGATCCCAAATTACGCCCTCCGGGTAGATATTATGTTAAAAATGTTCTTTTTTAAAAGAAGTCTACCAAAGTAGTGTTGTAGTGGGTATTTTCACCACTAAGTAAACAAGTGGAAAATATTAAAATACTTACCTCTTCCATCTTGAATCCTAATATGGGACCTCAACCGGGCTTGTTCTAAATGAAAATTATCCTCCTGTCTTTCCCATTCTTCAAATTGTGCTGCTTCCTTGCTTCTTTGTAAGAATTGCGTTTCCTCTTCCCGTTTTTGACGTTCCAATTCTCTCTCTTGCCTCCGTTTCTTCACTTTTTCCAGTTCCCTTTTGTTTTCTTCTTGCTTATATCGATTTCGCATTTCAAGTGCTTCAGGGCTCACACCAACTAAACCATCCTTTGCCATTTTTTTCTGCCATACAAATGTTGATAATAAGTCTCCATCTCCAAATGGATTGTCACTATTTGTGTAATGAAGATATTCATTATCCCATCCCATTCTTTCCTTACGTCTACGTTCCTTGGCTTCTTTTTTTGCCAATCGTCTCAATCTGCAAAAAAAAATTGACTACATATATTTTTGAACCACCAAGACTAAAACCTAATATTACGCTTTCATTTTCGGGACTAAACTTGCCGTTTTTCTCCCTAGGGAATAAAAATCATGGCAACCTTGATAATATTAAAATATTATACTTACTATGTGCTTTGCTGGTTCAAAAATTAGGTTTGGTGGTGTGTTGTAATAAATTAGCAATTCAAACCAATTGATTTGATTTTAACAAAGAAAATCTTTAAAAATAACATTGT
Organism: Brachypterus glaber; assembly: GCA_958510825.1. Taxonomy (NCBI): domain Eukaryota; kingdom Metazoa; phylum Arthropoda; class Insecta; order Coleoptera; family Kateretidae; genus Brachypterus; species Brachypterus glaber. The sequence continues at coordinate 3,309,167 of OY294044.1, read as the reverse complement.
TATAACAATTTATACATAACTTAAAATTTATCATCTTCATCCATTTTTTTGATGTTTGTGTTAACCATATTAAAAAACAAATGAAATCGCGATAGCCATGAAACTGACTTTTCGCAATTTACAGGCATCTTGATTAAATTACGAAAATAAAACAACCGATTTTAGACGCGTGGTTTTTAATTTTAATTTTATCTACCTACCTAAATTATGTTTGGTCCTGCAAAAAATAGTGTATATACCTCAGGATTAAACTTGGCTGTTTTAGTCCCTTGCATTTCTGTTTCCCTTGCTGGCTACGCTCGCTCAGGAAACACTAATGCAGCGGGACTAAAACAACCAGCTTAGTCCCTTATATAATAATAACTATTATATAATTCCTACCTCTTTTCTTCAGCAGTTTCAGTAGCCTTAGTCAACTCTTTCTGTTTACATTTTTGCTCAGCCTGTTTAAGTCTTTCCTCTTTTAACTTCTCTAATAGTTTTATACTGTTATCAGAAGAACTACTACTGTTAGAGGAATCAGAGTCATCTGAGCTACTACTGGTACTGCTATATTTATTTCTGTGTTTTTTTTTTCTTGATCTTGATGAATCTTTTTTACTTTTAGATGTTTCTCTTCTCTCAGGGCTTCGTCGTCTATCCCTGCTGTCTTTATCTTCTTTATCATAAGAACTGGAGTATTTATTGTGCTTATCTTTACAGCTTACGTTATTTGAAGAACTTCTGGAAGATGAGTTTTTGGGTTTGTATGATGTTGATTCATAACGGTCTTTAGACCTGGATCTAAAAAGTATATTGGAAATAACAAATTGTTTTAAATTATATTAATTATAGCTTACCTTCGATCTCTGGGCATATTTTTGTTTTGACTGTCAAATTTTAAAACACACAATTTTAGGTTAACTTTCCGTCATAAATCCTCTTCTTCTTCTTCTGCTTATAAGGATAAATTGTTTACAAGCGCCTAAATGCAGCTCTCTGTGCAGGATTTTGTTTGGTTTTTTCTTGGATGGGTCTTTTTTTAATGAGGGGGCCTTGGTTTACGTTAACGTTGGTTTGGCGTCTGTTTGGTTTGGACTTTTTTGTAAAAAAATGTTTTTTATTTAAAATAATGAAAAACGGTCAGGCATGCGCGTGCGCATGCGCAGTTTATCAAAACGTTGCATAAAGAGCTGCACATAGGCGCTCCTAAATTGTTTTAGCTGCCATGACCATACAACTAAACAGATTCGAAACTATTCGAACCTGTTGTAAAAATATTTACTGTGCGATTTTTGATTTACTATCTTGCTTGAAAAAACAGACCAAAGTTGTAAAATTAATTGGATATTTTTGTTTTTAATAAATTGTATAGACATTTTTTTGTTAATTTTTTAAACATTGACAAATCTCCAAAAAAATATATTGCTGTAAGGGAACGTTCAAGTATTACGTAACGTTAATTTTTATTATTTTGGACTCTTCCCTTAAAAAAATTAAAACCGTCAACAATGTATGACGAATAAGATAAGGTTATGCAATTTTTAAATAAAGTCAGTGATTTAAATCTTCATTCTTCATTCGCTTGTAGATTGCCAAAGGTGGTGCATCACTCGTGATATTTTTTATTTTAAGTTTCAAGAAGTGTATTGGACTTTTTTAAATGTAAGTACCCGATTCTTTTATAAATATTTATATACTTTTTTTTCTAAATATACCGAAACTTTTTGAAATAGATATGTGGGTCCCAGTTTATGGGACATCAGATGCCTGTGCTCTACAAATGTTTGGGGACAGAATTTTTTACATAGAGGGTTGATTCAGTAACCTCAAATGCGAATTTGTTTTCATAAGGTGGGAGGCCAGCAGAGATATAAACCCCCATTTTGGGGCAATACTCTTTTTAAAAGTTATTATGATAAAAAACAAACTTGAAAAATATAAAACCGCCAACTGTTACGTAATTTTCAAATAAAAGTAATAGTGCTTTAAATATTTTACTCATTCTTATACAGATTGCTTAAGTTGGTAGGTTGCTCCTGATTTTTTTCTTTGTTTTAAGTTTTGAGAAGTGTATTGTACGTGTATTAATACAAGAAGTAGTGTGTTTGTGTGTATTGTGTATTTTTACACTATAGTGTATCGCACTCGAGGCTTTTGGAAATATTTATTTATTTTTTTTAATGTAAGTAGATTAAATGTAAATTTAATTTTTTTTTTCTAAATACTGACATTTTTTGAAGTAGTTACATATCCAACTCTGATAACATAGAACCTCAAAAAAAAGTTGTCTGTGCTGGGGTTTTCAAAACGAGACCCACCTATTCTTATGTATTTTGGCATGCTAAACACGAATCTGTCATAAAAAAGGCACTTCATGGGCTCATTTTTTTGCTACAATGAAATTGCAGATAATATTTTCTCAATTTTAGACAGTTTTGTCAGTGTAGCAAAAAAAAAAGCCCATCAATTGACTTTTTTATGGCAGATTCGTGTTCAGCATCCCAAAACACATAAGAATAGGTGGGTCTCACCCCAGCACAAAAAAAAAAGTCTGTGCTGGGGTTGAGACCCACCTTTTCTGATGTATTTTGGGATGGTGAACACGAATCTGTCATAAAAAAGGCATTTTATGGGCTCATTTTTTCGCTACACTGAAATAATATAAGATTTTTACCATTTTAGACATTTTTTTCAGTGTATCAAAAAAATAACCAATAAAGTGCCCTTTTTATGACAGATTCGTGTTCAGCATCCCAAATTACATAAGAATAGGTGGGTCTCAACCCCAGCACAGACAACGCTTTTTTGTTTTGTGGGCCTGTGTAATTATAAATTTAACTTTTAAAAAATTAAAGCAGCCCCGCACAGAAAAAATTGGGGCTCAGCATAGTAAAGTAAAATTATTGAAGTACTTTTTTAAATTTGATATTAACATTTTAAAAGTAGTTTTTTATATGTCTGTGGGTCTCAGTTTATGGGACCTCAGAGGCCTGTGCTGTAAAAATGTTTGGGGCCAGAATTTTTTGCATAGAGGGTTCATTCAGTAACCTCAAACGTTTGACAGGGCACGCGCGCGCCAATTTGTTTTCATAATGTGAGTGTACGGAGGCCATCAGGGATATTAGCCCCCATTCTGGGGCGCCACTCTTTTTAAAATTTATTATGATAAAAAAAACAAACTTGTAAAATTTAAAACCGCCAACTGTACGTATACAATATTATTTTATTAAACATATGTTACGTAATTTTCAAATAAAAGTATTAATGATTTAGATATTTTAGTCATTCTTATACAGATTGCTAAAGGTGGTAGATCGCTCGTGGTTTTTTCTTTGTTTTAAGTTTTGAAAAGTGTATTGTGAGAGTATTAATACAATTGTGTGAGTGTGTATTATGTATTTTTACACTACTCTGCCCTGCTTAGTTAAAACGTCATAAATAACTTTTTTTTCATTATCTGCATATAGTGATTGTTCTGTGCCATGTTTATCTATTCTCCAGGCAATTTATTCAAAGTCAGGGAAAATAGGAATGTTAGTTATGACGTTTTAAGTAACGAGGGCAGTACTAGTACTACTAGTACTAGTAGTTATAATTGTTTTTTCATTATCTGCATATAGTGATTGTTCTGTGCCATGTTTATCTATTCTCCAGGTTCCCCACCAATCAGGGAAATCAGGGAAGTCTGGAAAATGGGGAATTTGGCAATTTATTCAAATTCAGGGAAAATAGGAATGTTAGTTATGACGTTTTAAGTAACGAGGGCAGTACTGTATCCGACTTTTGAAAATAATTATTTTATTATCGTTAGTACACGTTTTTGTATAAGTATAGGCCTATGTGGCCTCCCGGGAGGCCACAGAATTATATTTGGAAAATTCCCCGAAATTTCCCTGACCTTTCCCTGGTTTTGATAAATTTTTCCTGACTTTTTTGGTTTTTGGGTAAACAATTGATTATAAATCTATTTTTTAAATAACTTTTTTTTGTATCTGTTACGGAAAGGTAAGTTTACCTGAAAACTTTTTATTTACTTTTTCACTGAAATTTGGCGCCACCTACAATTTATAAAAATTTTATTTCAACAAAAATTAGTTTTTACGCAAGCAAGGCAAAGTCCCAATTAAAGAAAAAAATATGGTCATTTTGTGGTATTGTCAAGTCGATCCGGGGACACACTGTATGACTGGTACCCTACCGCTAAAATTTTAACACGCATATGTAGAATTGCGGCGCATAAAAAATTTTCATATGAAAATTTGTCAAAAATAATTTTTGTTATAACATTGAAAGATTCTGGATTTTTTAACTTTATTGTAATAATTTGTGATTCTTTTTTTACTTTTAGGTCTTTAACTATTACACTGCTCCACACCATTTTAGTTGCATCTGGCTATATTTGATCCGCTGATCGAGAAATGTGAAAAAAACAACCTCAAGTTTAAGTGACTTGCCAAACAAAAATCCAAAAAAAAGGCAAAATCCAATTCAGGTTCAGGTTCATGCGTAAATAAATATTTTGACTGTGTTTTTTTTAATATTGTTTTTTTTTTTCAGGTTTATGTGTAAATAAATAATTACTGTATTTAATTATAATTTCTTTCAGGTATTTCACTGTTTTTATAATTTTGGTTTATTTTAAATTTTTTACTGATTTTTTTTAATATAGGTTTTTTTCAGGTTTATGTGTAAAAAAACAATTATTGTATTTAATTATTATTTCTTTCAGGTATTTCACTGTTTTTATAATTTTGGTTTATTTTAAATTTTTTATGTTCCTAATTTTAACATGTTTTTTTTTTCATGTATTTTTACTGACTTTTTTTAATATAGGTTTTTTTCAGGTTTATGTGTAAATAAACAATTATTGTATTTAATTATTATTTCTTTCAGGTATTTCACTGTTTTTATAATTTTGGTTTATTTTAAATTTTTTATGTTCTTAATTTTAACATGTTTTTTTTTCAGGTATTTTTACTGATTTTTTTAATATAGGGTTTTTTCAGGTTTATGTGTAAATAAACAATCATTGTATTTAATTATAATTTTTTCAGGTATTTTACTGTTTTTATAATTTTGGTTTATTTTAAATTTTTTATGTTCTTAATTTTAACATGTTTTTTTTTTCAGGTATTTTTACTGATTTTTTTTAATATAGGTTTTTTCAGGTTTATGTGTAAATAAACAATTATTGTATTTAATTATTATTTCTTTCAGGTATTTCACAGTTTTTATAATTTTGGTTTATTTTAAATTTTTTATGTTCCTAATTTTAACATGTTTTTTTTTTCATGTATTTTTACTGACTTTTTTTAATATAGGTTTTTTTCAGGTTTATGTGTAAATAAACAATTATTGTATTTAATTATTATTTCTTTCAGGTATTTCACTGTTTTTATAATTTTGGTTTATTTTAAATTTTTTATGTTCTTAATTTTAACATGTTTTTTTTTCAAGTATTTTTACTGATTTTTTTTAATACAGGTTTTTTTCAGGTTTATGTGTAAATAAACAATTATTGTATTTAATTATAATTTTTTCAGGTATTTTACTGTTTTTATAATTTTGGTTTATTTTAAATTTTTATGTTCCTAATTTTAACATGTTTTTTTTTCAGGTATTGATTACTGATTTTTTTTAATATAGGTTTTTCAGGTTTATGTGTATATAAACAATTGCTGTAATTAATTATTATTTCTTTCAGGTATTTGACTGTTTTTATAATATATGTAGGTATATTTATTTATTTTTTTTTTAATATAGGTTTTTTTCAGGTTTATGTGTAAATAAATAATTGTTGTATATAATTATTATTCTTTCAGGTATTTCATGCATGAAATATTCTATTTCTAGACCTGTATATACATATTTTACATTTTAGATTTCTGAAGGACAATTTTTATGGATACGTTTTTTTCGAGCAACATTTATTTGTAAAAAAAGAAGAAGTTTCATCAAGCAATTGGCAACCAGTATTGGAAAGTTTTACTTACAGTCATACTAAAGAAAATGATAGACATTTATATTTCTTTATATTTTTTTATGTTTTAGGTTTCTGAAGGATAATTTTAGAAGTACATGACTCATAGCTCCCAACTGCCCGGGCTCTGCACATGACAGACAAACAGACGGCTGCCAGTTTTGGTTGTGGGAATCGTGGCTTCTGCTTGCTCTCTTGATTTCCATAGGGATGACTCTAGTCCTAGGACTAGACAGTCAATTGAGGGCCTTCGTGCCATTCTCGCTCTTAGGTTTTCTTTAGAGCAAAATTAAGCTGTATGAGTCCTACAACCAATTGTAAAAAAGAAGTTCCACCAAGTAAAATTGGTAAGTTTTACTTTTTTCTCACAGTCATACTGCAAAAGAATAATAGACATTTATATTTCTTTATACTGTTGTATATATATTTCTTTATATTTTTTTATGTTTTAGGTTTTCAAAGGACCATTTTAGAAGTACATGTGTTTGTAAAAAAGAAGTTTCCTAAAGAATAGATTACCACGACATACCACGACATACATGACCTTACCTCTGGGATAAGGTAGCTGTTCTTTCATTCATGAGCGTAGAATAAATTCATCACTAATTAGAAGCGACCGCAAGAAGTCTGTCCCCACTCTACAACAACGCAACGCCACTGTATCTATGATAAAAGCTAAAAATTAAGCTGTATGAGTCCTACAACCAATTGTAAAAAAGAAGTTCCACCAAGTAAAATTGGTAAGTTTTACTTTTTTCTCACAGTCATACTGCAAAAGAATAATAGACATTTATATTTCTTTATACTGTTGTATATATATTTCTTTATATTTTTTTATGTTTTAGGTTTTCAAAGGACCATTTTAGAAGTACATGTGTTTGTAAAAAAGAAGTTTCCTAAAGAATAGATTACCACGACATACCACGACATACATGACCTTACCTCTGGGATAAGGTAGCTGTTTTTTCATTCATGAGCGTAGAATAAATTCATCACTAATTAGAAGCGACCGCAAGAAGTCTGTCACTCTACAACAACGCAACGCCAGTGTATCTATGATAAAAGCTAAAAAAGATGACAAAAGAAGACTCAAAAGGCTGCGGATTTTGGTTGTAGGTCATCAGGGCTTCTGCTGGCTCTCTTGATTTCCATAGAGATGACTCTGGTCCTAGGACTAGACAGTCAATTGAGTGCCATAGAGCTATCCTCGCTCTACAGGTTTTCTTTAGGGCAAAATTAAGCTGTATGAGTCCTACAGCCACGTGTATAGGCCTACTGGGGTTTCCTCAGTGGGGAACGGCACGTTAACCGTAACGCGCCTGGTGCTTTACCTCCTGGGTGGCGTGGAAAAGAGCACAAACTGCAGCTCTATTCTTGACCATAACATAAAATATTTCGCATACGCAGTTGCTAAGGTACAACCAATCACATATTAGCTTGCTTAGCAACAGCGTATGCGAATTATTTTTGCGAATGGTCAAGAATAGAGACCCTGATTTTTCTATAAAAATACGACATTGTTATGCTGATTTTTACTTTTATACAGCTTTATAACGTTGGAAAAACGTTATTCTACATTTTCACTATGGTCTGTTTCATCAAGCAAGAGAGTAAATTAAAAATCGCACAGTAAATATTTTTACAACAGGTTTGAATAGCATACGTTTGTGTATAGAATATAGTTATGTTTTATAAAATAAACTACGCAGTATATTCGCACATCCAATATTCGAATCTGTTTTGAAAATATTCACTGTGTGATTTTTAATTTACTCTTGTTTGATGAAACAGACCATAGGGTAAAATATTATATAATTGTGATATGATTACTGGTATTAAAAAGTTATTTTTATTGTGATATTGTGTATTATTTTTATTGTGATATTCTGTATTAGCAAGAATGTATTAGGTTACCTATTGGGAATAAATACTATTATTATTACTACAGTCAAACGTTTGACGTTTAGAGGTACCTCTATAACTCGAACATCCACAACTCGAAATTCTTCATAAGTCGAAGTTTAGTGATATTCCCCGCACATTTTATATTGTATTGTTTCTATTTCTGTATTATAAAGATGGTACCACGGCTTAAACGATTTCTTATTAGTCTGTCTTTTATTTCAGACTAAATTTAAAAAAATCCATCAACGAAAAAAAAAAGTTGAATTTTTTATTGTTTCAGTGTATTATTTTGGACCAATTTTATTAAATTGGCCAATAATATTAAACTTTTGTTATAGAGCCTAGATAGTTTAACTGCTTTTAACTAATTTGGGTCGCTGATTTCAAAAATATTTATACAATGTATAATACAGGGTGTATTAGAACTCACGTTAAAAAAATTACATATGTACTAATAGGTTGTTATCTCAAAATTTCATACATACACCCCCCTCTGAAATTTTGCTCAATTTCTTTTTATTGCTGTATAAGTACATATGTAATTTTTTTAACGTGAGTTCTGATACACCCTGTATACATACTTTTAAGTTAATGGAAATATGCAGATTATCATGGTTTATTTTTCTCGAACAAAAACTTTTACAGCAAAACTGATATTATTTTTAAAATCAGGAACACAAAATTAATTAAAAACAGTAAGAATATCTAAAAAGTTTAATAAACTTCATTCAAACACTACACTAAAAAAATAAAAAGTAGAAAAATTGTTTTTCATCGATGGACTATTTAAAATTTGGTATAAAATAAAAGCTAAAATTATAAGGAATAGTTTAAGGCTAGTTTCGCGTTGGGCCATTTTTTTTTTATTATCGACCAAAAGAATCGCGCGTTTTTTATCATGGTAAGAAACAATATGCAAAAACGTTTACAGTTTCAAGTCGATATCCTACGCTGCTCAAAAGTTAGAGGCACTGTACCATTTAAAAGAATAACCCTGTATAGAAACGGGCCAGCATAAAATAGTCAATGGAGCTCTCTACAACCAGAATTATGAAACAAAAGACGTCTACCCTATCTCTATCTCATTTGTGCTACACTTTCCAGCCAACCAAATAAATACTGTATTTCTTTTTCATACAACAAATACAGTATTTATTTGGTTGACCGGAAAGAGTAGCACTGAGCGGCACGAATGAACATAGCTAATGTGAATCTGTAGAATAAGATAATTCTACCAAAATTTAGATGGCGCCAGTAATTTCTTTAATAAAAATAATATAGTTACACTTTTCGCCGGGCCAAGTAAATATTGTATTTGTTCAACAAAGAACAACTACAGAATTTGTTTGGTTGGGTGGAAGTGGGAGTGTATGTATGTCTTCTATCCTTTTTGGATAGAACTTTTGTCCCTGTCTAATCTAACGAGAGAAATCGCCATTGCGTTCCTGGTAGAGGTAAGTGAATTTTTCTGTGTGTGGTATTTTGTGGACCGAAGTGGAGCTGAGATCCATAAACATGACCGAAGATAACTTACCTACGAGTGGCGCATTACATTTTTCTCACTGCCAAGGAGTTAAAATTTTATTTTATTAATAACATTTGTGATATTTATATGTGTGACAAAGAAATAATTTTTTTATGGAATCACTCTATAAAATTATGATCCCATACCTTAGGCTACTATCAACGAACTAATAACTCTTCTCTCTAGAATAGGCATTTCATTTGTAAAAACTGAAAAAAACGTAGCCAACATATACATTTGTCTGTCTTGTTCGCACAGCTTTGTTCTAACAGAGACAACAATAACAGTTACTGGTAATTGTTATTGTTCAGGCCTGAATATACCTACTATTTGTTTACAAACAAACCGAGATGTTGGCGATACTTTATATTAACGGTATGCGTATTCTAGAGGGAAGAGTTGTAAGCAACGAACTAATAACTCTTCTCTCTAGAATAGGCATTTCATTTGTAAAAACTGAAAAAAACGTAGCCAACATATACATTTGTCTGTCTTGTTCGCACAGCTTTGTTCTAACAGAGACAACAATAACAGTTACTGGTAATTGTTATTGTTCAGGCCTGAATATACCTACTATTTGTTTACAAACAAACCGAGATGTTGGCGATACTTTATATTAACGGTATGCGTATTCTAGAGGGAAGAGTTGTTAGCAACGAACTAATAACTCTTCTCTCTAGAATAGGCATTTCATTTGTAAAAACTGAAAAAAACGTAGCCAACATATACATTTGTCTGTCTTGTTCGCACAGCTTTGTTCTAACAGAGACAACAATAACAGTTACTGGTAATTGTTATTGTTCAGGCCTGAATATACCTACTATTTGTTTACAAACAAACCGAGATGTTGGCGATACTTTATATTAACGGTATGCGTATTCTAGAGAGAAGAATTGTTAGTTCGTTGGCTACTATACATTTTAGTTGGATAATAAGTGTACCGCGCGCGGTAAACAGATATTTGCGTTCTGCAATGTCCATTAACTAGAAAAATATGAAATAATACTTTTCTCAAATATTTTCACATCGTTATTTTGTTATTCAACGTCAAAATAATAATGCTCTATTAATTTCGATCGATAATGAAAATACAAGGTGAAAAATCACTTGTGTTTTACTTTTTTCCAAAAAATATTATGTTCGATCTATGTATTTTTTTTGCTTTGTTTTATTATTTCATTACTTAGTAAAAGGGATTTCCTGCGTTAGTAATTTTTTTTTTTTTGCTTTCACTTTTCTCGACGTTTTCTATACGCAAAAAATGCCTTCCAGAAAAAAAAACTGCAAAAATTACAACTTTTATATCTTTAAAACTATAGTTTACATCGGCACTTAGTGCTACTAAGAGTGCCGATGTATTGAAATCTTCGCCGAAAAGTCAAAATCTTTGACCACGTTTTTTTCACATTTCTCGACGTTTTAGACCATTCTGAGTCGAAATCAGTAAAAAAAATTGATTGCGTCTGTCTGTCTGTCTGTCTGTCTGTCTGTCTGGATGTAAACTCTTTAACTCCATTTCTACATGAGATATCGACTTGTGGTTTTTTGCATATTGTTTCTTATCGTATTCCCAAGAGCTGATTAGATTTTGGGGGTAAGGGGGTAAAAATAGGGTAAAACTCCTATTTTTAGCATTTTTGTTTATAATTAAGGCAATTATTATTGTATTTGGTTAATTTAGCACTTATATAAAAGATAATTTTAAATTGGTCAAAAAATGTTATAAACAACGTTTTCCTAAAACGCATTGTTTTCGAGATATTGACGTTTTCAAAATATTGACGTTTAAAGCAAGTAAAAGGTTTTTTTAGCATATCTCACATCCTTATAACCCGCGGGTTATGAAATCGCGATTTCAAAAATTATATTTTAAATAAAAGCTCTTTTTAAGCCCTATAAAAAAATGTTATATACAGTTTTTTGCTTGAATATAATGTTTTAAAGATACAGAATTTAAAATCAAACAAAACCTAGTTTGAAATTTGCAAACTAGATGGCTCTAATGTACAATAGTGCCGATGTTTTGACAGGGTGCTTGCAACGTTTCATCTAGTTTCTTTATAAAGAAAACAAGCGTTTTGTCTTAGGCGGATCGACCTGTATACTTCGGAACAAATTGAAACTAGATATCAATCTATCAACTTAAGTCCTCCCATCAATTTTATTGTATTATTACGGAGCCACCCTCGAAGTGTTAACAGGATGACATTCTAAACAGTGGCGAGCTGGCTAGATAAATAAATTTCCTTGATAAATTACGAAACGGTGAAAAAGGACAAAAAATCTGTCAAAACTTAAGATTTTTTTAACTACCCCATGCATTATTTCTCAAAGGGTCGTTAATGACCGATGTTTTCGTACAGCGGCAAAGTAAATGTTCTAGGCAACGAACTAATAACTCTTCTCTCTAGAATAGGCATTTCATTTGTAAAAACTGAAAAAAACGTAGCCAACATATACATTTGTCTGTCTTACTCGCACAGCTTTGTTCTAACAGAGACAACAATACCAGTTACTGGTAATTGTTATTGTTCTGAATATACCTACTATTTGTTTACAAACAAACCGGGATGTTGGCGATACTTTCTATTAACGGTATGCGTATTCTAGAAAGAAGAGTTGTTAGTTCGTTGGTTCTAGGTCACGTTCAAATAGGCGTCGATTTCAGGCCGCCGTCTGCGCGAAACTGTACAAAAAAATTATTTCTCGTTATTTCTAGATTTTCGGTTTAGACCTATTACACTGATAGAAATGTTGTTGTAATATAGGCGCAACCATATTTTGTAATAACGTAAATATGTTATACGATACAACAACCAGTTGTAGAACTAAGAAGTAAACAACACAAAATTGTAATAAATACAACACAAATTTTATCTCATATCGTAGTACAATTTGTGGTTGACGCATATATAACACTATGTTGTTGTATTAATAACGATATTATTATATGTGTATACATGATGAAAATTCAGAGATTTTTTTTAAGGGTACAAGCCGGTAACAATACAACACGTGAAAATAAACTTAATAATTTAAAACTTCACAAGTATTATACTTTGCATGGCTAAAGGCCTTTAGGAATATACCCCTTATAAAACAAATCCAATAAAAACAAAATGTTTTTTTCACCTGGAATTGGTTATGCAGTTTCACAGGATTTCACGAGGTCCATCTGGAATTGCATATGAATTTCATGGGATTTTATGAGTTTTGCCTCCCAGTAGGAATCCGTAATGAACATTTACTGCTACAATATCGTTGAGACTTCCGCGCAGAAATATAACGTTATTTCAATGGACCGTCATAGGATTTCATGAGTTCTGAATCAAAATTTTTGATATGTGTATCAGACAGGGGCGTACCCAAGAAAAAAATTCCAGCTGTTGTCTGTTTACCCCTGTTTGTCTGTTTACCCCTGACGATGACTAAGAAAAGGTCCTCGACTCTGAAGAAAAGACTTTACCCCTGACGTAAATTTTGATGAATAAGAAGAACAAAAAGTCCCAGTTTTGAAAAAAAAAACAGCTTTAACTAATGATTTTACAACAAACCATTAATTTTTCCAAATTGCACGAACAGTTTACCAACTAAACGACAGTTTCCCGACTTTGGACAACAGTAATTGATTTACAAAGTTTTTTTTTGCGAAGGAACTTTTACGAATCTTTGCCGCGAAGTATTTTTTGTAAAGGTCCGACAGTCCACAGCCTACAGTAGACTACACGGTGTAGTAAAAAATATTGAGAGGACATACCTTAAATACGTAACGAAAAATTTACGTACCAAACATTGTCTATGTCTATGACTATAGACCGAGTAATTATGTTTTTATTTTTTTGTGGTTCGGTGTAATTTTATCATCATATAATTTAATTAGATTTAATGGTCTATTTTTATTTGTTATTGGATTAAGTGGAATTTCATGTTCGCAAGTATTCCCTTACTAGCAATTTTTCATTATCGAATTAATGGGAAATAATAGTAATTATCAAATTAGCAAGTTATTAATATCTGGGTATTTCTATGAACATCGCTTAACTCAACTATAGTTATTATAATAACTCTAGAATAGGCATTTCATTTATAAAAACTGACAAAAACGTAGCCAACATATACATTTTTCTGTCTTACTCGCACAGCTTTGTTCTAACAGAGACCACAATAACAGTTACTGGTAATTGTTATTTATTGTTCAGGCCTGAATATACCTACTATTTGTTTACAAACAAACCGAGATGTTGGCGATACTTTATATTAACGGTATGCGTATTCTAGAGGGAAGAGTTGTTAGCAACGAACTAATAACTTTTCTCTCTAGAATAGGCATTTCATTTGTAAAAACTGACAAAAACGTAGCCAACATATACATTTGTCTGTCTTACTCGCACAGCTTTGTTCTAACAGAGACCACAATAACAGTTACTGGTAATTGTTATTTATTGTTCAGGCCTCAATATACCTACTATTTGTTTACAAACAAACCGAGATGTTGGCGATACTTTATATTAACGGTATGCGTATTCTAGAGGGAAGAGTTGTTAGCAACGAACTAATAACTTTTCTCTCTAGAATAGGCATTTCATTTGTAAAAACTGACAAAAACGTAGCCAACATATACATTTGTCTGTCTTACTCGCACAGCTTTGTTCTAACAGAGACCACAATAACAGTTACTGGTAATTGTTATTTATTGTTCAGGCCTGAATATACCTACTATTTGTTTACAAACAAACCGAGATGTTGGCGATACTTTATATTAACGGTATGCGTATTCTAGAGGGAAGAGTTGTTAGCAACGAACTAATAACTTTTCTCTCTAGAATAGGCATTTCATTTGTAAAAACTGACAAAAACGTAGCCAACATATACATTTGTCTGTCTTACTCGCACAGCTTTGTTCTAACAGAGACCACAATAACAGTTACTGGTAATTGTTATTTATTGTTCAGGCCTGAATATACCTACTATTTGTTTACAAACAAACCGAGATGTTGGCGATACTTTATATTAACGGTATGCGTATTCTAGAGGGAAGAGTTGTTAGCAACGAACTAATAACTTTTCTCTCTAGAATAGGCATTTCATTTGTTAAAACTGACAAAAACGTAGCCAACATATACATTTGTCTGTCTTACTCGCACAGCTTTGTTCTAACAGAGACAACAATAACAGTTACTGGTAACTGTTATTGTTCAGGCCTGAATATACCTACTATTTGTTTACAAACAAACCGAGATGTTGGCGATACTTTATATTAACGGTATGCGTATTCTAGAGGGAAGAGTTGTTAGCAACGAACTAATAACTCTTCTCTCTAGAATAGGCATTTCATTTGTAAAAACTGACAAAAACGTAGCCAACATATACATTTGTCTGTCTTACTCGCACAGCTTTGTTCTAACAGAGACAACAATAACAGTTACTGCTAACTGTTATTGTTCAGGCCTGAATATACCTACTATTTGTTTACAAACAAACCGAGATGTTGGCGATACTTTATATTAACGGTATGCGTATTCTAGAGGGAAGAGTTGTTAGCAACGAACTAATAACTCTTCTCTCTAGAATAGGCATTTCATTTGTAAAAACTGACAAAAACGTAGCCAACATATACATTTGTCTGTCTTACTCGCACAGCTTTGTTCTAACAGAGACAACAATAACAGTTACTGCTAACTGTTATTGTTCAGGCCTGAATATACCTACTATTTGTTTACAAACAAACCGAGATGTTGGCGATACTTTATATTAACGGTATGCGTATTCTAGAGGGAAGAGTTGTTAGCAACGAACTAATAACTCTTCTCTCTAGAATAGGCATTTCATTTATAAAAACTGACAAAAACGTAGCCAACATATACATTTGTCTGTCTTACTCGCACAGCTTTGTTCTAACAGAGACCACAATAACAGTTACTGGTAATTGTTATTTATTGTTCAGGCCTGAATATACCTACTATTTGTTTACAAACAAACCGAGATGTTGGCGATACTTTATATTAACGGTATGCGTATTCTAGAGGGAAGAGTTGTTAGCAACGAACTAATAACTCTTCTCTCTAGAATAGGCATTTCATTTATAAAAACTGACAAAAATGTAGCCAACATATACATTTGTCTGTCTTACTCGCACAGCTTTGTTCTAACAGAGACCACAATAACAGTTACTGGTAATTGTTATTTATTGTTCAGGCCTGAATATACCTACTATTTGTTTACAAACAAACCGAGATGTTGGCGATACTTTATATTAACGGTATGCGTATTCTAGAGGGAAGAGTTGTTAGCAACGAACTAATAACTCTTCTCTCTAGAATAGGCATTTCATTTGTAAAAACTGACAAAAACGTAGCCAACATATACATTTGTCTGTCTTACTCGCACAGCTTTGTTCTAACAGAGACCACAATAACAGTTACTGGTAATTGTTATTTATTGTTCAGGCCTGAATATACCTACTATTTGTTTACAAAGAAACCAAGATGTTGGCGATACTTTATATTAACGGTATGCGTATTCTAGAGGGAATAGTTGTTAGTTCGTTGGGTTAACTTCATGTTATGCACATATATATTTAGAATTCTATCAGACGTATTTAATAAATGTTATTTAATCAGTAAAAAAACTGTTGACATTGATATTAAAAAAAAATCTTACGGCCCTGTTCTTGCGTGATCTTGCCGATGAACCATCGACGATGATACATTTTCGCGCGGAATGTGTACTCACAGAACACCAATGTGTGTACTAGTTTGTGTACCTGTGCATAAACAATATACGTGTTATATATGACACTCAGTGTAAAAAGAGGTACCTAGTATTTTTTCCTTGTGTGATATTGATTATGAATATTTTTTTAAAGTTTGAGTGATTTTTTCGTTTAAGTACATTAAGTGCTATATGTATTATTATAATAAATATGTATCATTTTTACACTGTCTTTTTTACCGTCTTGCATTATGCGGAATTCTGTATCAAGATATGTTAGAAAAAAAATACAAATTTTTATATTGTTACGCGTTACACAGGGGGAGGGGGGGTGTAGGTAAATGTGACAGTTTGTTACACAGGGGGGGGGGAGGGGGTCAATTTTTTTGAAAAAATGCGTTACGTAATATATGGACAGCCCCCTACTTTCATTTATTTTCATATTTATTCCTGTCTAATTTATAACCGCAGAAAAGAATAATATTCATAACTTAGTTTTGACTTTTGTTTATATTTTACATAACATTTCTATCGCGGGCAGGGTATCAAAAAGTCTAGTAAAGAAGTCTACTCTCTACTTTAAATAATTGGTAAAAAACGCAATTGTTCTACAAACAGTTCAAAAGTATGTATTTAATTTCATTTATCATCTTACTAAAATGGAAAACATATTTTGTTTAAGTTTTTAGAAATACAATAAATATTGTATATATACCCAAAATAAAGTCTAAAAAAAAGTAAAAAATAAAAAATAGAGTCGGTGCTAATTTCACAGCAATTTAATTAACAAACTAGATGAAACGTTGCAAGCACCCTGTCAAAACATCGGCACTATTGTACACTAGAGCCATCTAGTTTGCAAATTTCAAACTAGGTGTTTTGTTTGATTTTAAATTCTGTATCTTTGAAACATTATATTCTAGAAAAAAACTGTATATAAAATTTTTTTATATGGTTTAAAATATAGTTTTTTGAAATCGGGTTATAAATATGTGAGATATGCTTAAAAACATTTGACTGCTTTAAACGCCAATATCTCGAAAACAATGCGTTTTAGGAAAACGTTGTTTATAACATTTTTTGACCAATTTAAAATTATCTTTTATATAAGTGCTAAATTAACCAAATAAATAATAATTGCCTTAATTATAAACAAAAAACGCTAAAAATAGGAGTTTTACCCTATTTTTACCCCCTTACCCCCAATCGTTTACCCCCCAAAATCTAATCAGCTCTTCGGAATACGATAAGAAACAATATGCAAAAAACCGCAAGTCGATATCTCATGTAGAAATGGAGTTAGAGAGTTTACACCCAGACAGACAGACAGACAGACAGACAGACAGACAGACAGACAGACAGACAGACAGACAGACAGACAGACAGACAGACAGACAGACGCAAAATTTTTTTTACCGATTTCGACTCAAAATGGTCTAAAACGTCGAGAAATGTGAAGAAAACGTGGTCAAAGATTTTGACTTTTCGGCGAAGATTTCAATACATCGGAACTCTTAGTAGCACTATGTACCGATGTAAAAGAAATTTCCTCCTTCAAGTAAAAAACTTATTTTGCTTTACTATTCACGATTTATATTTTTTTTTGCGCATGATTATGTTTAGATGTATGCGATTTACAAATTATATCGAAGTATGCTTTACATCTCTTAGAGCTTCCCTTCATTTGTTTTTTATCCATTCACGGCCATCTCTCGCTCAAAAGTGCATGACGTCGCGGTGTCCTAGCGACGTTTATCATTTATTTTTGATATGAAATTACTGGGAATTTAATTTTTTTAAAGGTAAGTGTTATTTAAATTAATGTGTGATTTTTGCTTGTTAGCCGTTAATATATTTATTTTCCTAAAAAACTTTTTATTTCTGTCAAAACAATGTAGAATTTTTATATAGAATTAATAAACTTATAAATTAATACCTTATTAAGGGCCACTTTCATCAACTCTTAAACTGGGATTATCTCGACTAAACTGAGTTTAAGTTAAAAATGCTGTGTTTTGATTGGTTGACTGACAATTTAAACCAAGTTTAAAGTTAAAAAATCGTTGGTGCAAGTGGCCCTAAATGTATAAAAAAGGATAATTTTTTATACCCATCAAGTAATCATTCGAGTAATCATTTTTAGAAAAGACAATGAGATATTACGTACATAATACATATTATTATGTATTTTTTCTTTTGTTTTGGAAAATTAAACAAGCAATTTTTTTTAAGCATTTGGGAAAATGCAATATACCATTTATACAGTAATACGTAGCATTACATATCTTCACGGCTTGTTTTTATCGTACCGTCTTAAAAACTTTGTGTGTACCACGGCCGAAACAGTCTTTGCTGGAGTCTTTTTGCGAGCCTCGTGCCCTAGCTTACAAATCAGACTCGTCCAATAAAGACGTTCTTTTGGGCTATGGAACACAAATATCTATTGCTTAATAGGCTACAAAAAATTGTGGAAGATTCCCCAAAAATATTTTTGGTACCAGTTTTAGGTCCCATATTGTTTTTTAATAAATACCTACTACTAGAGTATATTTTTTCAAGGTATAGTTATTTTAAACCTTCCCGCTTGTAAATAATCTCGACTTTACCATAGCACCGTAATATACGCATGCGTCGTAAGCGAAATGACTAGGCCCAATTTACACAAGAGTAAAAAGTTGACGTGCCATTAAAGAGAAAAAAACAATGGTTTATTCCTCTAAATTATTGGAATAAAAGCGATTTTATAAGCAAATTTTGTTTCTACAGGAATACAAAAGTGTTTTTAGCAACAGCTTTATCAATTCTCTTTTTTACATCAAAACATCTTAAAAACAAAATAAGTATACTTATGTTTATAAACAAAAATTATTAATTTTGGTTATGTTCACATTCAAAACAAGCCACATGCTTCAGTGTAAATCGGACTTTGTGGAGTATTTAGCGGCAAATTTAAAATAACTATACCTTAAAAGAATAAACTTTAGTAGTAGGTAGTAGTAATTCGTTTTTTTTTTTAATTTGGAAAATCCGGTATGTATATTTTATTTATATTTAAAAAAAAACACAAAATATTAAAATTATTAATTCTCCAAGATAAAAATTAAAGCGTTTTTGAAGTTAATTTGTTATTACCATCCTCTAAAATTTATATGTTTATTATTGAAACTAGATGAAACGTTGTAAGCACCCTGTCAAAACATCGGCACTATTGTACACTAGAGCCATCTAGTTTGCAAATTTCAAACTAGGTGTTTTGTTTGATTTTAAATTCTGTATCTTTAAAACATTATATTCTAGCAAAAAACTGTATATAACATTTTTTATAGGGCTTAAAAAGAGCTTTTTTTTTAAATATAATTTTTTGAAATCGGGTTATAAATATGTGAGATATGCTAAAAAAACCTTTTACTGCTTTAAACGCCAATATCTCGAAAACAATGCGTTTTAGGAAAACGTTGTTTATAACATTTTTTGACCAATTTAAAATTATCTTTTATATAAGTGCTAAATTAACCAATTGCCTTAATTATAAACAAAAAAACGCTAAAAATAAGAGTTTTACCCTATTTTTACCCCCTTACCCCCAATCGTTTACCCCCAAAATCTAATCAGCTAATCGGAATACGATAAGAAACAATATGCAAAAAACCGCAAGTCGATATCTTATGTAGAAATAGAGTTAGAGAGTTTACACCCACACAGACAGACAGACGGACGCAAAAATTTTTTTTGCTGATTTCGACTCAGAATGGTTTAAAACGTCGAGAAATGTGAAAAAAACGTAGTCAAAGATTTTGACTTTTCGGCGAAGATTTCAATACATCGACACTCTTAGTAGCACTAAGTGCCGATGTAATATAATGTAAATATATTTATATAAACGGAAACGCATCATTTTCGAAATAATTTATGTTTTGATTGAAAATCGTAAATAGGTTAATGCAAAAATAAGATAAATAATTTTATTAATAATTTTATTAAACTTGTCTCAAGTCTCTGCAAATAAAATTTCCAAAATTAAACATTGACTAATATTCCTCGCTAAAAAATATTAAAATATCAGTAGTCCAGTCAAATAATAAATCTAAATTGCTATTGCATGGGCTGATTTTTTAAAGGGTAGTTGTGGATGGTACAGAACACTTCTGTTAGTTTTTCACCGGGTGATTTGCGTGTCCGCTACCTTGAATTTTAGGGGTGAGTTGCTTAATATGCATATTACGATAAAAATGATAGATAGATAGATAGTTTATTAATCCTTTAGAGACAACAAAATACATATAGTATAGGTCTATGGACATGTCAGATAATAATAAATAAATTAATAATAACAAACAAATAAAAAAAAATAATTAAAAATTACAAAATTACAAAAGAGCATTTTCATGTAAAAAATATATGAAAAAAAAAACCGCAATTGTTCACAAAAAATACTTATTTATACTGTAGCAGTTATGACTGCCACTGTTTTTAAAGATTACCTGATCTGTGTCACGTAATCATACGATGTTACCATTTTTTCAGAAGTTAGTATTTCTTTCTATTTGCACATATAAGATTGAGTACAGACTTATTGTATGGTCTTGTGGAAGTCTTGCGATGGTCCTTGATTCCATTTGCTGGGTCATTTTTCTTTTATTACAGAATTTGTCTTATTTTTGGTGTTTACTTTTGATAGCCTAAAATATAATAACAAACGTCTAGTAATCTACTACATTCAGTACTTGAGTTAGCTACTGATGTTTTTCAGCTAGTCTTACCTTTTTAATCACAGCTAAAGCTTCTGGAAGTCGGATAAAATCATTATCAAAGATTGTTTACCTAATTTTGAGGTTAGTTTTACTTCTACCCGCATTCAGGTATACAGTATGCATTGCATGGTCAGCTGATGACTTCAAGTTGGTTTATTTTCGTCGTATCATTTCTTAAACCATATGAAACGATTGTTAGATGTATGGCTAGGCATTTTAAACTTATTTAGAGTATTCTTTTTCTTTATTTTCAAGTATTATGGGGATTATGAATAGATGTTTTTTGTGTTGCCTACCCTCAAAATCGATTTGTTGTTCGTAGTTCCAAGTTTCGCCACGGGGGGAGTTTTGTACCTTGCCGGAGTTGAAGGGAGTGGCGTTCTTTTTCAAAACGACAAGCAATGGCGTTCAGGTCGTAAAATCAGAATCTGATTTTTGTGAAACCATCCGTGGTTTATGTTTGTGTAAAAATGTTGCAATAAGTTTGTAATGAAGTGTAGTATAATCCTACGTAATTAGTTCAAGCAGTTTTAATGGAAATTCCACAATATTCATCTTTCAAAGTAAGTCGCTTTTTGGTTACCTAAGTTACAAGTGTTTAACACGTTGTTTTCTTTATTTTCATTAGAGGCGTACAGATGAAGGCTTCAGGCTGCAGAGTATTCTAGTATTCAGCACTTACTGCTCCAATTAATTCAGTTTTGGACTGGGTAAGTTTATTTTAAATCTAATTACGGATTTCGATTTTTCATATCGATGGCTGAGTTCTAAAGTCGCTGTTCTTTCTTTCTAGATTGTTGATGAAGCTTTTCCATTTCTGTTCTAACGTTCTTCGAATGTTTTGACGATACCTCTATCCCAAATTTTATGAATATTGTTGGTGAAGCTTTTATATTTTACAACGTTACCGTTATCTCAAATTTTACGAGTATCGATGGCGAAGCTTTCCATTTCAACTTTAACTTCAATTTTCATTGAGGTGTTCTTCAATTTTCCACATTAGTTTTCAAGAGTTTTCAAGATTTTTCAAGATGTTCAGTAAATTGCAGTACCGTTTTTAAGCCAAGAGGTTTACAAACGTTTCAATGGATCCTCAAGCGTTTGAGTTTCAAACGTGTTCAAATTTGTAAGGAGTTCTCAAGGCAAGGACAAGGAAATGTTCTGCACAGTGACGTACATCATCAGGGAGTGGGACAACGTATTTGGTCGTTCCAGGGACAACTTTAATTAACAGGTTTTTATAGTTTTAGTGTAAATAATGAAAATGCGGTTTACTATATTTATTTTTGGTAAAATATCCAAGTTCTCAAATTTTAATATTTATTAAGGTGCTCTATTTTATTATGAATATTCTAGGTTGGTTTGTAAACAAAGTTGCAACTTTGGGCAGTACGCCTAGATTACTATTTTTCACTTATTAACACATACCTTATATTACTGTTTTTATTTAGGTTATTCACCATAATAATTTTGGTATACATATTTTAACATTTTTGCAATAGGGTAGTTCACCACATTTTTTTTTATATTTCGCAATGGGGTCTTTTCACCATACTTTTGGTAATTTATAATTTTATTTTAATTAATATGATTAATTAAAGTTGTCTACTTGTCATTTTAAATAAACATTGTAACAGCACATATTTGAGTTTTTGTTTAAATTATAATCAACACAAGATATACAAATCTATTCAAATCATAGTTATTTTTCAGGTTTATACATGCTGTAAAAGATAATTAATATTCTAGTACATTATTTTTTATGTGTTTGGATCTTAACACATAAACTGCCAAGCACATGTAGGTTTACAAGATTCTGGCGCCCAAGGTGTTAAACTAAGCTTATTATCATAATTTTTAATCCATGAACCCCTGTGCCCGTACTGATGCCAGTTAGCCGATCGCAACCGTACATTTTCTTTTCTATAATAAGTAACCAGGGCAGCGCCTGATAATTTTTTAGTTTTTACTTATTCTAGACAGGAAAACGCGGTACACAATGGCGCCCAAATAACGTGGGATTAAGCTAGTTTAACTTTTAAATTTTTGAAGTTTGTGAAAAAAATATAAAGTAAAAAAAAAAAAAAAAAAAAAAATTTTTTTTGAGATATTTTTAAGATATTTTTAAGATATTTAGACAAAACTGGATATGGTTGTTGATTTGATTTAAACAATAGGTGTGCAATGTTTAAAAAATAGTTTGGTGTATACAGGGAGAAAAGAAACCACGGATAGGTTGAGAGTACCAAAAGGGTAAAGTTTTGAGTTTTATTCGAATTCTAAAATATATAGGATCGTAATAAAAAAAAGTATTGGACGCAGTGGTACAGTTTTTGGTTATTTTTGATTCTGAAATATACAGGGTAAAAATAAAAGTTAGAGAGAATTTTTTTTGAAAAGCAAACATTTTGGTGCATAGTTTTGATTATTTTAATTCTGAAATATATAGAGTAAAATAAAGAGAGAAAAGTTTGGCCAGTGAGTTATTTTAGTTCTAAAATATATAGGAGAAAATAAAGTTGAGAGGTTTTTGGTTATGAAATTCTAAAATATATAGAATGGATTAAAGTTTGATGAAAGATGAGAGATTTTTTGAGTTTGTGAAATTCTGAAATATACAGGGTGAACAAAAAAAGGTGTAGTAGTACGCGAGAATAAATCATGGAGTTTTTGGTTCCGATCCGAATCTAAAAAAGAGTGGCGGACAGGGCAAGTATTTTTGAAAAAATATTGCAAATTTTGAGTGAGATTGCGAGAGATTTTTGAAAGATTTCTGAAAGATTTTCAAAAGATTTTTGAGAGTGAATATTTTTAGAAAGAATATTGACTATTTAAAGAGAGATTGCGAAAGATTTTTGACAGATTTTGACAGATTTTTGATAGTAAATTTTAGTAATAAATTAAAATTTTAATCATGGAAGATTTAAATAAAATGGATCTTAGATATTTGACGGTAGAGCAAATAAATTATGAATTGCGTATTAGGTCTTTAACGGCTAGGAATGATAGAAATGCGAAAATTAAAACATTGAGTAGAGCTATAGCAAGGGAAACGGAGGACAATAAATATGTCGATCCGGAGTTTAATTTCAATAATGAGGTAAAAGCTATTAATGATAATATTGATATTGTAAAAACTTTAGTTAAAGAACTTGAGGAGTTTGAGTACTCAATTTCTCAACTCATTCGTATAAAGTCAAATCTAGCGCACATAAATAAGCGTTTAAATAGGTTTCCGGAAGTAAAGGATAAAGAAGCAGATAGGACAAAATTTTTACAGATTTCTAAAGCCACTTGTTTAGAATTAGAGGCGGATTTGATTGAGGCTCATACTGCGCATGAGAATAAGGTCAATGAAACTAATATGACAAGAATTTCTTTAAATGACACAACGTTTCATGCAGCAGCTAATACTTCGGCTAGATCAGACCCGGACTTTATAAAGCCTGTACCTGTTTATAAATGGGGTGTTTCTTTTGACGGTACTGGAGACGTACTTTCGTTCATTGAAAAAGTAGATTATTTAAAAGTTTGTAGAAACGTCTCAGATGAAATTTTATTTAAAACAGCTTATGACTTATTTAAAGAGCCGGCGCTCTCTTGGTTTTTGTCAGTTAAAAGTTCAGTTAATAATTGGTCAGAGTTAATAGGATTATTAAAGAAAGAATTTTTGTCTGCTAGTGTAGATGATCATACTTGGGATGACATCAGGGCAAAGTATCAAAAACCAGATGAGTCAATTTCAGTTTTTACAGCGGCTATGGAGACATTATTTAAGAGACTTTTGCGTTATCCTAGTGATTTTACAAAATTGAAAACAATTAGGGAAAGGATACTTCCACATTATTTTACTCCGTTATCATTAGTAGAAGTAAACTCGATTGAAGACCTCAGAAAGTATTGTAAAAAGTTAGATGAAGCTTACATTTTGAAACAAAAAAGTGTAACAAATAAAAACGCAATTTATAAGAAATCAGTACCTAGGGTAAATGTGGTAGAAACTCAAGATAGTAGTTTTGCAGAGGAAAGTAGTTGTGTAAATAAAGCAAGTAGTAGTAAAAATGTTTGTAAAGAAGGGCACTGTTGTCAGATAAATTCAAATAGTAATTTTAGTAACAATTTTAGAAATAATAATAATAGTAATGGTAACTATAATAGAAATTTCAGAAATAATGGATATAAATCTTTTGGTAGTAATAGTAGCAGTAATTTTAATAGTAATAAAAATCAGAAAAATAGCAGTTCAGAAAATAATAGTACAGTAAATAGTAGTAATCAAGTAAAGCAAATAGTATGTTATAATTGTAATGGAATTAATCATGTTTTTAGTAAATGTCTTGCAAAAAGGACTAAGTTTTGTTACCGTTGTGGAAAAAAAGACGTATTTTTAAAAGATTGTTCTAATTGTCAAAAAAAATGTAGAGCAGTAGTGGGAAATCCCGGCCGACGCTCACTACTTCATAAGGCCATACCTGATAGTAAGATAACTAGTAGCTACGAAGACAATTGGTTCAATTGGACAATTTGGCTAGAAAAAGTAAAAGCATTTTATAAAAATCACTTAATTTCCTTAGTAAATTTAAATCCTTTTGAAAATTTACCAAATGATAATAGGCCTTATATAAAAGCAAGTATCGCTAATAAGCAAATAGTAGCATTAATAGATACTGGCGCTAACTGTTCAGTTATAGGAAATTTGGGAATTAGTTTGATTAAAAGTTTAAATTTAGAAATTTGTAATAGTAGTATACCATATGTAACTACGGCTGATAAGGCACATCAAAAAGTTTTAGGTTTTGTGGAGTTACCAATTACAGTCAATGATGCAGTAAATGTTTTAAAAATTTTAGTAGTACCGACTTTGCAAACAGAATTTATTTTTGGAGTAGATTTTTTGAAACAATTTTCTATATCTCTAAGTTTCGAAAATAATTCTTGGAAATTTTTGAATAAAGTAGAAATAAATAGTATTAATTCTAGTAATGAATTTGGAATTTTAGAGTTAAGTAGTGATCAGGAACATTTAGCTAATAAAGTTAAAGATTTGTTCAAAGAACTAAAAAAAGATAAGTTAGGGTGTACTCATATAATGAAACATGATATTGATACTGGGGATAACAAACCTTTTAAAATGCGACAATACCAAATGTCTCCGTATATGCAAGAAATTTTAGTTAAAGAATTAAAAGATATGTTAGCACAAGGGGTAGTCTCTCCTTCGAATAGCGATTATAATAGTCCGGTATTGTTAGTGAAAAAATCTGATGGATCGCATAGGCTTTGTTTCGATGGTAGAAAATTAAATGCTCAAACAAAGAAGGATTCTTATCCATTACCAAAAATTGATAGAATTTTAAGTATGCTTGGTAAGGCGAGATATATTTCTACAATCGATCTGAAAAAAGCTTTTTGGCAGATTCCACTGACTGAAAGGTCAAAGGAAAAATGCGCTTTCACTGTACCTGGCTATGGTCTATTTCACTTTAATCGTATGTGTTTTGGGTTGGCTAACGCGGCGCAAAGGCAACAACGATTGATGGATAAATTGTTTGGTGCTGCCTTTGAACCATATATTTTTGTATATTTAGATGACATAATAATAGTATCATCTAGTTTTGAAGAACATATACGTCTGCTAAAAGAGGTTTATCGTATTTTAAAAGAAGCTAATCTTACAATAAATTTTGATAAGTGTAAATTTTTTAGAAAATCATTAAAGTATTTGGGTTTTGTTTTGGATAGAGAAGGGTTACGCACAGATATAGAAAAAGTACAGGATATGTTAAATTATAAACGTCCTAGTACAACTACAGAGATTAAACGGTTTATAGGGTTATGTTCATGGTACAGACGGTTTGTAAAAAATTTTGCAACGTTAGTAGCACCACTTAATGCTTTGCTGAAAGGTTTAGGAAAGAAACAACCAATTAAATGGAATAATGAAGCTGAAGTCGCGTTTGTTAAAATAAAAGAAGCTCTTGTTTCAGCTCCGGTTTTAACCAGTGCTAGGTACGACCTTGTTTTCACCATACAATGTGACGCTAGTAATGTAGGTTTGGGAGCAGTGTTAACACAGGTTCAGGAGGGAAAGGAAAAGGTTATTGCATACGCCTCAAGAACTCTCTCAAGATCAGAAAGAAATTTTAGCACCGGTGAAAAAGAATGTTTAGCTCTTTTATTCGCGATTGATCGTTTCAGGGGATATATTGAAGGAGTTAGGTTTAATGTTATAACAGACCATTCTAGTTTAAAGTATTTAGCAAATTTTAAAGACCCGACAGGAAGAATTGCTAGATGGGCGGTTAAACTCCAACAGTATGAAATGAATATTACATATCGTAAGGGTAGTTTACAAGTAGTTCCAGATGCATTAAGTAGGGCTTTTGAAGAAGTTGAACCAGAAAAACCAGTATTTCCGTCAGTTAATTTAATATCATTTGATTCGGAACAGTATGGTAAAGATGAGTACTATGTTTCATTAAGAGAAAAGATATTGAAGAGTCCAAATCAATATAAAGAGTATAGAATTGTAGAAGATAAAATATATAAATTTGATCGTTCTAATTTAGGTATTAAAACGAATATTAAAGAGTGGAAGTTGTTGGTTCCGAGACTCTGTAGGGTGCTTGTTATGAAAGAATGTCATGATGATCCTTTAGCAGCTCACATGGGTTTTTATAAAACTTTTAATAGGGTATCACAAGAATATTTTTGGCCACGTATGAGATCAGATATTTTGAAATATGTTAAGTGTTGTAAAATTTGCGCTGAACAAAAGGTTCCGAATTATGCACGTCATGGGTTGATGGGTAAAGAAAAGAATATTAGTTTCCCTTGGCAGTGTATTTCAACAGATTTTATAGGTCCATTACCTAGATCGAATGGAGGGTTTTGTTATTTATTAGTAGTATCTGATTGGTTCACAAAATATACACTTTTACAACCTTTGAAAACAGCTACTGCTCAAGGTGTAATAAAATTTATAGAAAATCAGGTGTTCTTAATATATGGCGTACCGCAGTACATTATTGTCGATAATGGTACTCAGTTTGCTGGGAAAGCTTTCAAAAAGCTTGCGGACGACTATCAAGTTCAAAAAATCTGGTACAATGCCAAATTTCATTCACAAGTAAATCCTACAGAAAGACAGAATCGAACGGTAGAAACGGCGATAAGGTCTTATATAAAAGAAAATCACCGGGAATGGGATAAAAATATGGGTAAAATAGGTCTTGCGCTTCGTACCGCAGTTAATGAGGTCCACGGACATTCGCCGGCGTTTCTCAATTTTGGAAGAATCGTACCTTTAACAGGGGCTTACTATGGCAAAGTTTCGTCCACTCAAGACGTTGAGTTGGAACCGGATTCTCGGGAAATGTATTTTAAGGATTTAGTTGGGTTAAAAGACATTTTTGCGGATGTAAAAACTAAATTGCATGAAGCATACGAGCGAAATAGAAGAGCCTATAACCTTAGAAAGCGTGACGTAACGTTCACGATAGGTGAGAAGGTATGGAAAAGAAATAAAGTTCTTTCCAGCGCAGTAAATTATTTTGCGTCAAAATTAGCGCCTAAGTACGTGTTATGTAAGATAATAGGTAAAAAGTCAAATTTGGTTTATGTGTTACAGGATAAAAACGGTCAATCCATTGGAGACTGGCACGTTAAAGATCTTAAGAAATATTTGGGTTCGAATAGTGATGTATCCGTCGGATAACTGCATGCATGAGTTTTTAAATTTCAGAAAGAAAAATAAAACCGTTAATTGTAAATATTAGCTAAGAGTGAGTAAAAGTCAAGTGTAAATAGTTAAATTTTATTTTAAATAAAATAAAGTCAAATATTGTAAAAAAAAAAAATATTTTCTTTGATGCTCGAGGGATCAGGTCTAGAACTGATTGCTGCGACATTTTAGTAGATGGGTGTAGAGTGAGTGTTCTTCAGTTTTGATTGAGATCTTGATTAGAATACCTGAAAAATTAAAAGGTTAATAACGGTCAAAACTATGGACTAAAAAGTTTTTGGACTTAGTGTCAATAATAAGGATTATTGATATTAAAAAGTCATTGTTGTTGAATTTTAGTTAATAAGAATTTTCCCGATTATGTAACTTCCCGATTGTGTAACTATAACTCGATTTTGTCAATTCATGGATTTGTCCCTAGTAAATAGGCGTGTGGTACGCGTAGATATCAGGCTTAACTAAAAATTCAATAAAAATGCATTCAATAACAAGTTCAATAAACATTGATTCAATATTGATTCATAAAAATTGGATAGAAATGCAATGAAAAATAAATAAATATTTTTATTTTTGTATATATTCGGAAAGGGGAATAAAGCTACAATAAATAATAAGTAAATTTAATAGTTTTTGGTTACAGAATCAGAATATGCTAGTAGCATAAGTTAGGAGTAATTTTTTTGGTTACGGGGTTATTCTTTGTGATATTGTAATGTTCTATTTAGAGTTAACTATTGGAGTTTATACTCTGGGTTAAAAAATATTTTTGGGAATAAATATTTTTTATTTATTCGGAGGAGGGCTGTGTAGCAGTTATGACTGCCACTGTTTTTAAAGATTACCTGATCTGTGTCACGTAATCATACGATGTTACCATTTTTTCAGAAGTTAGTATTTCTTTCTATTTGCACATATAAGATTGAGTACAGACTTATTGTATGGTCTTGTGGAAGTCTTGCGATGGTCCTTGATTCCATTTGCTGGGTCATTTTTCTTTTATTACAGAATTTGTCTTATTTTTGGTGTTTACTTTTGATAGCCTAAAATATAATAACAAACGTCTAGTAATCTACTACATTCAGTACTTGAGTTAGCTACTGATGTTTTTCAGCTAGTCTTACCTTTTTAATCACAGCTAAAGCTTCTGGAAGTCGGATAAAATCATTATCAAAGATTGTTTACCTAATTTTGAGGTTAGTTTTACTTCTACCCGCATTCAGGTATACAGTATGCATTGCATGGTCAGCTGATGACTTCAAGTTGGTTTATTTTCGTCGTATCATTTCTTAAACCATATGAAACGATTGTTAGATGTATGGCTAGGCATTTTAAACTTATTTAGAGTATTCTTTTTCTTTATTTTCAAGTATTATGGGGATTATGAATAGATGTTTTTTGTGTTGCCTACCCTCAAAATCGATTTGTTGTTCGTAGTTCCAAGTTTCGCCACGGGGGGAGTTTTGTACCTTGCCGGAGTTGAAGGGAGTGGCGTTCTTTTTCAAAACGACAAGCAATGGCGTTCAGGTCGTAAAATCAGAATCTGATTTTTGTGAAACCATCCGTGGTTTATGTTTGTGTAAAAATGTTGCAATAAGTTTGTAATGAAGTGTAGTATAATCCTACGTAATTAGTTCAAGCAGTTTTAATGGAAATTCCACAATATTCATCTTTCAAAGTAAGTCGCTTTTTGGTTACCTAAGTTACAAGTGTTTAACACGTTGTTTTCTTTATTTTCATTAGAGGCGTACAGATGAAGGCTTCAGGCTGCAGAGTATTCTAGTATTCAGCACTTACTGCTCCAATTAATTCAGTTTTGGACTGGGTAAGTTTATTTTAAATCTAATTACGGATTTCGATTTTTCATATCGATGGCTGAGTTCTAAAGTCGCTGTTCTTTCTTTCTAGATTGTTGATGAAGCTTTTCCATTTCTGTTCTAACGTTCTTCGAATGTTTTGACGATACCTCTATCCCAAATTTTATGAATATTGTTGGTGAAGCTTTTATATTTTACAACGTTACCGTTATCTCAAATTTTACGAGTATCGATGGCGAAGCTTTCCATTTCAACTTTAACTTCAATTTTCATTGAGGTGTTCTTCAATTTTCCACATTAGTTTTCAAGAGTTTTCAAGATTTTTCAAGATGTTCAGTAAATTGCAGTACCGTTTTTAAGCCAAGAGGTTTACAAACGTTTCAATGGATCCTCAAGCGTTTGAGTTTCAAACGTGTTCAAATTTGTAAGGAGTTCTCAAGGCAAGGACAAGGAAATGTTCTGCACAGTGACGTACATCATCAGGGAGTGGGACAACGTATTTGGTCGTTCCAGGGACAACTTTAATTAACAGGTTTTTATAGTTTTAGTGTAAATAATGAAAATGCGGTTTACTATATTTATTTTTGGTAAAATATCCAAGTTCTCAAATTTTAATATTTATTAAGGTGCTCTATTTTATTATGAATATTCTAGGTTGGTTTGTAAACAAAGTTGCAACTTTGGGCAGTACGCCTAGATTACTATTTTTCACTTATTAACACATACCTTATATTACTGTTTTTATTTAGGTTATTCACCATAATAATTTTGGTATACATATTTTAACATTTTTGCAATAGGGTAGTTCACCACATTTTTTTTTATATTTCGCAATGGGGTCTTTTCACCATACTTTTGGTAATTTATAATTTTATTTTAATTAATATGATTAATTAAAGTTGTCTACTTGTCATTTTAAATAAACATTGTAACAGCACATATTTGAGTTTTTGTTTAAATTATAATCAACACAAGATATACAAATCTATTCAAATCATAGTTATTTTTCAGGTTTATACATGCTGTAAAAGATAATTAATATTCTAGTACATTATTTTTTATGTGTTTGGATCTTAACACATAAACTGCCAAGCACATGTAGGTTTACAAGATTCTGGCGCCCAAGGTGTTAAACTAAGCTTATTATCATAATTTTTAATCCATGAACCCCTGTGCCCGTACTGATGCCAGTTAGCCGATCGCAACCGTACATTTTCTTTTCTATAATAAGTAACCAGGGCAGCGCCTGATAATTTTTTAGTTTTTACTTATTCTAGACAGGAAAACGCGGTACAATACTGTATAGAGTTTTTTCAGTAAGATATAATTTTAGTTGATTTTTAAAACTGTTTATGTTTTGAATGTCCTTTATGCTCGGTGGCAGACTATTATATGCACGTATTCCCATGAATCTAACTTAACATAACATTAGATTAGTGACATTTTTATGTTTAGTCTCAAACGTTATACAAAAACGTTATAAAATATATAAATCTAACCTTGAAAACTAACGTTTGACAAAAACGTTATAAAAAATATAAATCCAACCTTAAAACTAACGTTTCACAAAAACGTTATAAAATACATGAATCTAACGTTAGTTTTCTAACTTAATTCTAACCTTTTTCTAACCTTATTCTAACTTTAAATATTTTAAAGTTTTTTTTTTAAGTCATTATTAATACGTAAGCTATAGTAGAAAATACTCATACCAGACAGCTATTTGCCTAGGTTTGATAATTATTTATTATTTCTATAAAGTTTAAAAAAATATTCCCCAAAAGTCAAAATTATAGTAAGTCTGGCAACGCTGTACTATAATTGAAAATATATTTTAAGATTCTGAATGTTTAAATAAATATTAACTAACTAAATATAAAGTTTTTCTGATAGGTAAACGTATTTATCGAAGTCTAACAGCATATTACACGAAAAATATTTAGGGCCACCTAAAAAGATGGCTATTTTATATATAAATGTAACGAAATTATGTTTAAAAATATTATGATTGCTAAAATAAATTAAGATTTATTTATATGAATAAATTTGTCTCCAGCTGCCATTTTATGATGCAGGTAGAAATTTCCTAGTTGGCCACGCCCCCTCCGAAAGTTACAAATTAAACGTACTTATAACGTATTTCTAACTTAAAAATCTAACGTTAGATTGACGTTTGTAACTCACGTTTGATTCTAACGTTAAAAAGCAGGACATTTGCACATATTTTATAACGTACTTTTATACAGTTTTCTAACGTTAGAAAAACGTTATTCTAATGTTAAATTTCTACTAGGGACAGCATTAATTTGAATTGATATTTTTAGAAAAAAAAAGTACTTTTTAAAAGTAAAAAACTTTTTTGCGTCCGTCTCTGTCTGGGTGTAAACTATCTAACTCCATTTCTACATGAGATATCGACTTGTGGTTTTTTGCATATTGTTTCGTATCGTATTCCGAAGAGCTGATTAGATTTTGGGGGTAAACGATTGGGGGTAAGGGGGTAGAAATAGGGTAAAACTTCTATTTTTAGCGTTTTTTGTTTATAATTAAGGCAATTATTATTGTATTTGGTTAATTTACACTTATATAAAAAATAATTTTAAATCGGTCAAAAATTTTTATAAACAACGTTTTCCTAAAACGCATTGTTTTCGAGATATTGGCGTTTAAAGCAGTAAAAGGGTTTTTTAGCATATCTCACATATTTATAACCCGATTTCAAAAAATTATATTTTAAATAAAAGCTCTTTTTAAGCCCTGTAAAAAATGTTATATACAGTTTTTTGCTAGTATATAAGGGTTTAAAGATACAGAATTTAAAATCAAACAAAACACCTAGTTTGAAATTGCCAAACTAGATGGCTCTAGTGTGCAATAGTGCCGATGTTTTGACAGGGTGCTTGCAACGTTTTGTCTAGTTTAAGATTTAACTTTTAGGTGATGTAACAATCTGAATATGTCTTCCCAAGAAGACATTCACGGCGATTCTCCCGACTATGACCAAAGGGACCTTTTTCCTGAACCCAAACAGCCTCCAAAGGTCGTCAGAGTTTTAACAGTGGTGGCGTACATGCTCAGCGTGTCTTTGGCAGCGATATTACTGTCAGTTTACTACATTTTTATATGGAAAGGTCGTCCACATCTTGGTGCATTAAAGGCTGTAGAAATTGAAGGGTAAGTTCTACACAGAGGAAGTTTTTTTTTTCGAGTAAATCATTTATTCGAGGGATAAACCCAAAGAACTTTTACCTAGTGGGGAGTGACTATTGTAAACGTTTACACTTAGTACGCGTAAAAAGAGAGAAAGAATGTGTAAACTCACAGTCTAATGTCGTAAAATGACTGACAGGGGTACAGTGTTGCCGATTGGAAACATATACTTTAGATATTTTATTGTAAATTTTAAGAAACATTAGTTCTATATGAGTTTTATATGAACTAGTAGTTTAATTTTAATAGATTTAAATATACTATATTATTAAACATAATTATAGTATACACAATAAAGTTTTTTACATTTTTAATTTAAGTATAATGATTTGAATTTATGATAAGGTGGAAACTACGCAACATCGATACTAGGTAGCCTGAAAGTCGACTAGCGACATCTACATTTTACACCACAAAGCTGTATCGCGTTTCTGTTAGTAAATAAACAAACAAAAAGATGACACCTTCATAAACATTGGTCTGAAATTACTTCTTGAGGTAAAAGTTCTTTGGGTAAACCGCTAAAGAATTTTGGTGAACAAATTGGAGGAAATCTTGGAGATAATCTCTCGAGGAAACCCTAGGAATCTCCTTTACCGAACGAGGGGCTTTTTTAGATCATTTTCAAGATTTTTCGGGGTAATCTTGAGGGAAATTACGAGGAAATCTTACGGGATTATCTCGTAGAACAGTCAGAAAATGTCATCAGTAAATCCTATATTTTTCTGTTTCCGAGAAAAATGCTCTTGAAAATATTTTTTTCCGTTTTTCAAGTGCCTGTAGAAAAATTATCAAGGGCCTGTAGAAAAATTATGCAGGCTTCATTTAGAGCGGGGTTCTTACTCTTTAAAATCGTACAAGAAAACCTTAACACAATGTTTAGTGGTAAATTTAAAAACAGTTTTAAAATACCGCTGATAACACATTTTATGCAAACTATACTTTTCTTTGTTACATAGTGTCATTATGTTAGCAGCGAATTGTACCCCTTAAAATCTCAAATACAGAACGTCTATGCTACTACAATAATTCGCAATAGAGCTCTCTACAACTAGAATTATGAAACAAAATACGTCTACCCTATCTCTATTTCATTTGTGCTACACTTTCCAGCCAACCAAATAAATACTGTATTTGTTTTTCATACAACAAATACAGTATTTATTTGGTTGGCCGGAAAGTGTAACAGTGAGCGGCACGATTGAACATAGCTAATGTGAATCTGTAGAATAAGATAATTCTACTAAAATTGAGATGGTGCCAGTAATTTCTTTAATAAAAATAAATAGTTACACTTTTCGCCCGCCCAAGTAAATATTGTATTTGTTCAACAAAGAGCAAATATAGAATTTGTTTGGTTGGGTGGAAGTGGGAGTGTATGTATGTCTTCTATCCTTTTTGGGTAGAACTTTTGTCCCTGTCTAATCTAACGGGATAAATCTCCATTACTGTCAAAAATTAAAGTTATACAAAAACCGAGCAAACTCGGAAAAATTCGGCAAAAACACTAGTAGCAAAGAAAAATGTAGTTTGCATAAAACGTGGTTTCGTAGATATTTTAAAACTGTTATCAAATTTACTAATAAACATTGTAGTAAGTTTTTCTTTTACGATTTTAAAGAGTAAGAACCCCGCTCTAATTGAAGCCTGGATAAAAGTTTACAGTTACTATGGTAACTTTTCTACAAGCACTTGAAAAGTGGAAAAAAATATTTTCAAAAGGATTTTTCTCGAAAACGGAAAATATAGCGATTTACTTTAAAGATATTCGGAATCAGGTAAAAAAATACTATCGGAATCGTTCAACAAAATATGCAATTTATTGTTAGAATAATTCTGCAGAAGATTATTTACCATTATTTACCAAAAACAAGTTTTCTGGATTTGGCTGTAAATGGTTCAGTAATGTGTAGACCTTCTGCTACCATGATCCATAATCAGATTTTTCTTTAGAGCTACTTTATCTCATTAATTCTTCAGGAATGCCGTGTTTAATTATTGTTGGTCATACTGTTAACACATGTTGTGTGCGTGTTTGCGCCTTCGCCAAAATTGTAAATAATTACATCGGCACTTATTGCCGATGTATTGAAATCTTCGCCGAAAAGTCAAAATCTTTGACCACGTTTTTTTCACATTTCTCGACGTTTTAGACCATTCTGAGTCGAAATCAGTAAAAAAAAATTGCGTCCGTCTGTCTGTCTGGGTGTAAACTCTCTAACTCCATTTCTACATGAGATATCGACTTGCGGTTTTTTGCATATTGTTTCTTATCGTATTCCGAAGAGCTGATTGGATATTGGGGGTAAACAATTGGGGGTAAGGGGGTAAAAATAGGGTAAAACTCCTATTTTAGCGTTTTTTGTTTATAATTAAAGCAATTATTATTGTATTTGGTTAATTTAGCACTTATATAAAAGATAATTTTAAATTGGTCAAAAAATGTTATAAACAACGTTTTCCTAAAACGCATTGTTTTCGAGATATTGGGGTTTAAAGCAGTAAAAGGTTTTTTTAGCATATCTCACATATTTATAACCCGATTTCAAAAAATTATATTTTAAATAAATTTAATAAAAGCTCTTTTTAGGCCCTATAAAAAATGTTATATACAGTTTTTTGCTAGATTATAATGTTTTAAAGAATTTAAATCAAACAAAACACCTAGTTTGAAATTTGCAAACTAGATGGCTCTAGTGTACAATAGTGCTCATGTTTTGACAGGGTGCTTGCAAGGTTTCATCTAGTTTAATTCTGAAAAATCATGCATTGTAGGGTTAAAACTTTTTTATTTCTTAGTTTTTGAGTAAATAAGTAAAAATTGTGACTGACGATACTTGATTTTAAGGCACAGTTTTGGATTTGAATTTTATTGCCTTATAATGCAAAAATTGAAGGTTTTGTCAGATTGTTGTGACAGATATCAGGTTTAAATATTTAACAATAGATGGAGAAGTTTAAATTTTTTGAACTAAATTGATAAAAAACTGGTCAAATATTAATGTAATTTTAACGCAAAACTTTAAATTGCATTAGGTTATTCAATATTTCATGGTAAAATATATATATTTTTGCTAATTTTGCTACAGTTTTCTTTACTTTTATAAACAAGAGATAGCACTACATGTGCTCATTCTAACACTTGATACGAAATATTTATACCGTATCTAGAGCTAGAATGGATTCATTCTGTGTTTGAAAAGTGTGTGTATTTGCTTACATTCTAAAGCAGTCGTAGAAAAAGTATATTTTCAT
Organism: Brachypterus glaber; assembly: GCA_958510825.1. Classification (NCBI taxonomy): domain Eukaryota; kingdom Metazoa; phylum Arthropoda; class Insecta; order Coleoptera; family Kateretidae; genus Brachypterus; species Brachypterus glaber. The sequence continues at coordinate 3,272,290 of OY294044.1, read as the reverse complement.
TTTAGGGCAACCTTCGAGCGACTAACAATGGACCAAAATATTTTTATGTCTGAAAATGCGTCTTATGACGGAAATACAACTTTAGAAATTAATAACCAAAGTACAATTATATTTAAGGATAGTTTTAAAATAAAAGAAAATTTTACTGTTTTCAATCAATCAGTTTCTTCTGAAATTGGGTTTAATACCTCTACAGGTTAGTAAAATATTTTATTTACCATATTACACAAAAGTAAAATTTTGCACCCTAATATATACAGGGTGTCCCAGCTAAGACCGATCAATCGTTTTTGGGCGTTATTATCAAAGCTATCGAAATAAAATTATATATATATATATTCAATTTGCGCAACCCTAAACTGCAATTAAAATAAGTGAAATTCATAGAGTTCTTGATAAAAAATATTTAAACAATCGTAGTTTTTTTAAAGAAATTAATTAAAAAATAATTTATTATTATTGCGATTTTTTTAGCCAATGCAAATAAATTAAAGAATAGTTTAATATTAAAATCATTTTTTTAATAGTTTTTAAAGCGACAGTTAAAAAAATTGTATCTCAGAAATAAAACCTAGTACAAAACTTTTGTTTCGGTACACTTATCACTTTTAGGGTGTATATTAACTGAAGTAAATTTTATTTCGATAGCTTTGATAATAACGACAAAAAACGCTTGATCTGTCTTAGCTGGGACACCCTGTAAAGGTATATACACGGTGTATTTGAAATAGCGTCGGAAATTTTAACAGATGATTCTACATCATAAAATATGACAAAAAGTTCCTATAAACATATGTCTAAAATTGCGTCATAAGGGAGCTACACCCCTTTGAAAGTGGCTAAAAAGATTCGTTTTTATTTAATAACTCAGGAACCCTTTGATATATATCAACGAGGTTTTGCACGTCAACTAATCCTACCAAGGCCCGTTTTTATCTGTTATTTTCATGTACTTATTTCAAGCAGGGGTGTGCGAAACGGGAGGGGCTTATCAGTACATTAAAAACTAAGAAAAAAACCTCATATACAGGTACTTCCAAAAATGAATCCTAGTGGAGCTATGGTCTCCTAAATATGCACCATTTTTAAATGGCTATGGTAGCTTTAAAAGCGTTTTTTCGACCTACATGTATGGAACTTTTTTTCTTAGTTTTTGATGTAGAATAACATTGCATCATTAAAATTTTGGTTTTCGACATTTTAGTATTTAATTTTTCGTCCTCGAACCGTGAAATTTCACCTTCAAATGAACTTTTCTCGAAAACGGTTAATCCTACAGTATTACAACAAGAGTACCTTTTTTATGTATTATGACCTGAGGAATCATATTTCAAAAATAAAATTGCAAAAAAGTTACACAGAAAAAAGTTTGGGATAAAAAACTGATAAGCCCCCCCCCCCCGTTTCGCAAACCCCTGCTTTAAATAAGTACGTGAAAATGACATACAAAGATGGGCCTTATTAGGAATAATTCACGTGCAAAACCTCGTTGATATATCTCAAAGGGTTCCTGAGTTATTAAATAAAAACCGATTTTTTTAGCCAATTTCAAAGGGGCGTAGCTCCCTTATGGCGCATTTTTAGACATATGTTTATAGGAACTTTTTGTCATATTTTATCATGTAGAATCACCTGTTAAAATTTCTTACGCTATTTCAAATACACCCTGTATTTGTCCTCAAAGCCATATGCTTGTTCACCCACTTAGAATAAACTGAGGTAGCTACAATTTGGTACACATGCTAATCTCCTCTAACAATAAAATTTTATATGAAATTTTGTATAAATTTTACCCCCGAACCACCCCACCCCTAAAATTTATAAAACCCTTTTTCACCCATATGAAATAATTCCAGACTAATTAGGTTACATACTCATTCAGTGATATATTTTTTAATTAGCCCCCTCTCTGTTTTATTCAAATATTATTAATTCCAAGTTTTGCTGTAAAACTTTTGCAATAACCAAAATCAATTTTTTTGCGCGTCTCTCAAACATTAGATCATAGATGCGCCTTGAGTCCATTTCAAACCGAAATGTTTTCATTGCTATACCCAGGTAGATTTCACCTTCCCGCTTCTGGTCACCACCCACCGCTATAGTGGTTTGTTTACAAATATGTTATACTTCACCTCCTCGCAACCTCACCGCTATAGTGGTTTGTTTACAATTGGCTTTGTATATGTTCTACATAAAACAAATCAACATTAATGCGATATCTATGTATACAGTTATTAAAATTTGCACCCCCTTGCACCCTCACCCCCCAACTTTTTTTTTTCAAATAGCAACCTACCCCTTGTGACACTTCGTTGGAAAGGTAATTTAATAATCTTTCCAACGGTGTATAATAAAGCCTAATTTGGTAAAGGGCTAATGATAAAATGCACAATTTAGTTTATTATAAAGACATGTAAATTATAACTTTAGTTCACTATAAATGTTCAAATTGATGTCCTTCAGCTCTTTGACAGTGGACAGTAAAAAAACGGGATTAAAATCGATTAAATAGTAAACATAAAATTGGTCAATAAAAAGAAAAAAAATTGCATTTTTCAACAGGGTATAAAATATTACAATAAGTTTAAAACAACCTTATTTAGATTCTCAGGAAGGTGCCAAGTAGGAAATAGGGCAACAATTACCATATTATGCGTAATATTTCACACAAACAATGTTTAAATAAAACATGCGTTTTTTCATAGACCCTTTAACAAATTAGGCTTTATCATACACTGTTGGAAAGCTTATTAAATTACCTTTCCAATGATGTATCACAAGGGGTAGGTTGCTATTTGAAAAAAAAAAAGTTGGGGGGTGAGGGTGCAAGGGGGTGCCAATTTTGATAACTTTTTTTAGACCAAAATTTGCAGAATTAAAAATATAAATCGACCTGTCTGAGGATTTTTGTATTTTACTTGTAACTAAAAAGTTATTCGGGTGATTCCAGACTTATATGATCTAATGCTCAAACCCAATGATTTCCCGATTGTTTTAAAATAGATAAAACGCACTAAAGATGATACGTCACTTTTATGGTTTCTAATATTAAAACTAATCGGTTTGGAGGTTATGCCGTAATCCAATTACGTGGTGACATAACTCTGTGCTCCATTTTTCATTAATTTTATTACCTACCCACTTTGCACACACAGAGAAAAAAGTAGTATATTATATTTCATAACATACGTTTTTAGCGCACGAATTAATTATAAATACAAGTGATATCTATTTTTTAGACACTTCTATTTCGCTTCTACTTTATTATTATTGGTAATTATTTACTACAAAGTTCTTTTAGTGTAGTTTTTGTAACTTTAGTTAATAAATAAACTTTTTAAAAAACATCATCTGCCCTTTTGACAACTTAATTCAGGTACTCGTGCGCTAAAAACGTGTTATGAAACGAGTGCTTTATACAATTTTTTCTATTTTGCTCTAAAATTTTAAAAAACTTACATTTAAATTGATGACTGATTTAGGGATTTTTGTTTTGGATTGGCATTACAGTTTACAGCATGTTTAAAATTCTAAGAACAAATGATATTTTGATATATTTTATAGTCATCTCTTCTCTTTTTTACTGCAATTAACCAAGCCACAATTTTAACATGGTAAAAATAACCTAAACACAAAATTTTGTAGAAAATTCAACTTTAAAGCGACATTGACATTTGCACCGAAAACGTCAAGCGAGAGGCCAGGTCTGTTGCCAACCCAAATGAACAAAAAGTACAGACCTCTTATGGGCCATAAGAACACGAAAAATGCGTATAATATGATTCATATTTTATGAAGTATGTATTTGTGATACTTAGTACCCGGCGTATTTCTAGTTGTAGTCCGGTCTTCAAGTTAATAAAAGAGGCTTTACCTGGAAATAATTTAGGGAGTTTAGATTTTTGGGTAGGGTTTAAGGCCGCAAATACACAATTTTGCGACATTGAACTCGATTTGGAACTCTCATTTTTTAAACGGACTTTTTAAAATATCTCAATATCGGTGCATCCTAGGACAAAAAACGTTTGAAATCAAGATGACCAAATCTCCAACATTTTTTGTGTCATGTATATTTTTGTACGACTTATAGCTAATTCACGCCTTAAACGTTACACTGTAGGGTTTTAGATTTTTCTTTATAATTTGGTTAGGAAGGTTTTTTTTATGCTTAATACAATGGTGATTCAATGGAAAATCGGTTTACTCGAGATAATGGGGCACAAATGTGTGAATTATTTTAAAAAAAAATTATTTTACGTAAATTAAAAATAAATTGCCACATAGATTTTTTTAATTTTCTAAGGGGCATGTCTTTTTTTATTCGAGTTTAAACTCGTAAATGTTTGTAATATAAATTTTAAGCGGGAAATTTGTGAAAAAATTGGCTTGCAGCGCTAGAGCTTTCTTAAATTTTTATATAACTATAACATAAATAGGCCATCAAAATTGTAAAAACTTTCGCCTGCGACGCTAGGGCTTTTTAGTTTTTTTTTTTTAATTTGAGATTGTTAGAGTTGAGTTTTAAAATATTAAATTCAAAAAGAAGTTAACAGAATTAGTAAAAAAATCGCCTACTACCCTAACTTAGCTATAAAAGGACGGACGATCGTTTTTTTAGTCATCACTTTTTTGTCAGTAGGAGCGCCACTTCAGCACCCCTTACTACAAGTGCCTTAGCTACGGCCCTGGGCGGGAAAATAATATTTTGGAAAAATTGGGGGGGTGGGGGCGGGCTGGCTCGTTTCGACTCTGACTGTCAGTAAATGAGTTAGTTACGATTTACATACATATATAGAAGATAGATAAGCTTTTAACCTTATAAGGCATATCTTTTCATAATATAATATAAATAGAGCTGAAGTTTTCTTAATTATGCTCAATTGATACTGAAACACGTGAACCGAAAGTAAGTACATATAATCAAAGCCTAAGCTTAAAATTTAAAGTAGCTTGTGCTTTTCAAATTCTAAAGTATTTGGGAAATGCGTGTCGTTAAAAATTTTAAAAACAACTGTAGGCCGCCTATACTGCCGTTCTAAGCTGAAAGGTCCTATCTACATATGTTTAACATACACAGATAGGACCTTTCAGCTTAGGCATGCAGTATAGAGAAAGTATTTTTTGTTGGCGGCAATATTTTGAATTTTAAATTATTTTAGTTACGTAATTTGGCAAAATACCATATTCCATCCACGTGAATAGTATATAATGGAATGCGTAGCATTACATATCTTCACGGCTTGTTTATATATTTATTAAGGTTTAAAAATAGGTGAGGAAAGGCGCGCCTCTACATACCCATAACTACGGCCCTGCAGATGATTTCTGCAGACAGACAAACTGAGAGAGGGACGACAGAGCGAGAGTAATATTTTATTTACCTATATTACTGCTCTTTTGCTGATGATAGTACATTTATCTCTGCCCACAAAGAGAAATCTATAACAACTACAGAAATAAATGAAAATCTAAAAAGAGCAGCGATTTATTTTGCTGGTAATAAACTGGTACTAACTCAGGAAAAAACTGTTTTTATGGAATTCCAAACCCGAGGAAATAGCGACAATTGTAGCCCCTTAATAAAACTTAATGGTAAATCTGTTCAGAAAGTTACTTGTTCAAAATTACTTGGAGTTTACTTTGACTCGTCTCTTACTTGGTCAAATCATATAGATTATGTAAGCAAAAAATGTGCAAGCTATTGCTTTGCTCTTAAAAGGTTACGACAACTCTCTGACCAGTGTCGTAAAATTTTTTTATTACAGTAATTTTATATCGATTATTAGATACGCTATAGTTATTTGGGGTAATTCGTCGTATTCCGATAGATTATTTACTATACAAAAAAGAGCTATCCGTTGCATGTATAATCTACCATTTAGACACACTTGCAAAGAAACATTCAAAAATGAACAAATACTAACTTTCCCATCGCTATATATTTTCGAAACACTAAAATTTGTTAAACAAAACTTGGAAAATTTACCCTTCTTAACTCTAACCACAACTATAATACTAGGCATGGCAGTGATCTGAGTTATCCTCAACGAACTAATAACTCTTCTCTCTAGAATACGCATACCGTTAATATGAAGTATCGCCAACATCTCGGTTTGTTTGTAAACAAATAGTAGGTATATTCAGGCCTGAACAATAACAGTTACCAGTAACTGTTATTGTTGTCTCTGTTAGAACAAAGCTGTGCGAGTAAGACAGACAAATGTATATGTTGGCTACGTTTTTGTCAGTTTTTACAAATGAAATGCCTATTCTAGAGAGAAGAGTTATTAGTTCGTTGGTTATCCTGCTCATCGTTTTACTTTGAAAAAAATCCTTTTTATGCTGGCGCTACCTTATTTAATAAATTACCCATTAACATAAGAAACTTACCTTACACAAAATTTGTCAAAAAAATTAAATCTATGTTGGCATCAGAAGCCTTTTACTCAACTGAAGAATTTAAAATGTTTAATTTTAGCAATTATCTATAATTTTTTTTTATTCTTTAAATATTGTACATTGCATATATCATATTGACTTGTCCTATATCTGTAAAGATCTATTGGATTAATAAAGTATTTATATTATTATTATTATTAATGCAATTTTAAATTCCACCCTGTATATATTGTGGAAACGTGGCGGTACGTTTTCAGTTGACCCAATTCTTGTTGGCGTTCCGAGTGCGAACAATAACAAACAAAGAAAACATTATTTTGGCCTGATTTTGCGCTGACTATTCGCGATCAGCTGTTCCAGCAAGCGGTATTCCTGTTCCAAAGAGAACATTTTAGAAAAAGGAGTAGAACCTACTATCTGATGCTTACCCTAGAATAAATTTAACGTTAGAATAACGTTTTTCTAACGTTAGAAAACTGTATAAAAGTACGTTATAAAATGTGTGCAAATGTCCCGCTTTTTAACGTTAGAATCAAACGTTAGTTACAAACGTTAGATTTTTAAGTTATAAGTACGTTATAAGTACGTTTAATTTCTAACTTTCGGAAGGGGCGTGGCCAACTAGGAAATTTCTACCTGCATCATAAAATGGCAGCTGGAGACAAATTTATTCATATAAATAAATCTTAATGTATTTTAGCAATCATAATATTTTTAAACATAATTTCGTTACATTTATTTATAAAATAGCCATCTTTTTACGTGGCCCTAAATATTATTCGTGTAATATGCTGTTATACTTCGATAAATACGTTTACCTCTCAGAAAAACTTTATATTTAGTTAGTTAATGTTTATTTATAGATTCAGAATCTTAAAATATTTTTTCAATTCTAGTACAGCGTTGCCAGACTTACTATAATTTTGGCTTTTGGGGGATATATTTTTAAACATAGAAATAATAAATAATTATCAAACCTAGTGGGGTGGGTGGGGGTCCAAAATGATCAAAATTTGCGTTACGTGATACTTGAACGTTCCCTTATTACTATAGTTAGAACATATTAATACTTCAGACAAATATTATTTATATAAAAAAAGTTATTAACCAGTTAACCCCGCTGCACCAGTTAACCCCATAGCTCAGGGTTAACTGGACCACTACTCAGTGTTAACTGGTCCACTAACAAAAATGTTTTGTATTGTAATTATTCAGAATAAAAACGATTTTAAATCAAATAAAATTTAATTCTAACATAAAAATAGACAACATATGTTAAATATTAGATAATATGTCTCAGGGTTAACTGCTCCGGGATTAACTGGACATGTTAACCCCGAACTAATTAATGTTGACATAAGTGGTCCAGTTAACCCCGAACCAGTAAACCCTAATAAGATATTAGAAGGCGGCAATTATGCAGAATAATTAACAAAATACTCAGTATATTAGGTAAAATATTAGTCTAGATCCTCCTATTGATAATAAAGTAATAATTAAAAAATAAAAGTTAAGGTAAATACCTACTTTTTATCGAAAAAAATTAACTTTCTTTACTACAACTTGCACTTGGACAACAAGGTCCGTCATAATACTTTAAACAATACTACTAACTAAATATCACTAGAATTTGCCCTAAGGCGCCAATACTGATAAAAAAGTTGATAAAATCTGGGTGGACCAGTTAACCCTGTAGCCCAGTTAACCCCGACTTCCCCATCATCCCCTTCAACTTTAACAGAAGCTTACTTGTTATGAAATAAAATAAAAATTATTAAATGCTTTAAGAACTAAAATTTTAAATCTTTTTTTCTTTTACTTTTCCCAAGGAGTCTTTCGTTAGTTAAAAAATTTCGAAAAAAAATATTGCTTTTCTGGACTTTTTGATTTCCGTCAAAAAAAAATCTGTCTGCCGGTCGGTCTGTTGGTGTGTGTCCGGAAAATTTGTGACCACGATAACTCAAGAACTCTTCGGGCTAAAGACTTCAAATTTGAACCACAGGTTGATTATCCAAAGTCCTAGGCTGGGATTGTTTTTCGTTAAAATTGGGTTGGGGTAAAATAGGGAAAAATCATTTTTTTCAAAAACATATTTTTTTCAATTTATTTTTCGTTTTACGAAAAAATTAACTTTTTTTGAAAAAAAAATGTTTTTTTGAAAATTAATTTTTTTTGTATTTTGGTTTATTTTTTTTTTTGTTTTTGATTTTAATGAACCTATGCCTATTATAGGCCCAGGTAGGGGAAAGTATTATTTTGTTGGCAGCAGTAGTGATTATTTTTGCATTGAACCCTTCATTTTCTTTAGATAACAAGGAATAAAAAGACTATGGTGGCTGTGCCAAGATGAGTAGCAGGAACGGTGCGCGGCCGTCCGCGTTGCCGGGTATCGATCACGCGGTTCCGTTTCCATTCAAACAAACCTAAAACCCTTAAAAAAATATTTTCTTATTAGAAAAGTGCAAAATTCGATATTATTAACACGTTAAAATCCGCCTGGCATGTCCTAAATTCGAAAATAATCGTTGGGGCAACAACACGAACTATCGATCGAAATCAAAGCCAGTGAGGCCGTTGGTCTTTAGTGACCGAGATTTACCTGTGCAACCCGATTCATTGAAATCCGTCGAGGTGGCTTTGAAACTAGTCCGCAAGTTCTTGCAACTCGTCAAGCAAAGGATGTCTTATACATCGTTGAACGGCCTTAGGAGTCAGAACGAACCTCCTCCTCCACCACCTCCTTTGCCGCCACCCCCTGAAAAGGGCTCCCTTACTTTAAAACCTTCTTTGGAAACAAGCGTCAAGCTGGCGGGCGAAGAAGCCAAAGACAGGCTCTATGAGCCTAAACACAAAAAAAAGTTGGTACGTGTGCTAACAGTGATTGCATACTTATTTTTGGTGTCTTTGGCAGCCATTATGTTATCCATGTATTATTTATTTTTGTGGAACGGTGACGCGAAGATGAAGAAGTATGAACCTTCCTTGCGACCTTCCGAGCGAACAGCACGGCTACAATATTTTGACAGAAGGTTGGAAGATAACAGAAAGTATGGGAGATCGCCAACCCCACCGACAATTTACGTAAAGTGTAATGATATCCTCGCAGGTCAGTTCTAATTTTGTTACTCACGCTTGATTAGATGCACCATATTTTGAAATGTTTTACTCCGAAGTCACAAACCTTAGCAAGGTACATTTCGTGAGGGGGTACGAAAATGCTACATATTTTCGCCTGCAAAAATGCTTCCTCTTAGACAAAACTATTATAGTATTACATACCATGCCGTCCAGCAGTCACATCCACCCCCCTCTTAAGTTTTAAGTTATAATCATGTAAAAAAGATAATATAAACTATTCAGGGCCACAAAAAGTTAATAACTAAAAAAAAGTTATCTTGACGAAAATTCCCACTTTTTTAAAGATAAAAAATGTGGTCGATTAGTGAACTTTACAAGCTTGATGTATCAATCTTACCATTTAAACAATTTTCTCCCAAGACCCCTGCTTACATTTTATGAGCTTAAAATATTAAGTAGTTAAAAGATATCCCATTACGTGGTCCGAAATTAAAGTTGATATTTAAACTTGCACAAAAGTTAAGAGGGGGGGGGGGGTTTGGACCGCACTGTATAACAATAAAAGCTTATTAAAATTATCTGAAATTATCCAAAAAAAAAAACAATTTATTTAACTTTTTGGTGTTTTGTTTTACATAGATTATTGGGAAATTAAAAAAGAAAACCTCTTATAGTATATTAAAGTACTAGTTTTATAACACCCGTTTTTAAAGTACTAGTGCGCTAGACACGTGTTATGAAACGAGTGCATAATACTTTTTTTTTTATTTTGCTCTAAAATTTAAAAAAACTTTCGTTCAAATTGATAACCGATTTAGGGATTTTTGTTTTGGGTTGGCATAACAATTTTTGCTATTTTTGAAATTCAAACGATATTTTGATATATTTTATAGTCAGTTCTTCTCTTTTTCACTGCAAGTAACCAAGCCACAATTTTAACACGGTAAAAATTAACTTAAAATATAATTGCGTAGAAAACTAAACTTAAAAGCGGGGTTGACATTTGCACGGAAAACGCCAAGCGGTTGTCTTTTGTCCTGCATTGCCAACCCAAAAGAAAAAAAGTAAAAACCTCTTATATGCCTATAAGAACACGGAAAAGGCGTGAGATTATAAGTCTATAAAAGTCGCAAAATAGAAAATAGTATATTAAAGTACTAGTGCTCTAAAAACGTGTTATGAAACGAGTGCTTTATACAATTTTTTCTATTTTGCTCTAAAATATAAAAAAAACTTACATTTAAATGGATGACTGATTTAGGGATTTTTGTTTTGGGTTGGCATTACAGTTTACACTATGTTTCAAATTCTAAGAACAAATGATATTTTGGAGTTGCTTTTCATCCGTGAAACGAGTAATATGTACTTTCGGCAGGAATTAGTAATACGTTAAGCGCGTTTAATTTTCTAGCATCAAGTCTTTTAGTATTAGTTATTTATTTATTTATTTGCTATCTTAGATATGCCCCAGAATCGATTTTATATATTTTATAGTGATTGTATGGAAGATGTACAGTAAAATGATGAACATGTGATTATATTGGAGTAAGAAGGGAATTTTATGTTTTTTAATCATTTATAATGCTGATAAATTTTGATTTGGTAGCAACTAACACGTGAAGAAGTTTTTATACGTACAAAATTTTTTATATACTAGCGCATGCGCAAATATAATTACAAATTAGAAAAAACTGCCTTGGCAACAGCTAACACAACCAACAGTAAACACGAAAAGGAAAGAAGGAAAAGAAAAAGAAAAGGTCTTACAGAAGACTGGAAATTTTATATAATTAAAACAGGAGTGGGCATGGTAAAAAGCCAGACAAGAACCACTCTTGGTGAATTGAGTAACTAAGAGGGATCTGGCTAATTATCTCACTGAGAAAAGGCCAATATAAAGGAAGAAGAAGAAGAAGAAATGATATTTTGATATATTTTTTCACTGCAATTAACTAGTCCACAATTTTAACACGGTAAAAAATAACCCAAACACAAAATTTTTTAAAAAAATAAACCTTACATCGACATTGACATTTGCACGCAAAACGTCAAGAGATAGGCTTTTGTATGTTGCCAACCCAACAGAAAAAAAAGTAGAGACCTCTTATGGGCCTATAAGAACACGCAAAATGCGTGTGATTATGAGTCTATAAGAGCCGCAAAATAGAAAAAAAAGTTATAATGCAGAAAATTTTCTGCAGCAATAGAACGGTAGGTATTATACAATAAATTTATAAATTTATTGTGTTCTATTTTCGTTGCCTAGTTCCATTGTCAGATAAAATATCGGTGTTAATGGGGCCAATGAGCCCATCGATATGAAAAAAGAAAATCAGTATAATAAAAACAACGCGATTGGAATAAAGTTTGAAATGCCTACAAAACGACTGACCCATTTAAGGGTTGAATTCCGGTTGGGCAAGGTCAGTGATCCACGCGGCACTTTTTGTGCTACTAAGAGTGCCGATGTATTGAAATCTTCGCCGAAAAGTCAAAATCTTTGACCACTTTTTTTTCACGTTTCTCGACGTTTTAGACCATTCTGAGTCGAAATCAGTAAAAAAAATGTTGCGTCCGTCTGTCTGTCTGTCTGTCTGGGTGTAAACTCTCTAACTCCATTTCTACATGAGATATCGACTTGGGGTTTTTTGCATATTGTTTCTTATCGTATTCCAAAGAGCTGATTAGATTTTGGGGGTAAACGATTGGGGGTAAGGGGGTAAAAATAGGGTAAAACTCCTATTTTTAGCGTTTTTTTATAATTAAGGCAATTATTATTGTATTTGGTTAATTTAGCACTTATATAAAAGATAATTTTAAATTGTTCAAAAAATGTTATAAACAACGTTTTCCTAAAACGCATTGTTTTCGAGATATTGGCGTTTAAAGCAATAAAAGGTTTTTTTAGCATATCTCACATATTTATAATCCGATTTCAAAAAATTATATTTTAAATAAAAGCTCTTTTTAAGCCCTATAAAAAATGTTATATGCAGTTTTTTGCTAGAATATAATGTTTTAAAGATACAGAATTTAAAATCAAACAAAACATCTAGTTTGAAATTTGGAAACTAGATGGCTCTAGTGTACAATAGTGCCGATGTTTTGACAGGGTGCTTGCAACGTTTCATCTAGTATATTTTTTTTATGATTTTATGACAATTTTAGGCATTTTATGACAAATTTTATGACAATATTTGAGCAAAAAGTCTTACAATTTGAAATTTCATAAAAAAAACAAGAAAGCTCTAGAAAATTTTAACTTGAATCTTACAAACTCGAATTTAAAAAAAAAGTGACGACTAAAAACATGAAGGTCAGCCCTTTATTGACTAAATTTGTGCTACAGGCAAATTTTTTTACACCTTCTTCTGACGTTTTTTTTTTTAATTTAATATTGTACTACTAAAGAATCTTTACAGTCTTAAAGAAAAAAATAGTAAAAACCCTAGCTTTACAGGCGAGAACTCTTTCAAATTTGATAGTCTATTTTAATTTTAAAATAGTGCACTATGTAATAAAGGACATGGCACAATTTATAGGGAATTTTGGCCCTCGGTGAAATTCGCTAAATTTTTTATATGTTTTAGTTTATGCTTTTTAAAAAGGAATTAGGAACGTTTCAAGCACTTTGTATGTACAGTTTTTTTTCTATAACGAAAATAAAAAAATATTTTTGCCCCAAACTCCTCATAAAAATAAGTTTAATTAGCTTAATGATTAAGAAAAAAGCTGTCAATTTTTTTATATATTATTAGTAATATAAAATTAATTTAGCATGGCTTTTAGAGCCTTTTTTCAAGTAAATTGCTTTGTATGCAACTGTCAAGGTGGTCAACAGCATGCACCGAATGGGAGGAAATGAAAACATTTTATTTATTTTTTTATAAAAATGTCCTAATGTAATACTGTGAAAAAGAATTGAATCAAGGACACATGTCTTTTGATAAGTACAACACCATATTCTCTTATTTTAAGGCTAACATCTTAAATGAAGAGCGCGGATTTCCATTCAAAGACCCGCGCCAGTTATTAGGTTCATAAGAAATGCTAGTCCAAAAATAAGAGAATTTGGCTTAAAATATAATCGAAAGATGCATTTTCTTGATTCATGGATCCTTTTTTTTAGTGTTCATATTTTAAATCATATCGAGGGCTTCATAGCAAAGGGGCATATCTGCTACATGTTAACACGGTTGATACAGCCCTGTTATGAAGCCCTCGGTATGATAGTTATATTGGATAATTTATTCTATGCAGAAACACAGTATTTCACTTTCAACTTAGTTTTTCTGTTCTGTTTTACTTCTTATTTTATTATTTTATTAAGTTCTGGAGTTTTTTAACATGGGTTCCAGTACATTATATTACAAAAACACATATTCAATTTCTTCTGTGTAGAATTTTGGAAATAATTGTTTTTTTTTGCCGTACAAAAAATAAGGGATACACTTTCGGCATTAAAATCGCTTATTATTTTACAAACGATTCCCTTAAAACGTATTTCTATTCTGCTTTTCTTCTTATTTCATTCTTTAGTTCATTTTTATATACGTTTTAGTACTTTTTACCAGGTTAGCAAATAACTTATTTCACGTATTTCACTAATTTAGTCCTTAAGAAGTATTTCTGTTGCACTTTTCTTCATCTTATTTAATTATTCTGTCCAATTTCAATATGTATTTCATTACTTTTTCCCAATAAAACTGACAATTTAGTCTAAAAAACTTCAAAAATACGTCAGAATATCCTTCACTGACAAGTTGTCAAACGAAACAATGCCTACTAGAAAAATATTTTTATGAGGAGTGTAGGGCAAAAATATTTTTTTATTTTCCTTATAGAAAAAAAACTGTACATACAAAGTGCTTGAAACGTTCCTAATTCCTTTTAAAAAAGTATAAACTAAAACATATAAAAAATTTAGCGAATTTCACCGAGGGCCAAAATTCCCTATAAATTGTGCCATGTCCTTTCGAGACTGCGCGAGACTTTTCATAAACAATCAAAAACGTCAGAAAAGACAAAAAAATATATCCTAGGTCCCTCGAAAATAAAAAAATATAATTATTTTTATGAAATTTTATGGCAAACTAACATCTCTACTCTAAATTTCTCTACTCCCTAACATCCCTACTCCACAACAACTCTACTCCGTAACATCTCTACTCCATAACATCTCTACTCCGTAACAACTCTACTCCACACTATAGACACTCGATTAGCCACTTGTCTTAACTCAAAAGAATATTTGTCATGCTAAGTCACTGTCAAAAATTAATTCAGTTTATTAATTACTTACATATTATCGCATGTTAAGAGTACGCGGTCATTGTTGCTTTTAGAATAATTCATTTATGATTGTTCTAGATTTACATTTAAAGATAAAAGTTATCTAGGAAAAAAATAAAATAATCTAGAAGAAGATTCTTTGTTCTTTGAACTGCTCATTTATTATTAAGTGGCTAATAAAGTGCATATAGTGTGGAGTAGAGTTGTTACGGAATAGATATGTTATGGAGTAGAGATGTTACGGAGTAGAGTTGTTGTGGAGTAGGGATGTTATGGAGTAGGGATGTTAGGGAGTAGAGAAATTTAGAGTAGAGATGTTAGTCTGCCAATTTTATGACAGCGATTTAATTTTATGACGATTTTAGGACAAACTGGACCATTTTATGACATTTTATGATTTTATGACAAGTGGGAGCCCTGTAATCCATAAAAGCGTAAATATTTACGGATATTTAATATTCAAACTTTAAATTTGTTTTAGATATGCAAGAGCAGATAACAGCCGTTGAAGACGATTCCGAAACGGACGAAGAGGAAGTCACGTCACTTCCTTTAATAACCACCACAGAAGAGGAAAACACGACATGGTTCGATTACGAATTTGTGGACAGAAATATTAAGAAACGAAGTATTTTCATGAAAAAAATTATGGGATTTACCAATAATTATAATTCCAAATTAGAAAACATTAGATAAATGCTCTAAGATAATTGAGGGATTTATAACAAATCTTGTTCACTGTATTACGTAAACCTGAATATTTTTTTTAACTGTTTAAAAGTTTTAAGCACCAAGCTACCCAATTATTTATGGTTATAAGCAACTCAAACAATTTAATTTTTAACCGACTTCCAATTGATAACCTCCTCCTTGGTTATCAATTCGACGTGTGACTTTGTTTTTTTATGTTTGTTCCCGCATAACTTTGGAACGAATGAACGGAATTTGATGAAACCTTTTGCAACAGAAAGAGGACATTCATGAGGTGGTCCCGTTTTAATTTGACGCTCGGATAATGCCGGGTAAGCCGGATAATTAAGAAAAATCTAATCGTTTTAACGCAATTTCACTTAAAACCGGCTTAATTTGGTTCTAATACCAACCAAATTTTTAGAAATTGGTCGAATAACTCGCATAAGCCGGATAACTTGATTAAGGGGTCACTCAAATATTACGGCAGGCTAAAAATCTTTTAAATGCCGCTAAACTTGATTCTGTGGACCTGTAATATTAAAATACTAAGAGAAAATTATAAAATTTGTGATTATACCATAAGGCGTTATTTGATTATTACTTAACGCTTAAAGTCCAAACAAAGATTTTATTTAGTATTTCGTTTAAAATAAGGTTGGTTGGACTCTTGGTCGCTGAAATAAAAATACTACTAAATTTATTTTTTAGAAATTTATCTTTAAGATGATGACGTCACAACGCACTAATAGTGCGTTGTGACGTCAGCAGCTTGCCGAGATGGAAGGACAACTATAATTTAGTTTAGATGACGTTAGAAATCTACAAGTTTTGTGTCTCTAAAAAGTAAAAAATAAAAACTTTTCGAAAAAAAAAATGAACCGACTTCAGTCTCTAAAAAGTAAAAAATAAAAAATAAGTCGGTGCAAATTTCACAACAAAAATAATTGTTGGTATTTAATTTAGGGAGTGGTGAAATTGGCACCGGCTTATTTTTTATTTTTTACTTTTTAGAGACTTTTATATGAGGTTTATTTTTTTAAAATAGTTTTTGTAACGAGTAAGCGACTTTAGTCCTGTCAACGAGAATGAAGTTTTTTTGACGACGCTAAGTGAAGTCAAAAAATCATTCGAGTGCACTAAGGACTTGTCACAAACGAGTTGCGAACAACATTTTTCGTTCGATCTACAGTCTAGACTCTTTAAAAATGTACATTTTAAAGAATTACCTGTGTTTAATTTTGACATTTCAAAATTTTATAAACGTCAAACGACTTTTGTCAAAATGAAAGCTATGTGTACTCGTTTGGATAAATAAGTGTGCATAGTTGTCATTTCATTCAAATATGCACTATGTACTCGTGCGATAGAAATATATCCTAACGAGGATATCTAGTGAACATGCATTTTTCTTTATTTCATGTACACTAGGTCGTACGAAAAATAGTTTTCGTAACGACTAAGCGACTAGTACTTAGTGAACAAGAATGAAGTTTTTTTGACGACGCGAAGCGAAGTCAAAAAATCATTCGAGTGCACTAAGGACTTGTCGCAAACGAGTTGCGAACAACATTTTTCGTTTGATCTACAGTCCAGACTCTTTAAAAATGTATGTTTTAAAGAATTACCTCTGTTTAATTAAAATTATAATGTAGAATGCAAAAGAAATAGTACTTTTTCTAGTCCTGTAGTACAAATCTAAGACATTTAATCCCATTTTTTAAAAATATATTCTTGTAGATTTCGCTCTCAATAGACTGACCAACTTTTTGAGTTTTATCGTGGCCTTCCAAAGCCACGATTTTTTTAAATTACAGTGTACAAGACGATTTTTCGTTTTGAGATCCTCAATTAACAAAGAATAGTTTATTAAATGTATACAGGGTGTTCCAGAACTCGCGTAGAGAAACTTTAGAGGTGATTCTACATACAAAAATAAGAAAAAAAGTTCCTATAAAGGTTGGTCCGGAAACGAGCCCTAAGGGAGCTACGGCCCTTCTAAAAGTGACCCTTAAAAGGAGTTTTTATTTAATTATGTTTGGTAATTTTAACCAGGGACGTGCAAAATGGGGGAGCTATGTCACTTTTTTGTCCCAAATTTTTTTATCTGTATTTTTTTACATTTTCTCAATAAAATTTGATTTTTTTTGTTAAAAATATATAAAAAGGTACTTTTTTTCTTATTTTTGTATGTAGAATCACCTCTAAAATTTCTCTACGCGAGTTTTGGAACACCCTGTATCAATACTATTAGATAATATCAGCTTAAATGATATTAAGGGATGTTTATTTAATTATATTATAATAATTATTATAAATATAAAGTTGACCACCATGAGACACACCGTTTGTGCCTCAAAAATTTAATGTATAAAAAATGTTTTTTAGCATTTCCAAACCTTTGAGCATTTTGTTTTTACATTCAATTACTTAGTAGTTATTGACTACAGTAGTAACTAGTCAATAATAAATTTTTTGTATTTTTTTAATTTACATAAATTTTGCAAAAAGATAATTTTTGAGAAATAATAAAAAAGTAAACTTAAAATAAAAATAGCATGCCATTAAAAGTATGCATTTTAAAAGTGATAGTACCTATTAATATATTTTAGTGATATAGTATTAATACACTAATTAGTGTTTAACTTGATTCGTTTATTTCCAATACCGGGTACGTCCTATGTATTTCCTATGAATATACCCGGTATTGGAAATATACGACTCAATTATAACAACCAGAAATTTTTAATTTTAAACAAAATTATAAAAAATAGTATATTCTGTAACTAGTATGGAATAGACAATATTCCGAGCGAGCGGAAAGTTTGTCATACGAGCCGGCAGGCGAGTATGACGGTCCCGCGAGCGCGGAAAGACTATTCCATACGTGTTGTAGACTACACTTTTTCTTCGACTGCAAATATGAAACACTGTATGGCTTTAAACTGAGGACAAGGTTAAAAACAATGTTTTTTGTGACTCGACATTGTAAATGCAACAAAACACATATTTTTAAATAAAGCAATTAATGTTATTTAATAATTTTATCAAATCAGTACTAAAAAGATATTTTTATTTAATTTTAGCACATATTTACAAATTATAATGCAAAAATTTAAGGTTATGTCAGATTGTTGTGACAGATATCAGGTTTAAATATTTAACAATAGATCGAGCAGTTTTAATTTTTTGAACTAAATTGTTAAAAAACTGGTCAAATATTAAGAAAAACTAATAAACTTTATGTAATTTTAACGCAAAACTTTAAATTCCATTAAATTATTCAATATTTCATGGTAATATATATACCCAGTCCGCACATATATGGATGCAACATGGTAAAGAAAGATTTTTTAGGTAACATGTGCCATATTACATGAGACATAACATACATATGTATGCTACATAACATGCCCTATAACAGAAAGATTTTTTACGTTACATGTGCCATATTACATAAGATGTAACATACATATGTATGGTACATAACATGCAATATTGCATGTTATGTATCATATATATGGTACGAGAACATACACGATACATAAAATGTTATAAATTCAATACTAAATATGGCGTCTATATTATTTTAATTTTTATAGGTTAGAATCACTAATATTCTTAAAATTGTTGTTAATAATAAAAGTTTTACCCTTAAGTAGTAGAAACGCATGTATTTTTAGACAACTAAACCGATTTTAGATAATTTTAGACAAAAAATTAAAATATATATATTTTTTTAAAATGATTATTTGCTATTTTTTCTCTAAAAATTGGCTTTTTATGTGGCCCATGATTTTTAAGCCTGGTAGAAAGTTTGCTTTCACAGTAAAAATGCACATCGTATAAGAATTTTGCCTGATGGATGCTACATATAAAGATATTTATATACTTTAATTATTAGGTTTATCAAAAAGACGTAAAAATGTTCACCATGTCTAAATCTATGATGCACTCCATAACAAGTAAAATTCGGAAACGCCTACTTTTATTGTTATGTACCTAGTATGTATCTGATATGTAGCATGTTATGTAGCTGATACATAACTTGAGGCGGAATTGTTAAAGTCCAACGACTATACATGGACTATAAAAATTACATGTCTGCAACATCACATAGAACAGTGGTTATGTATCTGCTATGTTCCTGCCATGTATTTGTGTTGACTGGGTATATATATATATATATATATATATATATATATATATTTTTGCTAATTTTGCTACAGTTTTCTTTACTATTATAAAAAAAGAGATGGCACTACATGTGCTCATTCTTCATACGGAATATTCATACCGTATCTAGAGCTAGAATGGATTAATTCTGTGTTTGAAAAGTGTGTGTATTTGCTTACATTCTAAAGCAGTCGTAGAAAAATATTATTCCATCAATCTATTTTCTAATCATCGTACAGAGTGATAATGGAAGACTCACAGTTTCGGGCTGCTGGCCCTCTTCAGTACCAAGAGTCAACCCTGTACGCTTATCGAGAAAATATTTTTCGACTTTATTCACGAAATAAATAAAGTCATGAGATTGATGTATACGTTTGCGCCATCTATTGCTAGATGTAGAAGTAGAAATTCTAGTCATTTTAAATTTATCTTTAGGTGATATTTAGGTGATATTTATTAATTAGATGAACTGATACAATAAAATTGGACAAATTTCCATGTTAAAAAGGTTTAAAAATACACTTTTTTCTATTTTGCGACTCTTATAAGCTCATAATCACACGCATTTTGCGTGTTCTTATAGGCCCATAAGAGGTCTGTACTTGTTTTTCTATTCGGTTGGCAACAGACAAAAGCCTATCTCTTGACGTTTTGCGTGCAAATCTCAATGTCGATTTAAAGTTAAATTTTTTACAAAATTTTGTGTTTAGGTTATTTTTTACCGTGTTAAAATTGTGGACTGGTTAATTGCAGTGAAAAAAGAAGAGATGACTGTAAAATATATCAAAATATCATTTGTTCTTAGAATTTTAAACAAAGTGTAAACTGTAATGCCAACCCAAAACAAAAATCCCTAAATCAGTCATCAATTTAAATGTAAGTTTTTTAAATTTTAGAGCAGAATAGAAAAAAATGTATAAAGCACTCGTTTCATAACACGTTTTTAGAGCACTAGTATTTTAGAAAACTCGCCGCAAGCGGCTCGTTTTCTAAACTTGTACCCGTGCGCTAAAAACGTATGTTATGAAACTAGTACTTTAATATACTATTAAATTAAAAATTTAAAAATGGTAGGATATTTATTATGTAGAAATATTGTATTTTTTTATAAAAATTGTATTTAAATTTTCTTGTATATATAACTATAAACGTCAAATCGTTAAACGTTAAAAAAAAATTAAATATTTACAGTACATTTTTAACAAATATAAGTAACTGTATACAGGGTGTCCCACAACAGAGTTCTCACAATAATAAACCAAAAATTGAACCAAACATATAAAATTGGTTACTTTCTATTGTATATTTATAGATATACGCTAAAAAAAAAAAACTTAAACAAAATTTATATAAATGATTATAAAGTAACAATATTATGGGTCAAAAATGTAGAGAAAATCTATTCCGACCAAGTTATTGTACACAAAAAAAAAAACAAATCAAAATCTATTTTTTGTAGACCCCTACAAGATCATCTCTTAGTTTAATGCTTTAAAATGGCGCCATTTTCATAAAAACAAAAGAAAATCAGTTTCACATAAACAGTCAATTCTTAGCCTACAACTGAAAGATTTGAAATGTCAAGTTTGTTTTTTTTTGTGTACAATAACTTGGTCTCAAACGGGACACGTGAAAGACAATTATTCGTTTTTGGTTATATTTTTATAATTTTTGGTTTATTATTGATTCCACGGGTTAATTAGGGCAGCTAATTGACCCATTTTGTATAACATCTACTCTTTCCATATACCCGATTCCCATAGTTAGCAAATAAAAAGGACCCTGTATAAATATACAGTGCGATTTTAAAGTGCCGAACAGTTTGAAAAGAAAATACTCTTCGTTTGAAGCCACGCCTCTGTTAGAGTTGTGCGCGACTAGCCCATGTGATTGCTACGTACAACAGCTCGGTGGCCAGTAAAACGCACACAGCTTTCTTGCATTTTACTCATCGCTAATGCCAGTTTTGCATTAAATAGTGTTCGGCACTTTATAATCGCACGGTATATAGATACTTTAAATTGTTGATTCCATTTATATTACGTAAATGTAAATTACATATATTATATAAATAAATATACACTTACTTCATGTTTGTTTTTGTTTAATCTGCGCCTGTCAACATCATTTGTACTTTTCTTTCAGACTGGACCATTTTTGCAGCTCTGTCTGTCCCAACTATGGACGCTAATTGATAAACATCAAATTTTGAATATATTACATTTACAGTCATGTTCGACATGTTACCCACTTTCCTATTCATATTTGCCTCCTAAGATAAAAGAAAAAAAATATTAGAAAAAAAAAACTGTATATTTTTTATAAAATATAGTTTTGGCGAGCTCCGCTAGTTTGCGTCAGTCGCTATCAGTTTATACAATTTTTCTGATCTGGGGTTCTGACCATGTTTACAATATGTTCTTAGGGTCGCTGAATCCAAATCCGATGTCAGAATTTAAAAGTTAGCTTTCAAAATGGCGGATCCAATATGGCGGATTAGATTTTTTAAAGTTGCTCGGATTTGCTTGAAACTTGGTACTCTGAGGTTTTTGGGGTCGCTGATTACGAATCTGGTGCCAGTTTTCCAAAATTTAAAATGGCGGATCTAATATGGCGGGTTAGATTTTTTTTAAGTTGCTCGGATTTGCTTGAAACTTGGTACACGGAGGTTTTTGGGGTCGCTGATTTCAAATCAGGTGCCAGTTTTCCAAAATTCAAAATGGCGGATCCAATATGGCGGATTAGATTTTTTAAAGTTTCTCGGAAAATCTAATCCGCCATATTGGATCCGCTATTATGGAAAACTGTAACCAGATTCGTAATCAGCGTCTCCAAAAACACCCGAGTACCAAGTTTCAAGCAAATCTGAGCAATCTTAAAAAATCTAATTCGCCATATTGGATCCGCCATTTTAAAAGCTAACTTTTAAATTCTGACCTCGGATTCAGATTCAGTGACCCAAAATACGTAAGAATTGACTGGTCTGATTTTTTTTTGTGTGCCGGTGTTATGGATTTTATGAGGTTATGGTAAAATCCTGATGTGATTGGGTTAAATAGACATTGGATTCGGATTCAGAGACCTCAAAAACTTATTGTAAACATAGTCAGAATGCCGGGTCAGAATTTTTTTTTGTGTGGCTGTGTAATTTTACCTGCATTAAATTACACATCTCATAGTAGAAATGGGGAAATATAGGAGGCTGATAAAAGACAATATGTCTAATTCCTTTGACCCTTATTCTGTTAAAATAATGGTACCTTTCAGTATATAACATAAAATGGGCATCCCCATGAAAAAACATATCTCTAGCTCTCGCAACTTTTCCTTCCTAAAAAAATGTTTTTATTAAAAATAGTTGTTATGTTAAGTTAGATTTATGTACTTTTCTACCAGGGTATATTGAAAAAAATCGTGAAAATTGTTACTTTAAACCATTGTTGGTACAAGTTGCCCTAAATGTAAGAGTGCATCATACTGTATCTCAGTAGTCACGGTTCACCTGGGCAATTTTAAATAAAAATTTCGTGGACCCCTACATTTTTTGGACTGAAACATAGCTAATGACATCCGAAATCAATTCCCATTTGAAAGAAAATCGTAAAAGATACACTTTTTTAGTTAAAAAAAAACGTTTTTTTGAGTAATAAGGTGTGTCAAAAAATCGCGATTTTCAAAATCAAAAACACTCTCTGGCTTAAAAGTTGCTCCTTAGTAAAAAACAGTGGCCACTCAAAAATGAGCCAAATCGATAAATGTTTAGAGGTAGCTCAAAGCACTCAAACTTAAAAAAAAAAATCGGTACCTGTTTTTTGGATAAAAACTGATACCGATAAAAATTGAGGAAATTTTGGAGGGTTTCTTTGGTAATATTTAGAAACAATACTAAATGTAAGAATTAATATAATTAAATCCCCCCTCCCCTTAAGTTAGAACATGAAAAAATCGCCAATTATTTGAAGATTTCGCGAAAATTTAATTTTTGCAAGTTTTTAAAAATGCATAAAATATAGTTTTAAATAAAAAATCTGCAAAATTATATATTAGTATATAAGCATATATACATGTTAACCTACATGACTATACAGAAAACATATTTTTTTTCCTCAAGTTGAGTAAAAAAAATTAATTTCGATTAGAAACCGGGTGGATTTTCTGTTTTTTGCCTAAAACTTTTTTCGGTGTACTTTTTTTTTGTTTTTTTGGTAGGGATACTTTTTTATGTAAAAATGCACAAAAAAGTTTCTGTGGTTTAACATCGCAGGTTTAACCGTTTTAAAGATAAATGCATTTAAAAGTAAATTTTTACGCATGAAGAACCAAAAATAAAAAAATTAAAAAATATAAAGCAAAAAACAAATATTTTAGTAAGTATTTAACATTAAAAACATAGAAAAAGATTATATGCATCTTGGTCAAAAAATCATTCCTAAGGAAGTTATGTCCTTTTAAATATGCCCATTTTCAATAAATTTTCGCAAAATCTACAATTAATTGGCGATTTTTTTATGTTCTAACTTCAGGGAAGGGGAAATATAATTTTTTTAGTTTTCTCAAAATTAATATTGTTTCTAAAAGAAACCCTCCAAAATTTCCTTAATTTTATATACAATCACTTTTTATCCGAAAAACAGGTACCGATATTTTTCAAAGTTTGAGTGCTTTGAGCTACCTCTAACCATTAATCGATTTGGCTCATTTTTGAGTGGCCACAGTTTTTTACTACTTTTGAGCCAGAGAGCGTTTTCGATTTCGCAAATCGGCATTTTTCGACACACCCTATTACTCAAAAAAACGTTTTTTTATCTTTCTAAAAAAGTGTATCTTTTACGGTTTTCTTTCAAATGGAAATTGATTGCTTATGTCATCAGGTATGTTTTCGTCCAAAAAATGTAGGGGTCCACGAAATTTTTATTTAAAATCGCCCAGGTGAACCGTGTAGTACTCAGTGAGTACGCAATAAACTACTGGTTAAAGCAAATAACCAAGAAACAATTTTTTCCATAAGAAAAGGAATGACAAATTAGTACTTACTTTTGAGTATTCACAAATTTGCGTAAATCCAATATCCTCCCTTTTAAAATAATTTCTGATTCTAACATAGTCAAAATAATTTGGTATGAATATCAACGTTTGTTTCATCAAACTGTCTCTTTGTTGAGGCACGATCTTGTTAATAAAAAAGTTAAATCTATCCTCAATTGCGGATACAGCATCTTTAGAGTCGAACTTTTGAAATACATGAGGCAACTGAAGAAAAACTTGTGAAATAGTACCAAATTCAGTTTTATTCGCCGTCTTGATTTTTCCAGCGTAATTGACACATCTCTTATTAAAAATAGAGTTAATTTCTGGTACAATTATCGAAGAAAATATCAGAGTTTGTCTATAATATTTGGCCCAGCCATTTAAACTACACGTTCTCACTCTCGAAAAGTCTGTGCCATGAGAATCTTTTGGTTGTAAATGTAAATGGTTGAATAGATGTATCACGTGATCCCAATTCTGCATTAAAAATAATTCGGTTTGGTCGAGAATTAGTAGTTCTATTGAAGCTAGAAAATCGTAATCTCTCTCAGGCTCGCCTTCGGCTCCGATAATGGTTCTGAGGCCCAAAGGTGAGGCTATTATGATGTCTGAGGCGTAGAAGTCTGAATATAACTGGAAAATAATTAAATTATCACCAGTCGCGGGCAGGATCCTTAAGTGTGGGTCGGCAAGATGACAAAAAGGGTCCACAAAAAAGCTCAAAAATTAAGAATCTAGGCAAAACATAACAAAGGCCGATAGAAGGGTCCGTTTCTTAGTGGGTTCCTATCGGTTGTTGCGGGGAAAACCAGTTACTATTTTTTTTTTAATTTTTAATTACACAATGTGTAATAATAATTTTTTTCCAGCCCCTCCCCCTCTCTCCCAAATTGTAATAAATTGTTTCTGGACATAGCTTTTTATTATTCACTATAGAAGAAAAATTTAAAAACCACCTAAAAGGTGTCACATCCCCCAATACCCCCTTATGTCCATCCCTGGATCTGTGAACAGTATAATAAAATGGATAAAATGTTTACTGAGTAATCGTAGATTACAGGTCGACTCAGAAAATAGTACCTACTTTTCCCAGACCATTTATAGGTCGAGGAAAAGTACCATTTTCCGGGAGACCTGTATACTATTTTATTCGCAACTGTTTTTATTTAAAGATAATATAGATTTTTTAAACAAAATGTATCAGGTGTGGAAAAGAGTGGGCCAAGAAATCACGTACTTCCCAAACTTTATTAATACACGTAATGTATGTATTACATATCGTCAGCTTACAAGTAAAGAGCACTAAGTCCAAAAACATGGTTTTGAGATATTGACAAATTTAACTTTCATTGTTGTTTTTTAATTTTTGTAATAATTGTTTTTGGAAAAAAACTACCGCTAATTGCAATGACATGTTTGGACATAACAATGTCCCATTTGAAGTTAAATAAAGAAAAATTGAAGTAGTTTAATTTAACTAAATTTGAAAAAAGACATGGACTTAGTGCCTTTTACTTGTAGGCCCACGACGTCGGCTTACAAGTAAAGAGCACTAAGTCAATAAAATAATATAAAAAACAACTATTTAAAATTACAACCCTTCTATTAATTAAACGTAATGTATAACTATAAAGTAGAAAACAAGATTTACATAAATTTTCAAAAACCAGATTTTTTAAAGAAGGGTTTGGACTTTTTGATTGTTTAAAGAACGTTTCCAAAATTAATAATAATAATAATTAATTAGTATTAATTATATGAAACTGCTTACTATGCACGAACTAAGACAATTTTCAGAGGCCATCGGCTGTGCCCGCAAAGAAGCATCTCCTAAAGTCAATAATTATAATGAATCATTATTAATGATAAAACACTTCACGGCGCATTTCTAAGGGCTGTTTTCTGAACTTGCCGCGAACTTTAGTTTTTTTTATATTCTTGTTATTTCTGTTCTGTCTCTATTCCATCAACTATAACATAGCAAAATTTGAATTCGTTTGTCAGTACAATAAATAACGCGATATTGTATCATATGAATGATTCAAGCAATCATATTTTTATAAATTAACTCTTTTTAGAAAGTCGCTTAGTGCAGAAACATTTGAAATAATCTACAAGTAAAACGCACTAAGTGCACTAAGTGACTTAGTGCCTATTGCCAGATAAAATTTTAATCAAAATCAAATTGGTGCGTTTTGTATAGTGGGTAACTCCCTTGGCAGTCCACCTAGAAGTTAGTTAGGTTTATCTATACATAGATCATCAAAAATTATTTACCATTAAAATCCCATTTTTGCAAAAAAGTGACTTAGTGCCTTTTACTTGTAAGCCGACGATATACAGTTGCAAATAAAATTATTTTATCCAATACATACAGATAATAAGACAATTACCAGCTTTATTTTAAATAGATAAACTCAATAATAACCCCCGCGTTGCTTTTACTTTATTGAGTGGATAATTATTTATTTTACCCACTCAACTGTCACTTGTCAAATTATTTTCTTGTAAATGTCATTAAAATTTTTAATAAAAATATGAATTCCTAAGCTATTTATTGGATAAAACCTTGCATGGCACTCATGGGTAAACCGATATTGCCCTCTCGAAAATTAACCTGCTTGGCTGCCGCCTCGCAGGTTATTTTTTCATAGGCAATATCTTACTTTAATCACTAGTACCATAAATAACTATTAATTTAATAGTTACTTACCTTTATACTTTTTTTTGTAACTGTAAGACCAATTTTGAAGTCGTCGCTCGAGTTTCCCCCAAACGTCTTTTCGTAATCTTCAGGTTTGGGATTTTTCTTGGGTAAAATCAGTTCATTTCCTGTGTAGTCTTCAATAAACCTTAACTTATTTTGTACCATACCTTTGTCTTCAGGAATCAAAATGTCGATAATATTACATACTACTTTGTAGGCAGCATCTTTGAATGGAAGGACTATAAGAATCTGTAAATAAAGTACCCTATAAAAAAATACTGCTGCCAACAAAATAATAAAAAATGAAAAATTTTTTTTTTTCTATTTTTTCAAAAAATTTTTTTTTTTTCAAAAAAAGTTTATTTTTTCGTAAAACGAAAAAATGTGTTTTTGAAAAAATTGTTTTTACCCCTTACCTGATTTCGTAGGTTTATTACCCTCGGGCCGGCCCCACCGGCCGGCCCTCGGCTTCTAAAAACCTACTCAATCGAAAACCTTAACTTATCGCCCTTGTATTATAAATAACTATTATTAATTACCTTTGGTCTAACCAATCCTTGATCTCTAAACTCCTCCGGAACATCATCTTTTTTATTCAATCTTACGTTATGATGTATAACTTTCAGTCTAGTTTTCATAATATGATTTACAGCATGTAAACAATACACATATTTGATTTCTTCAGCATTATCGAATGTTCTTTCAGTGTAAAGCAGATCTTGGTAATTATTAACAATAGAGAATAACTCTTTCTGAAGATCCGTGAACAAAGTATTTTTACTGTTTTCTGGTAAACTTTTATTTGCTTTTGGAAGGTTTGGTACAATTTGACTTTTTATAAATATTTCGCTAGGACTATTTGTATTAAGTAACGTAGGTATCTCTCCTAAAGGCGCAAAGCTCTTTTTTTCAGCTATGCTGAACTCGGAACTTTCTTCAACTGGTATGTTATCACAAAGAGGTATTTGTACATGCAGATTTCCTAATGTTTGCCAATTTTCCAGGGAATTTTTCATAGGAACTTTAGGCAATTGTAAACCAGCTATAAGGTTTTCATGTAAATCATGAAAGAGATGTTTGTCAAATGGATCTTTTGGGTCATTAATTTCTTCAATATCTAAATTTAATTCATCTTCTTTTAAATCATCTTCATGTTCAGCTTTATTTTCATCACTTATTTGGTCTTTCTTTTTGCTTATATTATTTGCATCTTTATGGTATTCTCCTTCCACTTTTTTACTTTCTACTGCTTCTATATCACTTTCTTCCTCTTCTTCTAATTCACCCTTATCATCAAGACTTTCATTTGTTTCTTCACGTTCATTTTCTTCTTCAATATCACTTTCTTCCAATTCACCCTTATCGTCAAGATTTTCATTTGTTTCTTCATGTTCATTTTCTTCTTCAATATCACTTTCTTCCAATTCACCCTTATCGTCAAGATTTTCATTTGTTTCTTCATGTTCATTTTCTTCTTCAATATCACTTTCATCGCTGCTTTCAATTGCTTTCGATTTTTTATCTGTTATATTACTAAATGTTGCTCGCAACTGTTTCATAGGATCTTCAATTTCTTCCTCACTTTCTGATGAAGACTCTGGTACAGTTGGTGGTTCTTCAATTTTAGGTTTCTTAGCATTTAAATCATTATGTTCGCTAAAGTGTTTTCGTTTTGGTTTATTGTTATCGTTTTTATACAAGCTGTAAGTTTTCCTAGGCTTTTGATTGTTATTTTTACCTTTTTTATTGTTTTTCATTCCTCCCTTGCCAGATTTTCCACCAACCACATCACGATATTTTAATTTACGTCCCATTATAAATTGTTAAATTTTCATCACTATCTGTCACAACAGTTTTAATATAAACACAAGTTATCTAAATTTGTGAATTTAAAACTTTTAAAATGTCAAACATGTGTAAGATTGAGGTTATGTTTATTTTTTAACTTTAAAGACTGCTAGTTCCATCTATTATTCAATCTTTAAAAGTTACTGATCCTTCACTAAACCTGTAACAGGTATTACCTATTAGAGCGCCATCTATTTCATGTATTAGTAACTTGGCCGAACAGCAGTTATTAATCTACTAAAAACCAAAAATTGCTTGATGCATATTAAAAGACAAATATTGCTAGATGGCGCTATAGGTATTGAATTTCATTTTAATCTTATGAGTCGCTCCAGTTAGCAGCGGTCTCGGGTCACAAATCTGATCAGGCCCTGCAGCCATGGGCGCCCGCAAGAAGGCGAGGGAGCTAATATGTAACAGGTTGAGTGGTATCACGATTATTTTGAATGCTCAAATAAAATATTTAGCGCCGCAGGCAATTTTTTTTAAAATGTATACTAACAAATATTGCGACATTAAATTGTTGAAAATCAAGTTAAGCACCGAAGGCGTTTTTTTTTTAATTTTTATTTTCCCAACAATAAAATTATTTTTTTAATTTTTTAGGTATATTTAGGCTTCTCATTTCTCATACAGGTATGCAAATTTTGAATAGAATATATTAATTATGAATTTTATGGCCGGCACTCGAACTCGGCTTGGTAATTTTTTGACTATTTTTTTTGTTCAGGAGTACTGAAAAATAAATTATATTATTATTATATTATTATTATAATCATATTATGGTTCCGCAGGCAAAAACTTTTAATAATTATTTTTCAAACACTTCAGAATTTCCAAAGAAAATTTTAATTATTTATAAACATTTTAAATACAAGTTTCTCATGGATTTGCGTTTGTAACCATTTTCAGCGCCGCAGGCAATTTTTTTTAGAAATCTGAATAGCTAAACACTAGAATTGTTAAAAACAGGGAAAATAAATAATATCCTACAAAACATAGTTATTTATGGTACTAGTGGGTAAAGTGCGAGGCGTCAGCCAAGCAGGTTAATTTTCGAGAGGGCAATATCGGTCTACCCATGATTACTTTAAGGAAAAGGGTAAGGAGTAATAGGCATTATTTGCTTATTTCATATTATATTAAAACATAAAAATATAAAACAATAAATGAGGTAATATGTATATATACCAATTTATTTTTTAACACTAACATAATATTACATGATATCACATGTTACTTGCACACATTAAGTGCTGTACGTAATTTTGTTATTGACGCAACGTCGATGTGGGACGAAAAGTACAAGTATTTTTTCACTTAAAATACCTGAAGCCAAAATATCCCTTCCGGACTCACTTAAATTCACTATAATTTATTTAAATCGTTGTTTTTAGAATATTTTTAACTAAATACTGCCAAATTATGTAATTCTTATTGGGATATCTTAGCTTCCTACATATTGATTCAAAATCTTTATTGCAACTTTATCAAAATATATATTTTTTTAAATCTGTGCTTAGGTATCTTTCTTTTAGAATAAAACACAGCTATTTTTTTTATAAAACTGTATAATCTTGATTGCCATTATTAAATTTTAAAAAATTTACTATTTCTGTAATAAAATTGCAATAGTAACATCTTATAAAATTGTCCGTACCACAACATTTTTTTATTTCAATAATTTGTATATTTATAACAGTAATAATTGTGCCCTTGTATTGTTATTTGTTACATAAAACAGTTTTGTTAAAATAAAAAATATTAAAACATCTCTCTCTATCTTAAAAATCAGAGCCTTTAATAAAACAGTTGTATATTTGGATACCGAATATATATTTTTTATTAAAATAAAAATGCTTAAAATTAGTTTCCCAATAAAAACTATAAAAAATAATTGGTTAAAAATCACAAAAAAACATATTGGACCCAACAGAAATATGACTGATATAATTTAATTGTTTTTATAAGATACATAGATTATTTAAACATGGGTATTTGCGAACGAACTAACAACTCTTCTCTCTAGAATGCGCATACCGTTAATATAAAGTATCGCCAACATCTCGGTTTGTTTGTAAACAAATAACAATTGCCAGTAACTGTTATTGTTGTCTCTGTTAGCACAAAGCTGTGCGAGTAAGACAGACAAATGTATATGTTGGCTACGTTTTTTTCAGTTTTTACAAATGAAATGTCTGTTCTAGAGAGAAAAGTTATTAGTTCGTTGGTATTTGCTTAATCGTTTAAAAATAAAACATTATTTGGGAAAATCGAATAGCAACTTAAAAAGATTAAATTCTTGTCAAGTAAAATATTAATGTAATATCCAAATATGCAACGAATCAGAATATCAACATTTATAGTATTGAAATAATTTGTCATGGCAAGAAACTGGAAAGAAACATTCGCAAAATAGGGGTTACCTGAGATAAAACATTATTTTAAGTCCGTTTGTACCCTGGAAAAAATCAATTCACGCAATGATAAATATTGCTATAATTTCAATACCTACCTTCCAACGAACTAATAACTCTTCTCTCTAGAATAGGCATTTCATTCGTAAAAACTGACAAAAACGTAGCCAACATATACATTCCTCTGTCTTACTCGCTCAGCTTTGTTCTAACAGAGACAACAATAACAGATACTGGTTATTGTTATTGTGCAGGCCTGAATATACCTACTATTTGTTTACAAACAAACCGAGATATTGGCGATAATTTATATTAACGGTATACGTATTCTAGAGAGAAGAGTTATTAGTTCGTTGCTACCTTCTGATGTCAGAGACTAATATAACACCAATGTTCCAATAATTTTAAATAATGTTGGTAAAACTGATGGTAAATTTGTACGATGTTATTAATTTATATATATTATTGTAACAATGATAATTTATACTAATTTATATTTATCACTACAATTTTATAGTGATGATACTGCGACGTTAAATTTATACCAGGGTAATGCCCAA
Source organism: Brachypterus glaber (assembly GCA_958510825.1). NCBI lineage: Eukaryota > Metazoa > Arthropoda > Insecta > Coleoptera > Kateretidae > Brachypterus > Brachypterus glaber. Next base: position 3,240,095 of record OY294044.1, on the reverse strand, counting down.
ATAATCAAAATAATGTTAAAAATTTCCTGTACCCCAAAAATTTGCGAGCGTGTCTTTTTACAAAATTTGCTATCTATTATATTAATTATGGTATTACAGCTACAAACAATCTTATTGTGTTATCGTTGAAAAAGAAGTTTTTCCGTCGGACGGTACCTATATCTAAAGTTTATTTTTTTAAGGTATAGTTATTTTAAACCTTCCCGCTTGTAAACAATCTCGAAATTACCATAGCAACGTAAGATACGCATGCGTCGTAAGCGAAATGACTAGGCCCAATTTACACAACCGTAAAACGTTGACGTGCCATTACGAGAACAAAACAATGGTTTATTCCTCTAAATTATTGGAATAAAATTTTATAAGCAAATTTTGTTTCTACAGGAATACAAAAGTGTTTTTAGCAACAGCTTTATCAATTCTCTTTTTTCACATCAAAACATCATAAAAACAAAGTAAGTAAAGAAAAATTATAAATTTTGGTTATGTTGACATTCAAAACAAGCCACATGCTTCAGTGTAAATCGGACTTTGTGAAGTATTTAGCGGCAAATTTAAAATAACTATACCTTAAAAAAATAAACTTTAGTCATTTTTTAAATTTATTTATTTTTTTCATTCAACTTTTTTAATTAATACTGACAAAACTTCTTTCAGAACGAGGACCAATTTCGGACTAGACTTTTACTTCAAACTGGGCAATTTTCAATTGTTGTTTTCATTTCTATTTGTTGGTAACTCTCTTTAATTGGAAGAATATTTACCAAGATAAATTAAAAATGCTCATCAATTTTATTTTTGATGAGACTTTTTATTAAAAGAAACTTGGTATTTTAGTTTGAGGATAAATCAATGAGTGTTAAAAAATGTCCAGTAAGAAACTTTTTATCGGCGGATATTTGTTAAAAATAAACCTGAGCTCTAAATGTACAATTATGGTAAATATCTTAAACTGAGACTTAAATTGGGAGTTTTAGTTAGAATATATATAAAAAACTATTCTTATGAAAAAGAAAATTGAATGTACAAAAAACCAAAACAGATACATACCAAGGTGTTTTTAATATACGATGTACCTATATTATACATATATACATATGTTTATATGACAGAACAAGAAATGAAAATAATCGTTTGACCATTGGCTCTAATATGTGTGTTTAATTTTTAATAAAAAAATTATACAACTATATGCTCTTTAAGGTTATTAATAACTAATATACGCCGACTTATTGTAGTGTATAACCATATTTCCGACAATTCAATTAATATACAGGGTTATTCAGAAATATTTTCGAGAAATTTAAGGGGTGAAAAAATATGAAAAAAAGTTCCTATAAAGGTTGGTCCGGAAATAAGTCCTAAGGGAGCTACGGCTCTTTAAAATTGTAATAAAAATAAGGTTTTTAATTAATAACTCTTGTACCGTTTAAGCTAGAGCGACGAGATTTTGCATTTATACTAGTATTAATAAGGGCAATAAGTTTGTGTTAATTTATTTTTTTGAATTTATCCAGAGGCGTGTCTAGACGGACAAAATATGTGAGACTTAACACATTTTTGCCCCAATATTTTTTTGTTGTTTTTTTGTAATAAATATAGATTCCTTCAGTAAAAACACATAAAAAATGTCATATAGTGTAATACTGTGGGAGCAACCGTTTGGACTTTGCAATTAGGAGGAGGTAACATTTTGTGCCACCAAAAACTTTACTTTTTAAAAGGCCATTACTCCTTTAATATTAAATTTAGGTGTTTTGGTGAAGAATACTTTTTTGCTCAGTTTTAAATGAAGAATCGCCCTGCACCATTAAAATTTTATTGTTGCTTTTTTGTTCCCCATTCAATATGTCCATCTTCGAAGGGCCGCAGCTCCTTTAGAGCTCATTTCCGGACCAACCTTTATAGGAACTTTTTTTCATATTTTTTAACGTAGAATCACCACTTAAATTTCTCGAACTTAATTCTGAATAACCCAGTATATATTCACACATTTTAAAATATATGTAATTTAACATATACTTATATGAAATATTTACAAATATAGACCTAATTTTAATAATTTTTCTCTTATTTACAATTTATATTACACATTTATTTACACAGGAATGCCCAAAATAATATGGGTCTGTAACACCGAAAATAATATCAAAATAAAAAGCATGGACCATGTCAAAATTGATCAAAAACAGCCTCATTTTGAATGAATTGATCAATAAGAAATTAATGTTATGCATTCATCGGAAAAGGGTACTGTCAGAGTCAGTCCAAATATATTAGCAAAGTCAGATTGCCAATCTAAGATGAGTTTTAACCACTGCGTATTAATTAAAACATATACATATATTAAAAAACTCCGCTTAAAATTTAAATATATATTGTTTTTGTTGTTGAACTTTTAATATATCATAATATGTTAGCGATTAATTACCCAAAACTTTGTTTTAAAAAAAGATGATACAAATGCTAAAAATTGGTTTGTAAGTTAAAGATGTGCCCGTTCATCGAGTCGCATTGGCTATGAGTAAGGGGCTGTCCATATATTACGTAACGCGCCTAGGGGGGGTCAGAGAAATTGTTACAGTTTGTGACAGGGGGGTTCTAGATAAACGTTACGTAACGGAATTTAATAAATTTAATGTTATTTCCTAAGCTTGGCAGATGTATTTTTATTTCAACATAAATTACTATTTAGTGGCCCATAATTCCCTATTCCACACAAAAATTGACGAAACTATGCATATTTAAATAATATTGTACTCAGTAAAAAAACTGTTGACATTGATATTAAAAAATAATCTTACGGCCCTGTTCTTGCGTGATCTTGCCGATGAATCATCGGCGATGATACATTTTCGCGCGGAATGTGTACTCACAGAACACCAATGTGTGTACTATTTTGTGTACCTGTGCATAAACAATATACGTGTTATATGTGACACTCAGTGTAAAAAGAGGTACCTAGTATATTTTCCCTGTGTGATATTGATTATGAATATTTTTTTAAAGTTTGAGTGATTTTTTCGTGTAATTTTTTTTTAAGGTTATGTTATACTATATTTTAGGTTCATGTTTGTTTTGTCGAGAAAAACGAATCAATAGTGAGAATACAGTTAAATTTATTGCGAAACAAAATTTTTATATTGTTACCCGATACACAGGGGGGTGTTGGTAAATGTGACAGTTTGTTACACAGGGGGGGGGAGTCAATTTTTTTGAAAAATTGCGTTACGTAATATATGGACAGCCCCTAATATGTTATTACTATTAACCCAAAAGTCTCTATTGAGCCTCATAGCATAGAAAGAAATTATTTAATAGTAAAAAGTGAATATGTAAAATGATAAATGTAGGTAAATTTTAGTTTACCCAAGAATTAACACTAAACTAAGAATTCAATCAATAAAATAAAAATTGAGAAACAAATCATTGATCAAATTGTTATATTCAACTTCAATATGCAGTAGAAGTAAATAAAACAATCGCGCACGCGGCAGCTGGCGCGTGGTTTCATTGGTTAGAATGTTGCGAGAGTAGGGATATAGAAAATTAAACAGGTCAGTACCTAAGTACTTGCGAAGAAGCGTGCAATGCATTGCAATGGACCGTTATATAGAATCATTTTGTTTTGAGTCCTACCTTGTCACTAAATCCGTTGTTGTCACGTGCATTTGTTTACACTCACTGTATTTTGAAGTTGATTATACTATACTCTATTGTTAATTATTGGGTAAATTATCTTTTAGTATAGCATAAATATATAAATGTTAACTAAGAACTGACAGGTCAGTTTTTTTTTCAGTCTGTTTCGTATTTAAGGGTAAAGAAACGAATTATTTTTCTTAAGATACAGAAAACTGCCATAAAAGAGAATCCGTGCAATTTCAGGCTTCTTTTGAGATTTTTTTAATATTGTTTTTTGAAATAAGTATTTCACATTACATTAAAGCTAAATTTTTGGTCTAAAGTCATTTTTTTTTTATTTTTAGTTTCTTAACTTCATATTTTTATTCAATTTAATTCAATTATAATTGAAAAAAAATATTAGAAAACTAAAATTAAAAAAAAAAACAGTTTTGTAGGAATTTACAGCAAGTATTTAGCTTTAGTAATGTAGCACTTGATGTTAAACAAAAAAAAATATATACCGGGTGTCCCAATTCTATTTACCCAGCAATTTTCTCGAAAACTAAAAGAGATTATCAAGTTTTCCGAAAACTATCTTAAATTAGACAACTTAAACTATATTTTAGCATATATTTGATAATTTCAGCTCTTAAAATGTGGGCCACGGGGCATGGGGGAGAATTTTTTTAAATTAAAAGGGCGGTCGTGTGATACATCATTTTAAAGCAAATAAAATTCTCTATTAGACTGTATATATTTTTTTAAGGTTTTGATTTTTAGTTTTTTGTGCTAAAAATTGCGATTTTTTAAGTTTTTTTGTTGTAAATTTTTATTTATGTCAATTAAAATTAGTTTAAAAGTATAATTTACTTTTTTTCATCATGAAATTAGTAATTTTTGAAAAAAAAAATATGATTTTTTAAAGAAATTTTAACAAAAATACCCATTTTCAACCCTATTTTAAACCCAAAAAAAAATGTTTAAAAAAATTAAAAAATATATAGTTAAATGGAGAATTTTATAAGCTTTAAAATGATGTATCACACGACCTTCTATTTAAAAAAAAAATCCCCCTAAGCACCCCTGTCCACATTTCAAGAGCTAAAAGTATCAAATATATGCTAAAAGATAGTTTAAGTTGTCTTATTTAAGATGGTTTTCTCAGAACTTTTAGTTTACGAGAAAATCGCTGGGTAAATAGAGTTGGGACACCTGGTATATATGTATATATAGCAAATGAAACTGCAAAATCCAATATAAAATAATAATTTCACTTTTTTGTGGCAGATATCCGTATACCCTTAATATATAACAAGGTTATAAACGAAATATTTAATGTATTAAGTAACTAAAATTTGATAAATTTATAATATCAATTTAAAATAGGAGGACCGCTAAGTAAACAGTGTAAAGTTTCCTTTAACCTATGCTATGTTTTTTTTTGAGCATTGGAGATCAAAGTGTCACGTCTTCAAATCTAAGTACCATTCGTTTGGTAAAAAAAAACATATAAATCTTTCCAACGGGATAGATGATGTACCGCCAAGTTTAACGTATTCAGTTTCAATATGTTTTAAAAAACTTTGAATAACTCTATACAGTTAGACTGTTAAATTTAGGAGTATACTGAAGAATATTCCATCAAAAACTGTTTTATTATGAGATAACCTACACAGTTTAATTGCAAGAGTTATCTTAATTATGAAGCTGAAGTTTCCAAAGTTTTTTTGCAACGAAAATTCAAATAGTATATTAAAACACTTATTCCATAACACGTTTTTAGCGCACGAGTACAAGTTTAGAAAACAATCCGCTTGCGACGAGTTTTCTAAAGTACTAGTGCGCTAAAAAGCGTGTTATGGAATAAGTGCTTTAATATACTAATTTTCTATTTATAAGCTTATAATCACACGCATTTTGCGTGTTCTTATAGGCCCATAAGAGGTCTGTACTTTTTGTTCTTTTGGGTTGGCAACATACCTGGCCTATCGTTTGACGTTTTCCTTACAAATGTCAATGTCGCTTTAAAGTTGAATTTTCTACTAAATTTTGTGTTTAGGTTATTTTTGCCATGTTAAAATTGTGGCTTGGTTAATTGCAGTAAACAAAGAGAAGAGATGACTATAAAATATATCAAAATATAATTTGTTCTTAGAATTTTAAACATGGTGTAAACTAATGCCAATCCAAAACAAAAATCCCTAAATCAGTCATCAATTTAAATGTAAGTTTTTTTAAATTTTAGAGCAAAATAGAAAAAATTGTATAAAGCACTCGTTGCATGACACGTATGTTATGAAACTAGTACTTTAATATACTAATTTGAATTTTCGATACAAAAAAACGTTGCAAACTTCAGCTTCATTCTTAATTAGCGAACTAAGGTGATTGAGACTGAAAAATACGAAAATTCGTCGGTGCTTTGCCTCCCGCTTCCACTTGATTGTATATATTTTAAAACATATATATTAGAAATAAAGTATAAAAAATTAGTCAACAAATGTAGCTGCACCTTTTCTGTACTGCACTAAAATGTCTTTAACAACTACATTTAAAAATTATGCTCGGAACAGCATAAATTGATCACAACCTGAGTAAAAACTGTAGACGAATGACACGCGCACAGCTTATTGCTACGTTCCCACTAGGACGTGTTGCATGAACCCGTCCCACTCGTTGTTTTCAGTCCGATAAGCCACCGGCTCTTTCCACTCATCACTCAGTCCCAACTCCGCATAAAGTTCGTTATTGTTTAACGATTCTAGGTCCGTTTGAGAGGTCAAACTTAGCACTGAGCCCCAATTAATGGGCCGCGAGATCTCATCGTCTCCTAGCCCAGAGTCAGTGTCTGGAGCGTTGCTGGGGAATGGAGTTGCTCGCCCGGAGGAACACGTCATGTCCCGGAGACTTTGCTCGTAGCTGGGCTCAATCACAGGGTTCACACGACTCGGCGGACTCATTTCGGGAAGCGTTGTATAACTGGGTTCAGGGGGCTCACTTTCCATCTCCCTTTCTAACCTGCAAAATTGAAAAATGTTAGAACATATTTCACAAGATCCAACACTCAGAAAATGTCACTGTCATAGAGAAGAAAAGAGGACAAAAAGTCCAGCCTGCGCAAGATTATTTTGTGACAGAACGGGGCAGCGAAATGACGTAACGCAATATATCTGACCTTGCGCAGTACGCATCTCTATCAGCTGTGAAATGCTGTCGGTCGTAAAACAATTCATTTGTCTTATCTCCAAAAATCGCCCAGTAAAAATCTTAAAATGTCCGAAAATAGAGATATGGCAAACCAATACTGGGGTGACGAATTACTAGTATACTAGTAGTTTGTTTATACTGTCAGTACTGTCAGATCGTCGTTTGTTTCTGTTCATTTTTCGACTTCTACTGTGTTTTAATTGTTTTTTTGCTGCATTTGTTTATAACTATAAACATGACCTGTATTGTTGCTTTATGAAGAGTAAGGGTCAATCCCTGGTGTACTCAAAGTAGGTGTACAAAATCCCGAAATTCAAACACACCTCGAAAAATTCTTATAAAATAATTTAAAAAAAAAACTATTTCGACGTTTCTTCGTAGATATTTATTGTTTTTTTGTTGAATTTTTTACAATTTTTATGTGACACGTAAAACTAAGGTTAAAAACACTTGTCAAAAACAACAATAGTAGTGCGCATGTGCAAGTTTATCTCGGATGCGCTAGGCACATTTATCACAGTATTCCGCAAAGGCTTTGGAGGTCTTTCCTTGTCTATGGTCACTATATACTAAATTTTATTAGTAAAAACATATTTGTTATTTATATCGCCACCATTGGTATTTAATACTTTACTTGTGATATTAAATACTGCAATGTGTATATTGTATACAAAATGTTGTCATACTAACATAGAGACCGTGCTGGTACATTTGGATCCCCACGCAACATGTGCTTATTAATACTCGCATGTTATAGTAAAAATTACTGTAACATTTGGTGAAGCATATGACACTTATAGTATGGTATACTTTGAGGTGTTGTTAAGTTGTATTACTGATCTAGTTTAAAGTATGTTACAGTATTAAGAAAAATTAACAATCGGTAAATAATACTGATATAAATAAAAAATATGTATTGACAAATAACATTCAGTATTAAAATTACAAATTAGGGTTTCTGTTATATTATCTTTTGAACCCAAGTAACACGCTTAGATTTTACAGCTTAAATTGGCTGTACCTCGCATTTTAAACCAACGTTTAAGTTTATTTCGGGAATTTAATTTGCTGTATTTAGGATTTTTTATTAAGTTTTTACATCCACTGTAATAGCTATAATCGACTTGGCGCAGCCAATAAATAGTACAAAATAAAACCACAGCTATTTGTGTTCTTCTTTATATACTTTAAAACTATCTTAAAACAATTAAAAATAATAGAAATTGAATGCATTTTAAAACCGCTTAATGCTAGCATTATTGCCCAGAGTCACTCACTCTTATTGTCAAAATGGTTATCCATCCGGCGGTAAATAACGGAACTAATTCATTACAGAAATCTGTAACCTATTTTAGGTATATTTTATACAAGAAGTTTGTCTTACTTACAGCCTACAGAGCCGGCTAACAGATTAAATTCCCGAAATTTGTAATAAAAAATTTAGATATTTTTATCGTTTTATGTTGGCAACAAGAAAATACAAAAAATAGCTGTTATCTATCTTTAGAATGTTTTTGAAATCGATATTCCAGCTTACGTGAAATCCTTATAGCAACCATATAATGTCCCTCCTAAATTGGCCAAATGCTATCGCTAAAACCACTTCAAATCTCGTTTACAGAAAGCTGCTACAGCCGCTAGCTTTAATTTGACAACGGATACTTAGTAAGAGACACTTTAAAGCTACTTGTGTTACTTGGGAAAACATAAATTGGGTAATACAAATATCTTGTCAAATACTAATAAATGACAAATTTCAATCGAATGATTGCAACCTACCTTCTAAGCGTATTGCAGATGAGGACAGATCGTCTTAACGAAGGATCGGAACACTGCCGATACCTGGCCAGCTTGCACATGGATAGATTGAGCACCGCTAGCCTCCGTTGACGATAACAAGGTACATGACACCATCTCGTTCTACCATCACAGCATCTTGTTCTCACCGGCGGGGAAGCACCAAGTTCCAAGTAGGATTTTCCGTTTTCCTCGCAACGTATCGTCTGTTGTTGTGGAGGTTGATAGTATTGCCAATAGTCGGATTGTGACGTTTGGTATCTGGAAAGAAAATTGTTTTTCTATTTTGCGACTCTTATAAGCTTATAATCACACGCATTTTGCGTGTTCTTATAGGCCCATAAGAGGTCTCTACTTTTGTTTCTGTTGGGTTGGCAACATACAAAAGCCTATCTCTTGACGTTTTGCTTGCAAATGTCAATTTCGATTTAAGGTTTAATTTTTTACAAAATTTTGTGTTTGGGTAATTTTACCGTGTTAAAATTGTGGACTGGTTAATTGTAGTGAAAAAAGAAGAGATTACTGAAAAAAGAAGAGATTACTGTAAAATATATCAAAATATAATTTGTTCTTAGAATTTTAAACATAGTGTAAACTGTAATGCCAACCCAAAACTAAAATCCCTAAATCAGTCATCAATTTAAAAGTAAGTTTTTTAAATTTTAGAGCAAAATAGAAAAAATTTTATAAAGCACTCGTTTCATAACACGTTTTTAGAGCACTAGTACTTTAGAAAAGTCGCCACAAGCGGCTCGTTTTCTAAACTTGTACTCGTGCGCTAAAAACGTATGTTATGAAACTAGTACTTTAATATACTATTATTAGCTACCAGCTTCACAAATTGTTGAAAAATAGACATGTTTTCTATAACTATTCTCACCAGTAAAAAGATAAATATTTTATAGTTACTTTCTTAATGTTAAGTAAATGGTTAGTAAAAAGTCCAAAATGTTCGGATAACGAAACGAAATTTAAATTATTATTTAATTTTTCCTCATTATCGTGTATGGAATACCCAAATAGCACCGATGATCTAAGAATATTCTCTAATTATTCTATTTGGAAATATTCTTAGAATAAACTTTTAGATATGCTATGATTATGCGCTTAAAATGCCTAATCTATGCATATGCATGATATATCCTTATAATTTTCTCATATCATTCTTCTAATGCATATTCTAAGAAATTTCTGTTACGAATGTTCTTAGAAATTATGCTATGCATATTCTAAGAATGTTCTGATAGAAGGTTTATTTGAATTTGCCGCTGTTCTGCAATACAATTTTGAGATGATGGAGTTTAATTCTACAGTAGCCGATAAAAAATTATACATTTAACTGTTTTTGGTGATTCCAATCGTGTATTATTTAATTATAATTATTGACCTAAGTCTAGTGATTGGTGATTTTATTAATTCTAGTGTTTGTAAGCTATGTAAGATTGTATTGTAAGCATAGAAAGGTATGTACCTGTATACAAACAAATGAACGCATGAAAGTGTTAATATTCCTGAATTTTAAATGTTGTCTATTATATAATGGTTTAAGACATTGTTTTGTACCACACAATGTCATTATTACACATGTCACTATTCTGGATATTAACTACTTTAGATTTGGCAGATCATAAATTAGGTTAGATAGTTTTGCAAGTTATAAAAAGATGCTGGACATATTCTGCAAGATTTTTTTATTAGAATGATCGTAGAAGCTTTCGCATGAGTAAAACGGTATTCATTGAATGTCTTAAAACCTTCTAAGAACGTTCTACGTAAAACATCGCATATTCTTAGAATCATACAAAATTCCCAATATTTATTTAAAGAATATTATGAGAACTGTTTTGTGCTATGCGGGATGTAACTTTGTAAATTTTTACTCCATGTTCCTCCAAGTTCCCTTTTGGTGGTGGAATCTAGAATATACCAAGAATTTGGTGACTTACCGATTGGTAGTGTAAGGTTGAGTAAACCTAGCGGGTTCAGGTACGCCTACATGCCTTTCTTCGTCAGAGAGCTCGTCCTCAAACTCATCTTCGTCGAATTCATCGTCAGCGTTAAGGAGGGTGGCCGCCAGACTGGGGGTGGGCGACCGCCACGCGTCCGCCGGCACCGCCACCGCCTGCAACCTTGCTATGCAATCTTCGGCCTCCCAACGGCCGTTTTTCGCTGGAGATGGTTCTCCGGGTGCTGTCGCTGCTTCGAGCTTTCTTTTACCTGCTACTCCTGTAGTCGCCTGCAAACCCATCATGGCACAGTTCTGGAAACAACAAGAATAAACATGTTATTTTTTTTTAGCTATACAACTACATAATAAAAATACTGGTAGGATTTTCTTTAGCGTTCTCGTTCATATAATAGTATATTAAAGTACTAGTTTCATAACATACGTTTTTAGCGCACGAGTACAAGTTTAGAAAACGAGCCGCTTGCGGCGAGTTTTCTTATGTACTAGTGCGCTAAAAACGTGTTATGAAACGAGTGCTTTATACAATTTTTTTTATTTTGCTCTAAAATTTAAAAAAAAACTTTCATTTAAATTGATGACTGGTTTAGGGATTTTTGTTTTGGATTGGCATTACAGTATACACCATGTTTAAAATTCTAAGAGCAAATTATATTTTGATATATTTTATAGTCATCTCTTCTCTTTTTTACTGCAATTAACCAAGCCACAATTTTAACATAGTAAAAATAACCTAAACACAAAATTTTGTAGAAAATTCAACTTTAAAGCGACATTGACATTTGCACGGAAAAGTCAAGCGATAGGCCAGGTAGCAAAATAACATGACATTCACGTGAAAGCACGTTAATATGTGACATGTGATGTTAAGATTGTAGTCTCATTTAACAAGAATGTAGCATGGTGGGGATGTCCTAAGTCCGCCCCTAATAACATCACACAATGACATCCCGAAAATAATGTGTTTGTGACATCATAAATCCACATTCCTGTTATATCTAATATCTTATGGATGCCCGGCAGAGCCCCCTATCCATTGGAAATCGTATAATGTGTATACAATTTCCTTATAATTATTTACTCTATCATCATCATCTTATATCGATTTTTTTGCTTCAAACGTCGGTGAGAAGCAAAATAACATGACATTCACGTGAAAGCCACGTTAATATGTGACATGCGATATATTCACAGCGTTGCTAAATATTTGTTATTAAATAACATGGTTGTCACGTCACACGTGTTACGTTGCAAATGTGATGTTAAATACATGTTATTTTTCAATATTATGTGATGTTATGATTTAGTTTAAAAATACACCCAAAAGTGATGTTAATTTCTTGTAATATAACATCCCTTGCTACCTGGGTATCCATTCAAACTAATTCTATTTTAGACAAATGAGCCATAGGCACTGACCCTGTGTCTTAAATATCCAAACAAACTACAGATGATGACGATAATATTAGGGATTGTTCAACAATTACGTTAACGCAATTTAGATTTTTTTTACCTCCTCCCCCATGTCACTTTTTTTCGACGCCCTAAATGCAAGAGTTTTGGATATAACAAAACGGTTTAAGGCCTATCCAGAACCTTACATAAGAACATAAAACATAAGAATGCGATGCCGTGATTGGCTTACAAGATACATGGCGGTACATCAAGCCAATCACGGCATTGCATTGTTATGTACTATGTTGTTATACGAGTCTGTGGATATGCCCTTAGGTTGAATTATAAAAACGTGACGCCACTTTTTGCCTGATGTCCCTCCCGCCTGTAACACTTTTTTTCACTGGAGCTCTGACCTCCTACCCCTACAACGGTGACATAATTGTTGAACAGTCCCTTATAATATAAAAATATTACTTTATTTAATTAGACACTAAAAACACTTCAAACTTAGAACCTTCTTTTGTTTTCAAACTTACATTTCTTGATTTAAACTAAACATTTTTAGGTTAGACGTTCAAAAATACACGGTAAAGTATTTATAATTTTGAATGTGGCGCACCGCCGAGCATAGCAACTTGGATATTGAAAAACAACAGCGATTGGAACGTTCCGTTCGTAGTTTCACCTCGTCGACCGTGTTTTGTTTGCCTCGTAGAAAACAAGTCGTGAAGACATGTAATGCTTCACAATCTATTTTGTATACCCTTCGCGTATTATGTTACTTTCGTAAAATACAATCAAAAATTTACTTTCAACTTGACTAAGTTAAAAAGAACTACTTTGCGCACTCTAATAGTTATTTATATACCAAGGGACTAAACTGGCTGTTTTAGTCTCGCTGCATTAGTTTAGTTCTGAGGTATATACACTATTTTTTGCAGGACCAAACATAATTTAGGTACGTAGATAAAATTAAAATTAAAAACCACGCGTCTAAAATCGGTTGTTTTATTTTCGTAATTTAATCAAGATGCCTGTAAATTGCGAAAAGTCAGTTTCATGGCTATCGCGATTTCAACTGTTTTTTAATATGGTTGACACAAACGTCAAAAAAATGGACGAAGATAATAAATTTTAAGTTATGTATAAATTGTTATAACAATGTTATTTTTAAAGGTTTTCTTTGTTAAAATCAAATAAATTGGTTTGAATCGCTAATTTATTACAAAACACCACCAAACCTAATTTTTGAACCAGCAAAGCACATAGTAAGTATAATATTTTAATATTATCAAGTTTGCCGTGATTTTTATTCCCTAGGGAGAAAAACGGCAAGTTTAGTCCCGAAAATGAAAGCGTAAAATTAGGTTTTTATCTGACGGAAATATTGATGACTAAAAAAAAGGTCTCACCTCTAAAAAGCTTTGTCCCTGGCCAAAATGTCTCACCTCTAAAAAGCTAAAAGCTTTGTCCCTAGCCAAAATTTTCGTTCTAAGAAAAACTTTACCCCTGACGGAAATTTTGACGACTTTTACCGAATGGATGCAAATATTTTCCGAGTTGGAAAACTTGGGGGGGGGGGTCACACCCCCCAATATCTGGCCCTGCGGTGAATATGGGCGGAAGTAAATGGTCTAGGCTAATCAATTCAGCAGAAGAACTAGTATGACGCTTTCACCGGTGAATAAAAATCACCGAAAAGAGAATAGGATATTCTGAATAGCCACCCTGACATAAGAATGTGATATCGGACAAGCGGGCAGAAGCACGGGCGAAAGAACACGATATTTTAGAAAGCTGAACGGCGAAAAAAAAATTGGTTTAGAGCATTCAGAAAATTTAAAAGTGAACTTATAATACTCTTCCATGTTGTATGGGTGCGAGTAGTACAATAAAGCGAGAGATATTACTATATATATCGCAGTCGGCCAGGCTAAAATGAGTGAACGTACAGCAAAGCAAGATATACTCGATGCCTTAGCTTGGCCTCCGCTGAACAACGTTTGTTCTATAGCTGGCCGCTTTCTATTTGTGTACGTCCAACTAAACGGGGGCTTTTTTGTATAGGTATACTACAGAGTTACGTACAGGAGAATTTTTTGACTACAGATCAATTTTATTTACTTTCCGGTCCCTTCCCTATATAGGGACATATGTTCTATACAATCCTTTATATACATATATAGGGACCAACGAACTAATAACTCTTCTCTCTAGAATAGGCATTTCATTTGTAAAAACTGACAAAAACGTAGCCAACATATACATTTGTCTGTCTTACTCGCACAGCTTTGTTCTAAGAGAGACAACAATAACAGTTACTGGTAACTGTTATTGTTCAGGCCTGAATATACCTACTATTTGTTTACAAACTAACCGAGATGTTGGCGATACTTTATATTAACGGTATGCGTATTCTAGAGAGAAGAGTTTTTAGTTCGTTGATAGGGATATATGTCCTATAGAATCCTTTAAAGACCTTATAAGTTCTCTAACAGACTCGTTTGGTAGGTATGTTTTATCAAGAAATTTATGTTAAAATTTTGAAAGATTTAAAAAGAATATGAATAGTATGAAAAATCTTCAAGTATTTTATAAGAATTTATAAAAACTTTGAGGATTTTAATACGATTAAAAAGAAAATGTCAAAAAAAAAAATTAATAAGACTTGTGCAGACTTTTCCAATATCTCCCTTAATCTTTTAAAAATACCCTTGCATTGGTAGGAAATATCGTATAAAATGTTACTAAATACTATTTTGTGCTATTTGGGAAGCTTAACTTTAGGATGTTTTTCACAGCTTGTTGTCCCTTCGTTTACATAATTTTTGCTGGGATGCAGTTAATATTTATAATCTGATATGCATCCATAGCGGAAAATCTTAGATATCATATTGGTTAGATCATAATCAGTATAGTAAGCATTATCTAGATTTTAACAGCCGATAACAACTACAAATGGCAGTATGCACTAAGTCTGTAAATACATAATGATGATGTATTCTGGTGGTATACATAACGATTATGTATTCGGGTTGCATAATTATACCGGATTTTATATCAGCATAATACAATGTGCTTGAAAATTCCTTGTCTTTAGTTTAGAATATGATTTTTGGTAAAAATAGCGTTTGGTAATGAATAAACACCGTAAACCAACGAGCCATTTTCAGAGTAGTGCTCTTAAGCTTAAAAGCGTCCCGCTCTATCCCCATCGGACCAACACATTTGAACGCAACGTAGTACCGCATTTATGTACCGGCCAGAAATTTTTTTCGGATGTACTTTTTGGTAACCTCTACGCAGGCCCATGCAATTTTACACTTACCGTGTAAAGCTTTCCTCCCTTATAGAAAACTTAATTTACATTCAGGGGCGCAATCAGGTCCAAATTTGGGGGGGGGGGCATAGCCACCCTAAGGGAACGTTCAAGTATTACCTAACGCAAATTTTGATTATTTTGGACCCCCTGTAACGTTATTTTCCTATACCATTAACATGGGCGTAACACTCCAAAATGACCCCATCCTCCCCCTAGGAGCGTTAAGTAATGCTTGAAGGTTCCCTGAGTCCCCCCCTAGTTACGCCTATGTTTACATTTTGCATAAACTTCAAAATAATTGATCGATTTTAAATTTACAGCCGGAGAAAAGACGCAAGTCCTTTGCGAAACATTTCACACTATGATATTTCAAGAATGCTTGAATACAGACTTGAAAGGATCAAAGGTTTTTTACCACGTAGAAAATCGTTGGTCCAAATTTCCAGTCTCTATGTCAAAGCGTTCTTGAAATACAGTAGTGTAAAGTTCATTCGCAAAGGACTTTGCACAGACCATGACTTTTGTTCTGTCGAAGAGTCCGGTGAAGGAGCCGAGGCAAATAATCGCCGTCCACCAAGTCATAGGCCGGTTTTCTGGTGCTGCTATCTCGAAGGCCGATTAGTCGGTCCACGGCATGAGAAAACCACGTTCCCAAGGTTATATGAGGCGTTCAGTTTCAATATTTTAACAATAGTTATTTATGGTACTAGTGGGTAAAGTAAGATATTGCCCATGAGAAAATTAACCTGCGAGGCGTCAGCCAAGCAGGTTAATTTTCGAGAGGGCAATATCGGTTTACCCATGAGTGCCATACAAGGTTTTATCCAATAAATAGCTTAAGAATTCATATTTTTATTAAAAATTTTAATGACATTGACAAGAAAATAATTTGACAAGTGACACTTGAGTGGGTAAAATAAATAATTAGCCACTCAATAAAGTAAAAGCCACGCGGGGGTTATTATTGAATTTATCTATTTAAAATAAAGCTGGTAATTGTCTTATTATCTGTATGTATTGAATAAATAAATTTTATTGCAATTTTTCGGCTTACAATTTTTTTTTTACACTAACGGACAACCCTATGTGCAGAGCTAGATCTTGACCAAATAGATATTGTCTAAAAATTAGGGCCACTTGCACCAACTAAAATTATTTATTTTATTAGTGTAAGTTAACAATGCTGCGTATTGATTGGTCGACCGTCAATTTAACCCAAGTTTAATCTTAAACCGTCGTTGGTGAAAGTGGCCCTGAATCTGCAAAAGAACCAACTTTAAAATTACAGTTTGGCAGCACATAATACACGGAAAAAAAAATTATAGCTAGGAGCGCTATAACACACATACCAAGCAAATTATAATCGCTTATTATATAAATACAAGGCTTTCTCTTACAATTATGGCAGTCAGTGTAAAAATTTATATGAAATACTTTAATTGTTTAGTGAATAATAAAATATAACAAATAGTATGGCATTTATAGCTTAAATAGATTTAATTATTGTCCGTGCTAATAATTTTTATAATATAATAAAATTTCTGTAAATTTATAATAGTGCCTGTAATAAATATAATCGTGTCTGTAATATATATAATCGTTTCCAATTTATTTTTAACATTATTAGTTATTGTGTCCCTTATAATCTATAGCTTAAATCACTATAATTTGCCACTGTTACCAAATATCTTATAATGTATAGCGCAGAGCCCACTAATTTCTTTCCGTGTAAAATCTCTGCAAGGTGAAACAACAATATTATAAAACCGTAAATATTATTGGCTAGTTGTTAAACTTAAGGCACATCCAGAGACTCGCATAAGAAGCATAATACATAACATACGATGCCGTGATTGGCTTGATGTGCCGTCATGTATCTTGTGCGCAGGCTTATAACGTTCGCATAATAGCCTGTTTAACATACACAGATACGACCTTTCGACTTAGGAAGGCAGATAACAACATAGTACATAACAATGCGATGCCGTGATTGGCTTGATGTGCCGCCATGTATCTTGTAAGCCAATCACGACATCGCATTCTAATATTTTATGTCCTTATGCAAGCTTCTGGATAGGCCTTTAAGTGATATTTTATGTAAATGTAAACTTGTTTTTAGTCAGAAAAAATCAAAATATAAATATTTAGGCGTAATTATTGACCAGCACTTAAAATGGAATTACTTTTTTTAACAGTTCTTTATAAATACTTTTTTGTTCTGATTTTCGGAAAAATCTATTTTATCTGGATTCAGTTTTCGTCTGTTTTATGAAAAATTTTCCACCTAGAAGTTGTTATTGATAAAACAACAGTTGTTTAACAACATACCTATGTATATTTTAATTTTTGTATTTAACTTTATATTACTTACCCATGCTGATTTAAGCACATCTGTGTCGCCTTAATACACCAAATTATAAGTTGAAAACAAAGAACTTTTACCTCAAGAAGTAATTTCAGACCAATGTTTATGAAGGTATCTTTTTCTTTGTTTATTTACTAACAGAAACGCGATACAGCTTTGTGGTGTAAAATGTAGATGTCGCTAGTCGACTTTCAGGCTACCTAGTAGCGATGTTGCGTAGTTTCCACCTTATCATGAATTCAAATCATTATACTTAAATTAAAAATGTATAAAAACTTTATTGTGTATACTATAATTATGGTTAATAATATAGTATATTTAAATCTATTAAACTACTAGTTCATATAAAACTCATACAGAACTAATGTTTCTCAAAATTTACAATAAAATATCCAAAGTATATGTTTCCAATCGGCAACACTGTACCCCTGTCAGTCATTTTACGACATTAGACTGTGAGTTTACACATTCTTTCTCTCTCTTTACGCGTACTAAGTGTAAACAATAGTCACTCCCCACCAGCCCCTCACCTTAGTTGGTTCACGCTTCAAACAAATCATACGGTAGATTTCATCATGTTCCTTCTTGAGGTAAAAGTTCTTTGGTTGAAAATTTTGACAAAATAGATTTGAGTACTTGTGGACTTTTACATTTTAAAAACAAACTCGAAATTAATGACTTTGGAATGAACTCCTCATATTCAATCGTCAACTTTATCTTTCATTTTGTTACTCTTTCTAACCAATTGCGTCTGACTAATTCTCCGAACATGAGCGCGACCACTTGACACAATATATTCCTGATTTATTCAGAAATTTTTATTGTGCCGTATCAGAACTGTTTGAAACATATGAATTTGGCCGTACCAATTTTGTATGTTTATATTATAGAGTACTTGAAATAAAATATTTTATCCAATACATACAGATAATAAGACAATTACCAGCTTTATTTTAAATAGATAAACTCAATAATAACCCCCGAGTGGCTTTTTCTTTATTGAGTGGATAATTATTTATTTTACCCACTCAACTGTCACTTGTCAAATTATTTTCTTGTAAATGTCATTAAAATTTTTAATAAAAATATGAATTCCTAAGCTATTTATTGGATAAAACCTTGTATGGCACTCATGGGTAAACCGATATTGCCCTCTTGAAAATTAACCTGCTTGGCTGACGCCAGGTTATTTTTCTCATGGGCAATATCTTACTTTACCCACTAGTACCATAAATAACTATTATAGAGGTGTTAATCTTACAGAATATTGTCCACATTTGAGTATCAGAAGGCGAAGACCTCGGCTTCTTGTTGCCTTTAGTAACGCAAAAACGGATATACATCTGCTCGGACAGTCAAGCCGCTCATTGTGCAATCCCAGCACTAGGTCACTCCTAGTCAGGGAGTGTGCAGAAGCCTTGGAAGAGTTAGCAAGGACCAAAAACGTTCAACTGGTATGGGTACCGGGTCATAGTGGAATTCCCGGAAACGAGAAGGCAGATGAACTTGCAAGACTCGGATCAGGGATGGCATGCCGCGGGGCCGGAACCTATATTGGGTGTTACAAGGAAGCAGGTAAAGACCGCTCTCGATGAGTGGGCTTATACCAAGCTAAAGGAGCAATGGAGAGCGGTCGACGGTTGCCGGCAAGCTAGGGACTTCCTGGCTGGCCCAAGCAAATCAAAGACCGACTGGTTGCTGGAAAAAGGAAGAACTGCACTCAGACAACTTGTAGGGGTCCTCACGGGCCACTGCAGGCTAAGGAAGCACCTGGCAACAATGCGGATTCTAGAGAGTCCACTATGCCCAGATTGCGAAGAGGATGAAACTTCCTCTTAGCCGAGTGTGTCAGATACGACAGGATCAGGTTGCAAATCTTTGGAACTCAAAGACTCAACCAAGAGGAACTAAGAGATCTCCCCTGGGCCAATATCCTGACCTTTATTGAAAGGACGGGCAGGTTCAAGGAGGACTCAAATTAGTAAATGGCTGGGATTGCCTGGGGTGACAAAAAGGGCCAGAAATGGTCTAGTTGTCCGGCTTTGGCCAACCCAAAAATTTACTACTACTACTAACGCAAAAAAGGGAGGATATATAGTGTCTTTTTCCCCATAAAATGTTAAATAGGAAGGCCACAAAAAAAAGCAAAATTTAAGATTTTCTTGTTTTTACAGCACAGCACTGGTCTAATTTTAAATACTCCAGGATAATTATTTATATTTTTTTCTTATTAAGATTCTAGACTCTTGAAACCTCACATCCTTTCTTTAATGCAGTTTGCTCCGACAAGAATTTCTCCTATTAGAAACAGGATACGCACGTGTTTTCTGCTGCGTGTATAGCAATTACGATAAAAAGCCGATTGAATAATTAATCTGCGAATATTCCCGACGGGATAGAAAAGGAACAAAGCAGAGAACGGAGGAACAGGATGAAAAATTTTCATCAGATATGAGCATCCACGGTGTGCCTTAAATATTTTAAATGGAAAGTCAAACCACCCCGGAGTTTTTGATTTTAGATTGTTTTTGGGACTTTTTGGGATCTTCTTCAAGTTTTTCCTGACATCACAATACGTAGTTTTTTCTATGACACATCCTATAGCATAGGTACTAGCCATGTAACCATTCACCATTCACACGACTACTTTGTTAATGTCCAAAATTACGGTCGTCTTGTCAGGAAAAACTTGAAGAAGAAGAAAAAGAAGAAGAAAAAGAAGAAAAAAAAAGAAGAATAAGAAGAATGACTTTATTTAAAAAAGGCTTCGTAAGCGATTTCAATTTTTGTCAAAAACTGTTTGGAAATGTCCCAAAAAAACCTAAAATCAAAAATTCGGGGTGGTTTGACTTTCCATTTAAAATATTTAAGGTACACCGTGTATCTGTGTAAAATTTGGCGCAGTTATAGTACTAAACATGATTAGAATACATAAAATTCATGTTTAAATTCAATATTATCTAAATGTTTATAATTTTTATAGTTTTTTAACAGGATAGCGAACAAATTCAAGGAGTTTTTTTTTGCTCTATTCATTTTTTAAAAAAATATAAATTTTCTTATGTATTTTCTTTTTTACCTGAAGATGATAATGTTTTATTCTCGAAACATGCCACCTTTGTTAACTTTATAAGTACTTAGGTATATTATACTGCCCTGTTAAAGTAAAGGGCAGTAAGTGACATTGTCGCATAGCGGCGTTTTTACGTCAACCCTGATATTGAAAACGCTGCTACTGTAACTTACTGCCCTTTACTTTATCAGGGCAGTATAGTTGCTGAGTAGTTTTATTTGGTAAGTTTATAGTTTTAATTGTAAAATGTTTAAATATATAAACCATCTAGAGATAAAATTAATAGGTCATTCGGATGTTATCAGCTATAGGCGGCTAGCTAGTGGGTAGTACGTAGAATTCGCCAAGTTCAGGACATTTAATCGACCGAACCACTTTATTGCGCTTTGAACAATCAAAGGTAGATATGACTTTAGCTTTGGCTAAAATTTTATTATTATACACAGAGCCTGCGCTAGAATAAAAATAATAACAATAAAAAATCGTCCTAGACAAAAAATTCTTGGATATAAATTTGTTTCATGAAAAAATAAGCAACTTTTGTTTTATTTTTCACATGTCCGTATGTCCGTCCGTCTGATGTCACGTTTTTGTGTACACGATAACTCAAGAACGAATTTTCCAATCGACTTTTTCAGGAAAAATCAAGTTCTATGAGGGGAAGATCCCTATTGTTTTTAAAAGTAATCCCCCCAAATAGAGGGGGTGTCCCTATTTGGGGTATGAAGTGTATGCATTTTGGTACAATTTGCGTTACGTAATATATGGACAGCCCCTATAAGGGTCTTATAGGTCTTATAAAGTGCCGAACACTTTTTAATGCAAAACTGGCATTAGCGATGAGTAAAATGCAAGAGAGCTGTGTGCGTTTTACTGGCCACCGATCTGTTGCACGTATCAATCACATGGGCTTGTCGCGCACAACTCTAACAGAGGCGTGGCTTCAAACGAAGAGTATTTTCTTTTCAAACTGTTCGGCACTTTATAATCGCACTGTATATATTGCCTAGGATGACAACTTCAGTAAATCGCTATAAGTTAGGAAAACCTAACGTTAGGTCAAGTCGACGATTTGAAGTTGTAAAAGGTATAAAAAATACTATGCGAAATAAAACTTGCAAGTTGCGAGCATATAAAAAATACACTATAAGAGAAAGTCAAATACGTGACCGTGAAAAGTATTCAGGACCCGAACCTGTGTTTTGGCTTCTAGGTACGACTGAGCGATGGCGCCAGCTGTATATGAACTTGATTGTTTAGTGGGAGTGGGGTGAGGGGTGGTATATCTGTCAAAACAATTGAAATTTTACTCGTGAAATTTTACTCGTGATTTGCAATTTATTGTGCTTTTATACCGAACTTTTATTGTGATGTCTAATACAAAATGTGTATTGTACCGTTTTGCAAGGATCAGTTAAGTAAACGTCACCGTTTTCCTAGTGATGCAAACTTATTTAATGTGTGGGTCAAAAACATTAATAGTGCCAAGTTAAATAAAATGACTAAAGGCAGGGACTAACCCTGTCTTGAAAAGCTTTTTATTATTTTGACTGAGCTATTTAGGGCAGGGACAGCCCCTACACAAAAAAACTTATTGATTTGACTGAGCTGTTTAGGGCTAGGACAAATGCCCTAAAAAGCTTCTTACCATTTTTACTGATATGTTTAGGGCAGGGATGGCCCCTATCGAAAAGAGCTTATCAGTTTGACTGAGCTAGCCTTAAACAGCTGTTTAGGGCTGGGATAGCCCCTGGCCAGAGAAGCTTATCGGTTTAACTGATTCATATTGTTTATCTGTTAAATGTAGGAATACTAATTATAAAAACTTTGCAAATGTGCTCTGGCCTTAGACAGTAGGTATATTGTGTATGACACTCAATTATATATGAAGGCAAATGTTTACTCCTCATATATATTTATTTATAATAAAAAGTTAACTGTTAAAAGTACGACATAATTGTTTTAATTTCCTATTTACGTTTAAAATAAAATATATAAAAATCAAAGCAAAGTGTTTTTTTTTTTAATTATAAGTATAGGTTTATTTAGCAAAAGATAAAATTTCATATTTTTAAAGTTTAACAAATTTTACATTTAATTAAAATTTCGATTCATATATTGTTATTTTTAATTAATGTGCGGGTTAGATAACCCACTTGTTAGACTTTAAAAATTTGTTTTATCTTTTGGTGAATAAACTTAAAGTTTTAAATAAAAATACAGAGCTTTTCCCCATTTTTACAAAATTGATTTGGGAAAGCAATAGTAATCTTTATTACCGACTTCCGTAGGTTATCTGTATTATCGGCTGTAGTTGACCGTGAATTTAGTGAATTTTAAAAAACAACCGCTAATGACGGTACAATAGTTTTCTATCTCTATCATTTGACTTTCTCTTATAGTGTATTTGTTATATGGTTGCGAGTCGCTATGATAAACTTTCATGTAATGAAAAGTTTTGCTAGTGCATCCCTTTGTTTATCGCTTAAAACTACGACATCTATGACTCGGCGACGTTATCGTGTTTTAACAGACCGAAGGTAACCAAAACGTTACTCAACCCTGTGCTCGCAACAATTTCAAGCTCTTGACACACTTTTGCAGCAGTTGATTCAATATTCTATGATTGTTACGTGCGGGTTGACCAGCACACAGTTAACAATAACTTTATACTACCCAGGTTAAAATTTAATCTATCAATACTCATTCTTTAAAAATTTTCTATTATTCTTTTCACTGAGCAATAGTTTTAGTAGTACTAAATTAGTACAGCCAGACTACTTTACTTCCTGCAAAGGTGAATGTCTATACTATAGTAGTACTAGGGGGAAGTTGGAGCGTTCTAATTTCCCTGCAGACTCTACGAAACGTTATCGGTACAAGACGTCTTAACTTCGATACTCATCGCTAATAATAAATTAACCACAATCAACTATTAAAAAAAACTACCATTTTTTTAAAGATCTTTTTTTGAGAAACAAAAAAATAAAATAAAAAAAAAAATAAATAAAAAAATCACATTTTTTTAAGATCTTCTTTTTGACAAGCAAATTACCTGTCATTCGAATTCTTATTACGCTTTTTATATCGTACCTATCAACGTAAATGGGGGGGGGGGGATTTTGTTGTAAAGTCGCCTGTGCAAAGAGTCTTAAAAAAGATTTCTTAAAGACGGCAAAAACCGACGTTCTTAAGACGTCTTGAATGACGAGCTACGACATCTTTAAGTCATCTTTGTGCTGTCTGGGTAGAGCCATTTTAAGACCTATGTTTCTCGAAACTACTTTGTCATTTTTGAACCACTCTGCTAGTTTACATCGGCACTTAGTGTTACTAAGAGTGCCGATGTATTGAAATCTTCGCCGAAAAGTCAAAATCTTTGACCACGTTTTTTTCACATTTCTCGACGTTTTAGACCATTCGAGTCGAAATCAGTAAAAAAAATTTGTGTAAACTCTCTAACTCCATTTCTACATGAGATATCGACTTGCGGTTTTTTGCATATTGTTTCTTATCGTATTCCGAAGAGCTGATTAGATTTTGGGGGTAAACGATTGGGGATAAGGGGGTAAAAATAGGGTAAAACTCCTATTTTTAGCGTTTTTTGTTTATAATTAAGGCAATTATTATAGTATTTGGTTAATTTAGCACTTATATAAAAGATAATTTTAAATTGGTCAAAAAATGTTTTAAACAACGTTTTCCTAAAACGCATTGTTTTCGAGATATTGGCGTTTAAAGCAGTAAAAGGTTTTTTTAGCATATCTCACATATTTATAACCCGATTTCAAAAAATTATATTTTAAATAAAAGCTCTTTTTAAGCCCTATAAAAAATGTTATATACAGTTTTTTGCTAGAATATAATGTTTTAAAGATACAGAATTTAAAATCAAACAAAACTCCTAGTTTGAAATTTGCAAACTAGATGGCTCTAGTGTACAAATTTTAAGCTTTCATTCAGTCGTTTTTAAAATCAATCAAAAATTGTAATTAATAAGTTCAACTTGCATCCAAGTAAAAACATGTTTTTATTATTAACTTTAATTATATATTAAGTGTACAAGAAAAGCTAAAGTTTAATATAAATATTATACAAGTTAGTTTGTGCAGTGAGGAGTAGTAGTAAAATTGTAATTATGTTATGCTACCCTGTTCTAATAGCATGTTATTAGATTTCCCAATAGTGCCGATGTTTTGACAGGGTGCTTGCAACGTTTCATCTAGTTGATATTTATAAAATAAATAACATTGCGCTTCTCGTTTTCAGTTGTTAACTGTAATAATCACAGATATATTGTAAATATTTATTTAAACTTTACATAATGATATTTAATTATATTATAAATTATAATTTATATTGTTAACCTGTTTATATACTCTGAAAAATTATTATAAATTATCTAAAAGACTATAACTATAATCAAGTGATATAATGGCGTATATAGGTATTAGATTATTTTTAGTAGTTTTCGTAACGAGTAAGCGACTTTAGTCCTTAGTGCACGAGAATGAAGTTTTTTTGACGACGCAAAGCGAAGTCAAAAAATCATTCTCGTGCACTTGTTGCAAACGAGTTGCGAACAACATTTTTCGTTCGATCTACAGTCTAGACTTTTTAAAAATGTATTTTTTAAAGAATTACCTGTGTTTAATTTTGACATTTCAAACTTTTATAAACGTCAAATGACTTGTCAAAATGAAAGCTACGTGTACTCGTTTGGATAAATGAGTGTGCATAGTTGTCATTTCATTCAAATATGCACTATGTACTCGTGCGATAGAAAAGTAACGAGAATATACAGGGTGTATTTGAAATAGCGTAGGAAATTTTAACAGGTGATTCTACATGATAAAATATGACAAAAAGTTCCTATAAACATATGTCTCAAAATGCTTCATAAGGGAGCTACGCCCCTTTGAAATTGGCTAAAAAATCGGTTTTTATTTAATAACTCAGGAACCCTTTGAGATATGTTAACGAGGTTTTGCACGTGAATTAATCCTAATAAGGCCCATCTTTGTATGTCATTTTCACGTACTTATTTAAACCAGGGGTGTGCGAAACGGGGGGGCTTATCAGTTTTTTGTCCCAAACTTTTTTCTGTGTAACTTTTTTGCAATTTTATTTTTGAAATATGATTCCTCAGGTCAAAATACATAAAAAAAGGTACTCTTGTTGTAATACTGCAGGATAAACCGTTTTCCAGAAAAGTTCATTTGAAGGTGAAATTTCACGGTTCGAGGACGAAAAATTAAATACTAAAATGTGAAAAACCAAAATTTTAATGATGCAATGTTATTCTATATCAAAAACTAAGAAAAAAAGTTTTCATACATGTGGGTCGAAAAAACGCTTTTAAAGCTACCATAGCCCTTTAAAAATGGTGCATATTTAGGAGACCATAGCTCCATTAGGATTGATTTTTGGAAGTACCTGTATATGAGATATGTATACCGAACAAAGAGTGTTTGGTTGAAAACGAAAATCATAGTCCACTCGATGTTATTCGAATACATGATACAAACAACGTGAATTCTATTTACACTAAGCGCTTACGCAAATAAACTTGTTTATTTTGCGCGACACTGAAAACACGTTTAAATTTTTTTAAATTTCGCGCTCTAATGCTTTTTAACCGACTACAGCAACGCGGAGGGCTGGTTATGTTTTTAAACGATTCGCTCACCGTAGTAATGAGAAGAATCTAGCACATGCGCACTGGTTTGCTTATTTTTGTTTTGACGGATGTCAAAAGTGGCCTCCGTTTAGGCAGTTGTAGTTTTATGAAATAGTTTAATTTGAGTGGGGTTACGGTGCGCATCAGGTCCACAAAAATGAAATATATTTTTGCACTGATTTCTGGTTATATTACTAAAACTTACTACTAAATATAATTAGGTGCGGAAAATCCAGTTTTTTTGTTAGAATATATAGCAAAAGATTGTTAAAATACTCACGAATTTCTGTTTGATTTTTTTAATGGGGGCGTTGGTTTACGTTAACAATGGTTTGGTTTGGACTCATCGCCTCTACAAATTTCCCAACTATTTCTTAACTGGAGAGTAGATTTTTCCAACTGGAGTTAGGGGGGTAAGAAAAAATCTGTATATTATTATATATTATACTATGAAATTTAAATTCACCAAAGTTTTTTTCTTCATCAGGCAAAAATATAGAGCACGAGCATTTTTTTCGTTGTCGGTTTTTTTGGCACCTCAGCTTGTTTGCAAAAAGAACCAATAGGCCAGGCACTGAATTCATAAAAGGGGGTTTCGCGAAAAAAGGTTAAGGAGAGTTCTAATTTGGTAGATTTTTACAGTTTGGTGTCCTCATTAATATTGAGCGACCACCGCTCGCGCCGCCATATTGGAAAAATGGTACGAAAACCAGTTTTTTGAGAATATCTTCTCTCCTCCCCATCCAGGGTGGACTGTAGGTCACTACCCCCGCGCCTGCATTTGACTTGAGTGCCGATGTAACAATTGTAGAGTTCACATAATGAAGTCAGAAACAAACAAATTAATATTGTAGCTTCGAATCAAAATAGGTCAAAAGCGATGTCAATTAATAACGAAGGACGCGACAAGACTCATACTTAACCAATACCAACTTTGTAAGATTAAACATGAAAAATTCGCAAATATACAACATGATCATACAGAGTGTTATTTTATTGAATAACTACTTATTTATAAAATAATAATTAACAATTATCAATTATGTCTTAGATTTTTTACACTTCCTTATTGCTCCTCGAGTTGTTCTTTTAATGATAGAGTGGGTTGGATTTGGGGATGACCTTTTTTTAGTTATTAACTCTCTGCTATAAGCACATTTGAATCTTGCCTCGCTTGTTTGACTCGATTTGGATTTTTTTTTAAATTTGAGTTGTTTTTTATTGGTCTACCTACACCCGCCCAGTGCCGGCTTTCGGACAAGCGTCGCCTATTATATTCCTTGCCACAGATGCGAAAATTGCAAAGGCCCCAATCGAGGGGTTTATTTATTGAAAAAAAGTGTACAAGGATTGTGAGAATCAAAGGATTGTGGAAGATTGTCAAACACTGTCAAAAAGATTATACAAAATTTTAATGAAGTTGTGGCAAGATTTTAGATGATTGTGGAAGATTGTAGATGATTGTGAAGGATTCTGGAGGATTGCAGATGATTGTGAAAGAAGTAATTGGCAAGGATTGTAGAAGATTGTTGGATAGGTGTACAAGGATTGTCCAATAAAAAACCCCTCGGCCCCAATATTTTACCCTCGCACCGACCCTGCTTATCAGTATGAGATATGGACAAAGATAATATTCGTATACACGGAAAGAAATTAGTGGGCTCTGCGCTATACATTATAAGATATTTGGTAACAGTGGCAAATTATAGTGATTTAAGCTATAGATTATAAGGGACACAATAACTAATAATGTTAAAAATAAATTGGAAACGATTATATATATTACAGACACGATTATATTTATTACAGGCACTATTATAAATTTACAGAAATTTTATTATATTATAAAAATTATTAGCACGGACAATAATTAAATCTATTTAAGCTATAAATGCCATACTATTTGTTATATTTTATTATTCACTAAACAATTAAAGTATTTCATATAAATTTTTACACTGACTGCCATAATTGTAAGAGAAAGCCTTGTATTTATATAATAAGCGATTATAATTTGCTTGGTATGTGTGTTATAGCGCTCCTAGCTATAATTTTTTTTTCCGTGTAGATATCTAGATATAGTTAGGTATTTTGTTTTCCCTTACATTTGAGTTATATTATGCAATAATATGTTAACCCACATTGCAAGATAGCAGTGAGTTGTTGAACTTTTTTCTTAATATATTTTAAACGTTTCGACCAAAAGTCCAAAATGATCAAAATTTGCGTTACGTAATACTTGAAAGTTCCCTAATTTCACAAACTGGGTTAACATGTTATTGCAAAACACGGTCCATTTATAAATAGGTAAGTATCTATAGTCTAGGTAGCAAAAAAAACTTAAACGCGGATAAACGTAATTATAATTGCACGGCAAACGATAAAAAAATAATGAAATAAAATAAGAGAGAAATATGTACAATCCTGCTTAACTAGAGAAATTCCAGGATATTTTTTACGAATGTTTCATTATATCTCGTTAAAATTGTTACTCATTACTCAGACTAGAAGCAAGAAGAGGATGACTGGAGAATAGAAAGAGATGGAGAGAACGTTTCATGGCTGGGTTTATTCCCAACATTGGGTCGAACGATATATACAGGATGTTTCCAATTTTTATTAATGATGAAGAAAATGTGCAAGAAATAGCAAAAAAATAATCAACTTAAAGAGAAAATATTGCTTTCCCTTAGGTTACACCTCATATTCGCACCGTACGAATCGCAACTTTTTCGAATATAAATAAACTTTAACACACTAATATCGAAAAAAAGTGGGATGCAACAAGAAACCTATAAGCCGATTTTAGGCTAAAATAATTTGATAAGCAAAATCAATCTGACTTTTTATATGTCAAAAATTCCTACAGAATAATTAAAAAAGAACAACCTAAATTATTTTTTCTATTTTGCGACTCTTATAAGCTCATAATCACACGCATTTTGCGTGTTCTTATACACGGAAAAAAAATTATAGCTAGGAGCGCTATAACACACATACCAAGCAAATTATAATCGCTTATTATATAAATACAAGGCTTTCTCTTACAATTATGGCAGTCAGTGTAAAAATTTATATGAAATACTTTAATTGTTTAGTGAATAATAAAATATAACAAATAGTATGGCATTTATAGCTTAAATAGATTTAATTATTGTCCGTGCTAATAATTTTTATAATATAATAAAATTTCTGTAAATTTATAATAGTGCCTGTAATAAATATAATCGTATCTCTAATATACATAATCGTTTCCAATTTATTTTTAACATTATTAGTTATTGTGTCCCTTATAATCTATAGCTTAAATCACTAAAATTTGCCACTGTTACCAAATATCTTATAATGTATAGCGCAGAGCCCACTAATTTCTTTCCGTGTAGGCCCATAAGAGGTCTCTACTTTTTTTTCTTTTGGGTTGGCAACAGACTAAAGCCTATCGCTTGAAGTTTTCTGTGCAAATGTCAGTGTCGCTTTAAAGTTTAATTTTCTACAAAATTTTGTGTTTAGGTTATTTTTTCCGTGTTAAAAATGTGGCTTGGTTAATTGCAGTGAAAAGAGAAGGGATGACTATAAAATATATCAAAATATCATTTGTTCTTGGAATTTTAAACATGGTGTAAACTGTAATGCCAACCCAAAACAAAAATCCCTAAATCAGTCATCAATTTAAATGTAAGTTTTTTTTTAATTTTAGAACAAAATAGAAAAAATTGTATAAAGCACTCGTTTCATAACACGTTTTTAGCGCACTAGTACTTTAGAAAACTCGCCGCAAGCGGATCGTTTTCTAAACTTGTACTCGTGCGCTAAAAACGTATTTTATGAAACTAGTACTTTAATATACTATAAGCTCAAGATTGCAATCCACTAGTTACGTGATTACCATATCGTCGGCTTAGAGTGTTAACCCGCTAACTCCTTTTGACCAAACTTTACAGGAGAAAAAAACCTTATAATTATTTCTATAATTATTGTATAACAAAATGCAAAATCCCGTTTCTTTATTAGCGTGTTTTGGAGGTTTTAACAACTATCAACGACAAAAAAAATAATTTGAGCTTGATTTTTATTGAATTAAAAGGAGATGGCAGGTTTTCTACCTTTAAGACAAATCTCCGTCAAGGAGTTGGCAGGTTTTAGGTAAAGTTTTTTTTTTAAATAAAGCAATTATTGCAAAGGTTTTTATTTTAGAAAATGAAAGTACAAAATACTGTCTTCAACATCAAAAAGCAATCATTTTAAAAATAAAAACCTTTGCAATAATTGCTGGAAGTGGCGGAGTTAGCAGCTTTTCGACTAGCATCATGGAAAAAGTTATATTTGGGAAAAGGTTAGAGTTGCCTTTCTTGCAAATGGTGTAACTAAGTGTCCTCTTTTGAACGGTACCAAAAAAAAATATTTCCGTTTTTAAGACAATGGATTTCAGACCCATAAAGTCAATTTACGAGGAAACCTTCAAAGATTTTCTCCGAAAAGGAGAAAATATTTAAAGAAAAAATTTGCTAGGTACCCATGCATGCACTTAAAGCGATATGTTATTTAATCAGTGTCAATCAGTCGCAAAAGACAATCTTAAATAATCCAAAAAGTTTAAGCTCGTGTAGGTGATGATCCTCTTTCAGACTGAAAATGTAATATCTAACCACCTTGTATATGCTTACACAGCGCGAGGTTCCAGTAGAACTACCAATGGAAAGTTCCCCAACGTATTACAGAGAATCATTGTGGCGCTGTTGCCGATACGAAACACATTTTTTATGCGTGTTCCACATACAATTTAACCGAAAAACTTTTTCCAATAACATAGATAACCCCTTAATAAATAATTCTCTATTAATATGTTAATAAGATTAATAATTTAGGCTAAGCGATATTGATTGTGACTGCACAATGCGAATGTGATACACAATATATGGGAAAAACTTATCAGTCTTTCAACGAACTAATAACTCTTCTCTAGAATGGGCATTTCATTTGTAAAAACTGAAAAAAACGTAGCCAATATATTGTTGGCACCCCCCATAACAGAGCCCCCCTTTGTTATTTACTTTTCCCTTATCTAAGCATTGTCTATTTTTCTATATAAGCAAATTGCTCTCGTGCCAATAGTTCAGTTTGAATCTAGCCATCATAGAGCACGTTACTCTGTCAGTTCATTTTAAAGTTGTAATTAAAGTTGTAATAACCAACCAAGTGACTTATTTACCTAAATCTACCAAATAAATAACTTTCTAAGCTAAATAAAAACCTGTTGACTTACTTATTTACCTAAATCTACCAAATAAATAACTTTCTAAGCTAAATAAAAACCTGTTGACTTACAAGTTGGTAACTTATAACCTGGTGTCAGAAAAACCTTTTTAAAAACTTTGTCTGTGTGTCGAGGCATACAACAATATACATTTGTCTGTCTTACTCGCACAGCTTTGTTCTAACAGGGAGAACAATAACAGTTACTGGTAATTGTTATTGTTCAGGCCTGAATATACCTACTATTTGTTTACAAACAAACCGAGATGTTGGCGATACTTTATATTAACGGTATGCGTATTCTAGAGAGAAGAGTTGTTAGTTCGTTAGTCTCTTTAAAGAAAGACTAATCTCCAATAAATTTTAAATGCATATGCAAGTAATTTGTAGATGGAAACCAGTCAAAAAAATAAAGGACCCAAAATCGAAGTATATGTTTGCATAACTATTATTATTATGTTGTATTATTCAATAAGAACCGGGTAATACTCATTATAAAATATTTGTTGGATTTCAAAACAGTTATTTGGTACATTTTAAGCATGGACTTTTGAAATAGTTATTTAGGTAAGAATATGGCAACGTTGCTATAGCGTTACCCAAGTTCAGATGTGTATGTATAGAAAGCCTGTGTTAGCGATAAGGTCTGCGCAGGCTCGTATCTGGGAATAACAGACCTTGTTGTTCATACGAACTGGCTGTTCGAATACCCCTCGTTCAGCGGTTCAAAAAATGTACCATTTTATGTTATCATAAACTGCAAGCCTGTAGGTAAACGTTTGTTTGAGATATACTGAATAAAATTTATTTTGCGTACCAAACACATGACGAAGTTGTATTTTATGATAAATTCAACGTACGCCGTTTTACAATAATAAAGTAAAACCGGGAAGTAATAAATTAATTTTTCATATAAATTTACAGTTGGTACCAACAAAACTGGAAAAGTGGGGTTATAAAAAAAATTACATTGTGAACTATCTTTTATTTAACAAATATTTGTTTACTTGTTAATAAATTTAGTGTCAATATTGTTATTGCCACATCAATGTCAAAGTCAAAAAATGTTGGTGTATTTTTTTAAAATTGGGAGAGATAAAGCAGAAAAACAAGAATACTCGAAGAATACTGCTGTAAAACCCATAATTATAATTTTTAAATTAAGGAACTATGAGGAATACCTAGTTGTAGGAGACCAATATACTAGTAGTGTTTTTTAAAAATAAAGGTATTTAAAACCAGTTTATTAGATACAAAATATATTGATAAGGGGATTTAATAATAGACATTTTAGAATAGGGATATTTTAGAGCAGAAATACAGTAATTAACAATAGAGATACTCTTCAAAATCCAAATAGTATTTACTAAACACAAATGCATAGAATAACATATGATTTTTGACATGGTTAAACTAACCTTATTTTTCAAACAGGCATAACCCCATTTAAATAATCCACATTCACACAACTAAATTTTATGGAAAACATGAAATTTTACTTAACCCCACTTTTCCAGTTTTGTTGGTACCAACTGTACCTAACGTTTTAATAAAATTATCACATGTAATTAAATAATGTAGGTGTTTACTATACTAATAGTTTAAATAAGCAACAAAACAATTTAATAAAGGAGCTTTAAAGCAAAACAATACTTGCAACGCGTCGCAACGCATGTGCTTTTAAATTAAAGCTCGTGGTACAATTAATTGTAATTCATTATTATTTATATTATTTATTATGTCTACAATAATAAATTTATTACGCAACATTATAAACCTATTTGTTAATATAGTAGGCCGTTTAACACTGGTGTGTTTTATAATTAATTCTGTATTTACCTTCTGGCTGTTTTAAAATGGCTCATTTTTGTAATAAATATCTTAGTTTGGCTGTTTTTAAATATATTTTAAAAAAATCATTTACGGAAGTAATAAACGTCGATGGTTCAAAAATGGATCCTTGGGACATCCCACAAACCAAAAAAGGAAACAGTTGATAAAATGACAGTTGACATTTGATAATTGTTGATAATAAATTTCTAAATAAACGTTTTTATCAAATATATACAGATAATAAGACAATTACCAGCTTTATTTTAGTTAGATAAACTCAATAATAACCCCCGCGTGGCTTTTACTTTATTGAGTGGATAATTATTTATTTTACCCACTCAACTGTCACTTGTCAAATTATTTTCTTGTAAATGTCATTAAAATTTTTAATAAAAATATGAATTTCTAAACTATTTATTGGATAAAACCTTGTATGGCACTCATGGGCAATATCTTACTTTACCCACTAGTACCATAAATAACTATTATTTAACTATGTTATAATTACTATTGTTATTCCGAACAATATCACAAAAAGAAGGAATACAATGAATCTCATTACTATTATTGACATGTCTTCGCATTACAAAATTGACCGCTTTTACAAAACAGACTTATTGACAGCAAATACGTAGAAATACCCTTCTATAGAACAGGTAATTTTTTAATTTTAAAGGGGATTTCATTTATTTTTTCATAATACAATACACACAAAGAATGTATACATGAAATACAATAGTTATGAGTCAAAATAGTAACAAGTCTTTACGACTTTTTAATCGCATCAATCAATAAACCTGCAGTTATTAGGGTTGAACTAATTTAAATCAATTTTGTTACTGTATCACATGATAACTGGTCTAATTGCATAATATGGTTTGTCTATTTTGGCCCAAAATAGAGTCCCAAAATTTTTGGGACTCTTATAAGCTCATAATCACACGCATTTTGCGTGTTCTTATAGGCCCATAAGAGGTCTGTACTTTTTGTTCTTTTGGGTTGGCAACAGACCTCGCCTATCGCTTGACGTTTTCCGTGCAAATGTCAATGTCGCTTTAAAGTTGAATTTTCTACAAAATTTTGTGTTTAGGTTATTTTTACCATGTTAAAATTGTGGCTTGGTTAATTGCAGTAAATAAGAGAAGAGATGACTATAAAATATATCAAAATATCATTTGTTCTTAGAATTTTAAACATGGTTTAAACTGTAACGCCAATTCAAAACAAAAATCCCTAAATCAGTCATCAATTAAAATGTTAAAAGTTTTTTTAAATTGTAGAGCAAAATAGAAAAAATTGTATAAAGCACTCGTTTCATAACACGTTTTTAGAGCACTAGTACTTTAGAAAACTCGCCGCAAGCGGCTCGTTTTCTAAACTTGTATTCGTGCGCTAAAAACGTATGTTATGAAACTAGTACTTTAATATACTATTATCTGTGGATCTTTATCTTTACATTCAAGTTAACTGTAATTTTTCAAGTAGTTCTTTTAACTGGTGTTTTTGAATTAAACAAGTGGAGTTTTTAATTTAGGTATAATTAATTTAACCGTACTTATGAAAAATGGAAAAAGCAGTTTAAAAGATCTTATCATGAAAACTTTTATGCTAATCGGATTTTGAAAAAAAAAATAATAAACAAGCATTTATTAATAATTTAGTAATAAATACAATAATTTAGTGTTGTACCAAACTTAAAATTAAATGCCTCGTGCGAGAAAAATATAAATCTTTTAGTTTTCCAAAAGAATAATAAAATAATGTCCGAAACCATTAAAATTATTACATTTATTTATATTATGGCATTATAATTAATTGCTATATTTTTTTTATAATTAAATTTCTTTTGAGCAACTTAGTTTATTGAATTAATAAAATAAGGAGAATGCATAGAGCTCTAGATGGAGGCAAACTGTTAGTTGCCGCTGGTTAGTCATAAGCAGGGTTTGCCGGTCGGGCGACTATAGGACGGCTGTGTATCGTTGACAAGCAGGGTCCTTTGCTGCCTGAGCCCCGTTTTCCTAGAAGGGAGGCCGGCCCCTTTCGAGGGCTTTTACCCCGATAAAAGGGGCCCCGAAGCTCGCATACTAATCCAGCTTGCTGGTCTCCCTTCGCATCACGCCTCTCTCTCAATATCTATCGTTTTCTCCGTCAGACACCCTGATACTTTTTATACTTCTCATCCATCTCCTGCGTTAATGAGAAATTGTATTTTAACTTTGAATCATCAGCCTGAGCAAGAGAGGGAGACTGAATCATAGGGGCTTTTTTAAATTAATATCTCCTTTTTCCATGACGTCATTTATATGTACAGAACATTTTTATAATGCTATTATTGTCGTTACTTCTTTTAGTTTACCAAGTTTACTAAAACTTATTTTCAGATTTAGAATGTTCTGAAACATCGAGAATGTAAAAAAGTAGATGTTAAATAAATGTCGGTCTGTCTGTCTGTCTGTTTGTAAACCTTATAACTTTTGAACGATTAAAAAAAATCTTTTACCAAATGATTTAGGACCTTGGTAGTTTGCGTTACGAAAAATATGGTTAACACTGAAAAGAGGACAAAAGGGACAAACATTTTTGACGATCTAGCTTATTATTACATCAACACGTAGTGCTACTAAGAGTGCCGATGTATTGAAATCTTCGCCGAAAAGTCAAAATCTTTGACCCCTTTTTTTACATTTCTAGACGTTTTAGACCATGCTGAGTCGAAATCAGTAAAAAACAATTTGCGTCCGTCTGTCTGTCTGTTTGGGTGTAAACTCTCTAACTCCATTTCTACATGAGATATCGACTTGCGGTTTTTTGCATATTGTTTCTTATCGTATTCCGAAGAGCTGATTAGATTTTGGGGGTAAACGATTGGGGGTAGGGGGGTAAAAATAGGGTAAAACTCCTATTTTTAGCGTTTTTTGTTTATAATTAAGGCAATTATTATTGTATTTGGTTAATTTAGCACTTATATAAAAGATAATTTTTAATTGGTCAAAAAATGTTATAAACAACGTTTTCCTAAAACGCATTGTTTTCGAGATATTGGCGTTTAAAGCAGTAAAAGGTTTTTTTAGCATATCTCACATATTTATAACCCGATTTCAAAAAATTATATTTTAAATAAAAACTCCTTTTCAGACCTATAAAAAATGTTATATACAGTTTTATACTAGAATATAATGTTTTAAAGATACAGAATTTAAAATCTAACAAAACACCTAGTTTGAAATTTGCAAACTAGATAGCTCTAGTGTACAATAGTGCCGATGTTTTGACAAGGTGCTTGCAACGTTTCATCTAGTTTATAGTAGAAAATGTGACTAATTTAAATATAGTAACTATCATAATTCACATGCCCTAGTAACACTGAACTTGGACAAGTTTATTGAACAGAGTACTTGACAAAGTTCTTTGTAAAGAATTTGACAATTCTTGAGCAAGATAATTAATCAAGATTCTGTATCCAGACTTGGGCAAGACTTTAGCAAGATTCTGGAAGCAGAGCGTTTAGCAATACTTTGTCAAGTCTGTTCGTCACGTCTGTAGCAAGCAATTTGACAAGAATCTTGACCTACTCTAACAAGTACGATTTGATCATGGTAGAGATCGCTTTTCGATTTCTTGTCAATTTTTCTTGCTAAATTCTTGCTCAAGACTAGTTCAAGAATCTTGACAAAGTATCTGTAGCAATACTTTGAGAATTCTTGAGCAAGAATCTGTCGACAGTATCTTGCGCCAGAATTGTCAAAATCTGGATGCAGTTACTTGATCAAGAATCTTGAGCCAGACTTGCTCAAGACTTGACAAAAATTGTTACTAGGGTGCTAGGTTTTTCAAATAAATGTAAAATCGGATACCGCCCCTGTGGGTAGCACGGTAGTATAAAACATTTCAAATTATTTTTTTTTGTAGCTTGGCTATTAGTTTAGAGATATAGCGATTTCAAAATATATCCACCCGTCTAGAAAGGGTATTTGCTTCGGCTTGTTTTATTTGCTTTCAAATTTACCGCCAAAAATAATTAACTTATACAATTCGGTTATATGGTGAAATAGTAAACATATTTTCTTTATTCAACGTATAAATGTGTGATAAACTTTCTAATTCCGGCCGAATGATAAAGCTAAGCTGTACTTTCGAAATAAACATCGCATTCGTTTTGACATTCTTTTTAAGTTGCGAGCATTATCTTTACTTAGTCAATTATCATAGATTAACAAAATAAATGCCTCAGGGCCGTAACCAGAAAAAAATGTAGGGGGGCTCAGCTCCGAGGGTGGTACGGAATAAGCGCCTTCGCCTTTTTTTTTAATTTGCAATACATATTTAAATGTTTTTTAAATTTTAACCAGTTTTTAAGTCAATTTTCTTGGTTTAATTTTTTCCAAATGTTTTTAATTATGTATATATTATTTTTAAGTGCCGCAAGCGAAACTTTTTAAAAAACCTTAAGGGTTTGGATTTTTCAGATATATAAGAATTTGCATCTGCAAAAAAAAAATATTTGCTTATGAATGACTTTTAGTTCTAAGAGGTAATACGGTAGGCAAATTAATAATTTACATCGGCACTTAGTGCCTATGTATTGAAATCTTCGCCGAAAAGTCAAAATCTTTGACCACTTTTTTTTCGCATTTCTCGACCAGTCCACCAGTAAAAAAAAAAATTTGCTTCCGTCTGTCTGTCTGTGTCTGTCTGTAAACTCTCTAACTCCATTTCTACATGAAATATCGACTTGCGGTTTTTTGCATATTGTTTCTTATCGTATTCCGAAGAGCTGATTAGATTTTGGGGGTAAACGTGTAAAAATAGGGTAAAACTCCTATTTTTAGCGTTTTTTGTTCATAATTAAGGCAATTTTTTGTTTATAATTAAGGCAATTATTGTATTTGGTTAATTTAGCACTTATATAAAAGATAATTTTAAATTGATCAAAAAATGTTATAAACAACGTTTTCCTAAAACGCATTGTTTTCGAGATATTGGCGTTTAAAGGAGTAAAAGGTTTTTTTAGCATATCTCACATATTTATAACCCGATTTCAAAAAATTATATTTTAAATAAAAGCTTTTTTTAAGCCCTATAAAAAATTTATATACAGTTTTTTACTAGAATATAATATTTTAAAGATACAGAATATAAAATCAAACAAAACATCTAGTTTGAAATTTGCAAACTAGATGGCTCTAGTGTACAAATTTTAAGCTTGCATTAATTTGTTTTTAAAATCAATCAAAAATTTTAAGTAATAAGTTCAACTTGCATCCAAGTAAAAACATATTTTTATTATTAATTTTAATTATATATTAAGTGTACAGGAAAAGCTAAAGTTTAATATAAATATTATACAAGTTAGTTTGTGCAGTGAGGAGTAGTATGTTATGCTAC
The DNA here is from genome assembly GCA_958510825.1 of Brachypterus glaber. Lineage (NCBI taxonomy): Eukaryota > Metazoa > Arthropoda > Insecta > Coleoptera > Kateretidae > Brachypterus > Brachypterus glaber. Next base: position 3,201,186 of record OY294044.1, on the reverse strand, counting down.
CCTGTTCTAATAGCATGTTATTAGTTTTCCCAATAGTGCTGATGTTTTGACAGGGTGCTTGCAACGTTTCATCTAGTTTAGTAACAATTTACCTGGGTTATATTTTTAGTTAAAGTCAAGAAGTCTTATTGTTTTTAAGGTCTATATTGCTATTTGCTACTGATAGGATGCATAATACCTTAGTAAATAAAGAATGGCAAACCGCACCATAGTAAATTAATAAAGGTACCGTTTGGTCGTAACAACCTGACACATTTGCCGCACACAATTGGAACAATAGAACTGGAAAAAGGCGAACAAGTGCACTTTTATCATTTAGTGGGATTTTCAACTCAACAGATCTTCCTGTAAGACCGGCCTAATAATCCAATAAACATAAATCAGTTCATTCAAAGGGAAATAATTTTGTTTTGCGTAGGTAATTAAATAGTATCAAATTGATCTTTTAACCGTTTTAATGTTTTCCAGTGTTTTTTTTTAAACTGCCCAAGTATTTAAAATTTTTCATTTGTGGAAAATCAAAATACATTACCAAACTGATAATTACCCTATAAAAAAATAGCAAATGTATTAGGATTTTTAGTCGTGCTCAATTTTGAGTTTCTTTTAGGTTAGTTATAAAGTAAGATATGAAATATTTTTTATGAGAGTTTTTCTAATCTGATCAGTATGACATATAAAGTAATCTTATAGTATATTAAAGTACTAGTTTCATAACATACGCCTCAAGCGGCTCGTTTTCTAAACTTGTACTCGTGCGCCAAAAACGTGTTATAAAACGAGTGCTTTATACAATTTTTTCTATTTTGCTCTAAAATTTTAAAAAACTTACATTTAAATTGATGACTGATTTAGGGATTTTTGTTTTGGATTGGCATTACAGTTTACACCATCTTTAACATTCTAAGAAATAATTATATTTTGATATATTTTATAGTCATCTCTTCTCTTTTTTACTGAAATTAACCAAGTCACAATTTTAACATGGTAAAAATAACCTAAACACAAAATTTTGTAGAAAATTCGACTTTAAAGCGACATTGACATTTGCACGGAAAACGTCAAGCGATAGCCCAGGTCTGTTGCCAACCCAAAAGAACAAAAAGTACAGACCTCTTATGGGCCTATAAGAACACGCAAAATGCGTGTGATTATGAGCTTATAAAAGTCGTAAAATAGAAAAAATATATTTAGAGTATCTTTGAGATGGACACCATAGCGCACAAGTTTAATAATAAGATTTTCAGACGCCACTATGTTATATAAAACCGAATTCTCTGTTTATTATTGAAAAATATTTACAGGCTTCAACTACAATGTGCTTGAGATTTATTAAAAAATTATTTTAATTGATAATTATAATTAATCTTTAAAACCTGTAATTATATAGCTTTATGCAGAAAGCTTTAATGGTAATAAATTTACCACACAAATAGACATAGTTATCAGATTAACATAATAAATTTTATCTTGATTATAATTAAATCATTTTTGGAAACAATTATCATTAGAGGAAAGTCGCCTAATTTCGGATACCATTTACAATGTATTCAATATTCGTCACGGGTGAATAACCACAACTCGTCATAAATAATGACACAAGTTGATTCGAAACTTAGTTTCAGATTAATCCCTGAAGATGTCTCTAGTAGTAAGAGACGAAACGTCGGAAAGTGAAAATCCATTAACACGGTCTAAACCCGAAAGTGAAAGTTCTTTATATCTTTATATAATGGCCGTGAAAGCTTAAAATCTAAAATTTATTACTCGGTATTACTTTTTGATATTTTTTTTATATAACCAGATACAACTTATTATAGCGAACCATGATTTATTATAAAATCAATTTTATTACAGTTTATTTTTTCCAAAAAACACGGTTAAAAAAAATCAGCGCATTTTTGTGCATTTGAAAAAGGGCTCCTAATTTCGGACATATCCGAAAAAAATTTTTCAAGAGTAGTTCTGGATCCCATTGCTTATGTTTCTTGTTATTCCTTCACATTTAAGACGTAATTTAATCATTAAGCGATTTTCTACGAAATACTATAGGAACTATAATTTTAGATTCCCAATTTCGAATATCTTAGTATCTTAGGTAATTTTCGTTTTTTCAAAATTGTTTATCTTTGTTGTATCATTATAAAAAAAATAATTAATGGTTGGTTATCCTGAATAATAATTACCTTGCGGATATCCGAAATTGGGAATCAAATGCACAAAAATGGTCTATCCGAAATTAGGCAACTTTCTGCTTTTTAGATTAGAAATTTGTAGAATGTTTACGTTTTCAAATTGCTTAATTATGAATAGTGGATCAACTTAACTAACATCATAACTTACCCAAGACAGAACCACGAACTTTTATAACGATTATTAATAAAATAAACAAGCATAATAATGCAACTGAGCACAAAACTGCCATTTGCAATATAAACGATTTGTGCTGCCATTTAAAGGGGAGAAGCTCTACCGTTATCATATTACAGGACGGATTTAGTTTGACTTTTGGCTTCACATAAAAGTAGGTTTCTGTTTACCTTTGCAGACAGTATCTTAAATACACTACTATCCGAAATTTGGAAACCATCCGAAATTAGGCGCATTTCCTCTAATGGTTTAAGTAATAAACCTTGGGGTACCCCACAAATTATAGATAATAATTTATTTGCGTTTGATGGATTGTTTATATAATATGCACTATAATAACCAATAAGAAGGTAAATTAACAGACGTGTGTGTTTACTTAATAGTTCTAACAGTCAATTAACTATCAATGGAGATTTCTCCCGTTAGATTAGACAGGGACAAAAGTTCTACCCAAAAAGGATAGAAGACATACATACACTCCCACTTCCACCCAACCAAACAAATTCTGTATTTGTTCTTTGTTGAACAAATACAATATTTACTTGGCCGGGCGAAAAGTGTTACTATATTATTTTTAAAAAAGAAATTACTGGCGCCATCTAAATTTTAGTAGAATTGTCTTATTCTACAGATTCACATTAGCTATGTTCGTTCGTGCCGCTCACTGCTACACTTTCCGGCCAACCAAATAAATACTGTATTTGTTGTATGAAAAACAAATACAGTATTTATTTGGTTAGCTGGAAAGTGTAGCACAAATGAGATAGAGATGGGGTAGACGTCTTTTGTTTCATAATTCTAGTCGTAGAGAGCTCCATTAGGCATAAAAATATAGAGTTAAAACAGGAGGTGTGGCGATGGATACCTATATTATTGGTCGAGGATGATCTTTAATTACCTTCGCAGATATCGGTTTTGAAATCTTAGTAAATAATCTTTTTTAGGACATTTTTAACCTAACCAAATTTTTTTATACATAAATAATAGTTACAGATTAACAAAAAGTTTTACTTATGTACACGGAAAGAAATTAGGCTCTGCGCTATACATTATAAGATATTTGGTAACAGTGGCAAATTATAGTGATTTAAGCTATAGATTATAAGGGACACAATAACCAATAATGTTAAAAATAAATTGGAAACGATTATATATATTACAGACACGATTATATTTATTACAGGCACTATTATAAATTTACAGAAATTTTATTATATTATAAAAATTATTAGCACGGACAATAATTAAATCTATTTAAGCTATAAATGCCATACTATTTGTTATATTTTATTATTCACTAAACAATTAAAGTATTTCATATAAATTTTTACACTGACTGCCATAATTGTAAGAGAAAGCCTTGTATTTATATAATAAGCGATTATAATTTGCTTGGTATGTGTGTTATAGCGCTCCTAGCTATAATTTTTTTTTTCCGTGTAATAATGAGTACAAAGCAAAATATGCAAAAAAAAATAGCAGAGATTTGAAAATGATTAGAACTTTTAATATGTAGTTTGATAAAAATAAGACATTTTTTAATGTACTAGAAAATAATATATTACATAACTAGTGTGGAAAGTGACATATTTCATAGTGTATGAAATACACTTTCCAACGAGTTATGTACACTATTTTTCCTACGATCACGAAAGAATATGTAGTTTCTAATTTTTATTAATTTTTAAGAAAAGCAAAGCACAAAATAATTATAAAATCATACAAATTTATATATGTAAGTATGTCAAACAGGAAATATGATTTTCATTTAGTTTTAGTTTTCTTGTTTTTTTATTTAATACAATACATAGCTGTTTAATGGGTTGCCTATTCCTAAATAAATGCAAACTTTAGTTTACTTATTAAATTAGATGATTATGCTGCCATGTAAGACAGTAAAATTGTACTGTTTTACATTTCATAAAAAAATACTGTGATGTTTTTTTATGTAAGGTAAAGTAACTAAATAAAAAATTAAGTAATTTTTATAAGATCTAGACTGTCTAGACTAGACATTAATGGTCAAAATAGTAACGTTATAACTATAGTTTCTATTTTTGACATGAAAAACAGAAATATTTGGATTAAAACATTTAAAAGATATAAAAGGCTGTGGTGAAAGGTGAAAAATGGTTTATAAAACAAGGTGAATTAAATTCGTAGAATCTACAAGGTAAATATCTATAAAAATTAGGCAAACCTCCATACATAAATATCACACGAGTGTGATATAAAAATATCAAACTAGTGCGATATGAGGCATTTTCTAAAGAACAAAAGAGAGTGCTAAATGTCATTTTCGTAGAAACAAATGATTTACGTTTAGGTTAAAATAATTAAATCCAAAAACTTATGCAAATTATGCTTGAATTAAATAGGTCCTAAAAACACATAATGTTCATGTCAAACAATGACCCAGTATAGATAAGACTCTCTGCTTTAACCTGTTACTTGAGGATTAGAGAAAAAGGAAACGTATTTATGCTATACAGAATTCCTTTTCCAAATGTTCGTCAATCTAAAATATACCGAGTCCCTTATACTCCATCCGAGAATAACAAAAAAGCCACCCTAACCCAAGATACCAAATGGCACTACCTGGAGCGTATTTATTCGAAAAAAGGGGCTGTTTTTAGACAGACAGTTGTGTACTATTAAAAGAATTCGAAATGCGGAGGGATATGGGACCCAGGTAGACGGAGCGTTAGGTAGAATTTATTTTTAAAAAGATACTCAACTGGTAATTTTTGAAAGGCCCGCGTGATTTTAAACTATGTGAACCATCCCATACAATTTGTATTATCCTTGTTAGCTGAATACGGACCTTAATTGTCTATATATATTTTTGTATTACGGCCCATATAATAATGGTTTTTATCCACGGCCGTGATTACTAGGCATATTAATCACGGGTCTGTAAAAAGAAACCGTTTAAAATTTAAAACGACCCTGGATAAAGTATAGAATTCTACTCGCTTATAATAGCTATTAATCATTCGGGTGATTAGGCCACTCGCCTTTCGGCTCGTGTACCAAAATTCACCCTCATAGCAATTATTATACGCTTATTGAATAATATACTATTAAACCATATGTTTATAAGTAGGTACTTTTAAACAAGTGGGCCATAGACTTTTTCAAATTCGTAAAGATTTTGGCCTGCGGCGCTAAAGGTTTCTTACAATTTTATTGAAATTTGGAATTGTAAAACTGTTTTAAAATAAAAGTTTGTAAAAAAATACCTGCGGCAATAGGGCTTTCTTGCATTTTTGTCAAATTTTAAATAATAAGTGCTTAAAAATTAAAATAGATCCTTAAGTTTGTAAACATTTTTGCCTGTTGCATTAGGGCTTTTTACGTTTTATTTTAATTATTTAAAATTGTAGAACTTAAGCGTGAAATTCTTAAAAATGTTCGCTTGCGGCGCTACAGTTTCTTAAGTTTTTATGAAATTTTAAATTTAATTGTTATTTAAAAGACTGGTTTAAAATTAAAATAGACCATCGAAGTTGTAAAAATCTTCGCCTGCGGCGATAGGGCTTTTTTACGTTTTTTCTTAATTTAAGAATATAAAATTTTAGTTTTTGGCATTTTGGATAATTTTAAATTGGTCAAAAAATGTTATAAACAACGTTTTCCTAAAACGCATTGTTTTCGAGATATTGGCGTTTAAAGCAGTAAAAGGTTTTTTTAGCATATCTCACATATTTATAACCCGATTTCAAAAAATTATATTTGAAATAAAAGCTCTTTTTAAGCCCTATAAAAAATGTTATATACAGTTTTTTGCTAGAATATAATGTTTTAAAGATACAGAATTTAAAATCAAACAAAACACCTAGTTTGAAATTTGCAAACTAGATGGCTCTAGTGTACAAATTTTAAGCTTCCATTCATTTGTTTTTAAAATCAATCAAAAATTGTAATTAATTAAAAAGTTCAACTTGCATCCAAGTAAAAACATATTTTTATTATTAATTTTAATTAAATATTAAGTGTACAAGAAAAGCTAAAGTTTAATATAAATATTATACGAGTTAGTTTGTGCAGTGAGGAGTAGAGGAAATGCGCCTAATTTCGGATGGTTTCCAAATTTCGGATAGTAGTGTATTTAAGATACTGTCTGCAAAGGTAAGCAGAAACCTACTTTTATGTGAAGCCAAAAGTCAAACTAAATCCGTCCTGTAATATGATAACGGTAGAGCTTCTCCCCTTTAAATGGCAGCACAAATCGTTTATATTGCAAATGGCAGTTTTGTGCTCAGTTGCATTATTATGCTTGTTTATTTTATAAATAATCGTTATAAAAGTTCGTGATTCTGTCTTGGGTAAGTTATGATGTTAGTAAGTTGATCCACTATTTATAATTAAGCAATTTGAAAACGTAAACATTCTACAAATTTCTAATCTAAAAAGCAGAAAGTTGCCTAATTTCGGATAGACCATTTTTGTGCATTTGATTCCCAATTTCGGATATCCGCAAGGTAATTATTATTCAGGATAACCAACCATTAATTATTTTTTTTATAATGATACAACAAACTAAGATAAACAATTTTGAAAAAACGAAAATTACCTAAGATACTAAGATATTCGAAATTGGGAATCTAAAATTATAGTTCCTATAGTATTTCGTAGAAAATCGCTTAATGATTAAATTACGTCTTAAATGTGAAGGAATAACAAGAAACATAAGCAATGGGATCCAGATCTACTCTTGAAAAATTTTTTTCGGATATGTCCGAAATTAGGAGCCCTTTTTCAAATGCACAAAAATGCGCTGATTTTTTTTAACCGTGTTTTTTGGAAAAAATAAACTGTAATAAAATTGCTTTTATAATAAATCATGGTTCGCTATAATAAGTTGTATCTGATTATATAAAAAAAATATCAAAAAGTAATACCGAGTATTAAATATTGAATACATTGTAAATGGTATCCGAAATTAGGCGACTTTCCTCTAGTAGTAGTAAAATTGTAATTATTTTATGCTACCCTGTTCTAATAGCATGTTATTAGTTTTCCCAATAGTACCGATGTTTTGACAGGGTGCTTGCAACGTTTCATCTAGTTTCAACTTAAAAACTATTAAATTAAAACAATTTAATGAATTACCGAAAAATAAAATATGTACGAGTTAAAGTCTTGTAGGTATAGTAAAGAAAGAATATTTATTTTCATTTTACACCGTATTCAGCATTGAAGTTGAGAGAACGTAGCGAACAAAGAGCGATAATGACTAGAAAAGGTTGGAGAACTGACTTCGTTCTTGATGGCTTTTTTTTTGGTTCTGTGTATAGTCGCTTCGAACGAAAATAGGCGCCGTTGCCAATGTGCCAATATTTAGTACTGTTACCTATTTGAAAATTCCTAAACTCTGATAGTTCTACCCATAGGACAACAAATTTTAATTTTATTATACAGGGTGTCTCAACGTAGCCGACTCGGTCGATATATAGTAAAATATCCACTTTAGAGAAAAACTTTAAAGAGAAGGGTTGTATGGTTTTAAACAAGGCACATTTTAAATATATTTAAAAATATACAGGGTGGTCTTCTTAGGGTGGGTAGCATCTCACTTAATTTTTTTAAATGGAATGTTGTATTTTTTATTATGCCATCTTATTTCTCATTAAAATTCCTTTAATTTTCGAGAGGGCAATATCGGTTTACCCACATAGAAAAAACGGATTCCTTAAACCAAGGACACGTGTCTTTGTATATGTTCAAAGCCATATTCTCTTGTTTCAAGGCTGGCATTTTCTTGAACCAAAATCAATGTCCTTGAATGAAGAGCAGGGGTTTTGGAATAAAAATCCGCGCTCTTTATTCAAGGACATTGACTTTGGTTCAAGAAAATGCCAGCCTTGAAAAAGAGAATATGGCTATGAACATATCCAAAGACACTTGTCCTTGGTTCAAGAAATCCGTTTTTTCTATGCATGAGTTCCATACAAGATTTTATCCAATAAATAGTAGTAATTCATATTTTTATTAAAAATTTTAATGACATTTACAAGAAAATAATTTGACAAGTGACAGTTGAGTGGGTAAAATAAATAATTATCCACTCAATAAAGTAAAAGCCACGCGGGGGTTATTATTGAGTTTATCTATTTAAAATAAAGCTGGTAATTGTCTTATTATCTGTATGTATTGGATAAAAATATATATTGTTGGGTGCGAAAAACGAATATGCTATGCAAATGCATTGGGTGTAACTTAGGAATTAGATTTAACAATTTGTTTGAAATTTCTAATTTTTGGAATAAAAAAAATCTAAATTCGTTAAATTTAATTAAGTTTGAATAAAAATTAGCTAATAAGACATAAACATTGGCTTAATTTTGCATTTTAGTTGATATTTTGTTATAATATCAAATTATCAAGTTTGTTATATCAAAGAACTAGAAAACTGATATATATTCGATTTTCTGATTTGAGACAAAAATATCCCGTTGTTATGTTAATGCCTTGTTTTTTATTGGTTGAAACCGATATTATGATAGTAGAAGAAAATAGTCGATAGTAAGTCACTTATACTACCCTTATACATAACCTACATGTTACTTAAGCAAATAATATTTGCTTTAAATGTAGGTATTTATTTAGTTTAGGACTAAAAATTAAAGTTTATTTTTTTAAGGGCCACTTGCACCAATGCTGGTTTAACTTTAAACTTGGATTAAATTGACGGCAATCAGAACTCAGCCTTTTTAACTTAAACTCGGTTTAGATGAGTTAATCCCGTACCAAAATTTGGTGCAAGTGGCCCTTAGGTATAGTTATTTTAAACCTTCCCGCTTGTAAACAATCTCGAAATTACCATAGCAACGTAAGATACGTATGCGTCGTAAGCGAAATTACTAGGCCCAATTTGCACAACCGTAAAACGTTAACGTGTCATTAACGAGAACAAAACAATGGTTTATTCCTCTATATTATTGGAATACAAGCGATTTTATAAGCAATTTTTTTCTCTACAGGAATACAAAGGTGTTTTTAGCAACAGCTTTATCAATTCTCTTTTTTTACATCAAAACATTATAAAATCTAAGTAAGTAAACAAAAATTATAAATTTTGGTTATGTTGACATTCAAAACAAGTCACATGCTTCAGTGTAAATCGGACTTTGTGGAGTATTTAGCGGCAAATTTAAAATAACTATACCTTAAAAAAATTAACTTTAATAGGGTAGTCAACTTTGTACGCTCTTTTTTTATAACTTTCATGCTATTATTATAAAACAATGCGAAGAAAAAGATGACACCAACCAAACGATATTCCCTTTATTCTTTTCTGTAAAATTTCTTTTCTCTATTTTTCGTCCGCGACATACGAAAAATGATAAATGCTATCACTAGGTAGATTTATGCAACTGTCGCGACTCTCTCTTATCGGAGTAGCAAGCGGTGCATAACGCACGATATTCATTTGTTTCTTGTCGCGCGCGTATCTTTTTAGCGAGGACAATTATTGAACATAATAACTTATGCATTTAAAACGTCGAATAACGTAAATAACAACTTTTAGTAATAAAGTTCGTAGTAGGAAGGCTATGAATGGGCAACGGTAGCATGAATGAAGGCAAAACCGATCAGCAATAACGAGCTGGTAATTAAAATTTATGACTTTTTCATCGGGAGGTACGGTCAAAATGAAAAAGCTCTACACGGAAAGAAATTAGTGGGCTCGGCGCTATACATTATAAGATATTTGGTAACAGTGGCAAATTATAGTGATTTAAGCTATAGATTATAAGGGACACAATAACTAATAATGTTAAAAATAAATTGGAAGCGATTATATATATTACAGACACGATTATATTTATTACAGGCACTATTATAAATTTACAGAAATTTTATTATATTATAAAAATTATTAGCACGGACAATAATTAAATCTATTTAAGCTATAAATGCCATACTATTTGTTATATTTTATTATTCACTAAACAATTAAAGTATTTCATATAAATTTTTACACTGACTGCCATAATTGTAAGAGAAAGCCTTGTATTTATATAATAAGCGATTATAATTTGCTTGGTATGTGTGTTATAGCGCTCCTAGCTATAATTTTTTTTTCCGTGTACATTACGCCACACTATTCCAAGTATAAAATACAGCCTGTTCCAGAACTCGCGTACCGAAATTTAAGAGGTGATTCTACATCCAAAAATATGAAAAAAAGTTTCTATAAAGGTTGGTCCGGAAATGAGCCCTAAGGGAGCTACGGCCCTTCGAAGATGACGTATTGAATGGCGAACAAAAAAAAGCACCAATAAAATTTTAATGCTGCAGGGCGATTCTTCATTTAAAACTGAGCAAAAAAGTATTATACGCCAAAACACCTAAATTTAATATTAAAGGAGTAATAGCCTTTTAAAAAGTAACGTTTTTGGTGGCACAAAATGTTACTTCCTCTTAATTGCATTTTTTTTTTGATAACGGTTGCTCCTACAGTGTTACACTATATGATATTTTATATGTATTTTTACTCTAGAAATCTATATTTTTTACAACAAATCCAAAAAACATACACATAAAAAAGTTTGGGGCAAAAATGTTTTATGCCTTATATATTTTGTCCGTCTGGGCACGCCTCTGGATAAATTAAAAAAATAAATTAACATAAACTTATTGCCCTTATTAATACTAGTATACATGCAAAAGCTCGCCGCTCTAGCTTAAACGGTACCCGAGTTATTAATTAAAAACCTTATTTTTATTACAATTTTAAAGGGCCCTAGATCCCTTAGGGCTCATTTCCGGACCAACCTTTATAGGAACTTTTTTTATATTTTTGGATCTAGGATCGCCTCTTAAATTTTGGCATGCCAGTTATGGATCACCCTGTATATGCTGCTCCCTTTTAAAGAGACCCCATATGAGGGCATATCCACAGGCTCACATAACAACATAGTACATAACAATGCGATGCCGTGATTGGCTTGATGCGCCGCCATGTATCTTGTAAGCCAATCACGGCATCGCATTCTTATGTTTTATGTTCTTATGCAAGCTTCTCGATAGGCCTTAAATCTCATACTGCATATGCATAGCAGGTATCTACCTCATCAACACGATATCTAATAGTTACATAAGAAATAACCGTATCTGTTTTACTTGGCCGACTGTAAATATATTTTCTATCTAATAAAAAAGTTAACATTTCTACAAAAACAAATGAAGCTTTCAGATCGCAAAATAACCTATTTCTTAGCATTTTACTTTTCTGCTCGTTACCATGACTGCGGACATGGTAAAAAACAATGTTTTTTTGTGACTCGACATTGTAAATGCATCAAAATACATATTTTTAAATAAAGCAATTAATGTTATTTAATGATTTTATCAAATTAGTACTTAAAAAAGATTTTTATTTAATTTTAGCACATATTTACAAATTATAATGCAAAAATTGAAGGTTATGTCAGATTGTTGTGACAGATATCAGGTTTAAATATTTAATAATAGATGGAGCAGTTTTAATTTTTTGAACTAAATTGATAAAAAACTGGTCAAATATTAAGAAAAACTAATAAACTTTATGTAATATTAACGCAAAATTTTAAATTGCATTAAATTATTCAATATTTCATGGTAAAATATATATATATTTTTGCTAATTTTGCTACAGTTTTCTTTACTTTTATAAACAAGAGATGGCACTACATGTGCTCATTCTAACACTTGATACGGAATATTCATACCGTGTCTAGAGCTAGAATCGATTCATTCTGTATTTGAAAAGTGTGTGTATTTGCTTACATTCTAAAGCAGTCGTAGAAAAACAATTTTCTGACAATACGTGTTAAGGTATCAGTATTCTACGTGCCGTATTTTTTCAAAATTTAAAGAATAGGTTTCAATTTTATTTATTTTTTTAAATAGGTGTTTCTTTTGTATAAGGGTAGTATGAAGTTTCACGAAAATGAAACAAACGAAGCCTTCATCAGAAAAGGCTTAGTTTGTAACAAAGTTACCAGTGGAGGAGCGAGGAGACGTAATAAAGGCTGGGAGGCAACGCCAGCATCAAATTACCAAAAACCCGAACAAAAATATGACTAGGCAAAGTTGAAAATTTTCCCTTATACAAAACTCAAAGCCGTATTCCCCATTAATTTCCTTTTATACCAGTAGGGGAAACAAAGTTCAAAATGGTCCAAAAATATATATTCCCTCGAAGTCTGTAATCCCGCAAAAAGCGTCGGCTACGTCGTGCAACCCCCTTTCGTCGCGGCCGCCGCCGCCTGCGCCATAAAAACAGCAGAGGGGAGATCGAATTAAAACAAGCAGGATCCAGCAGAACGATATAACATTTTGTTTTTGCTGCACAAGGGGAGGGCGCTAGTAGTGGGCGCGTAACTATAGCTACGCCTCCAATGGAAACTCGATGCGCGCCCCACCGGTGACGGCGCCTCTCTGCCGCCACACTAACCGTGCTCTAAATTATCAAAAAAAAATACCTAGTTTTTTGCAACATACAACATCCTAAGTCTGCAAAAACACATGGTCAAAATGATGAAAACCCTTCTTTACCCAAAACCTTTTTGCCCGCGATTTTTTTAAAAATGTAACGTTCGATCGCGGTGGCAGTAGTGAAGAGAGTGAAAAAGCGCCGCCCCTGAAAGAGGGGAATATCCGATACTGGAGGGGTAAGTGCCCCTCTTTTTCGAAATCCAAAACGAAAAAAAACACGTGGTCGGGACCTAATAGAATTATCTGATATTTTGTTTGGTTATCATTGTTTGAATATTCACGTGTTAATATTTTATTTATACTGCTATGTAACATAACATATAAGCGTCATAATATATAATAGAAAAAGAAAATTTGTCTAACAAGTTGTTAATAAATCATTCAACAAATCAAAAAGTAGGATAAATGCAAAGCGACTGCTTGAAAGCTTTAGGACAACAATTTCTAGATTGATGCTAATGCGTTTAATATCAAGGAGTCAATTCCAAAGCCAAAATACCTATTTCAAAGTCGGAGGGTGAGCGTAGGGATACCAAATCTAGGGTTTATCTAGGACCTACATTGTAAGTAGGCTAAGCATGTGCTATGTGTTTCCTAACTTGGCGGTTGTTTTATGATTTTTAATTTTATTTTAATTATTTGCAATAGTTCTCATAAACTCGAGGTTGGTATATGATTTATAAATCCGTTCTGAGGCTGGGTTTAAAAATCCTCTTTCTACCTCTCATATTTTTTTTAATGTGCCTTTGTTTCCTACAAGCTACTTCTTTAAGGATCTGTAAACAGTAATTTAATTTTAGCTTTTCCATATTTTTGGCTGTTTGGCTGGGTATTATAGCCAATTTTTTGTCGGGTCACCGGAACTAACCAGGTTACTGAAACTCGTTTATGTGAGAATCGGTTACATACGGTAAGTGATGGGAAGCGATGACGTCACTAATCGGCAGTAACCGCGTCTAATACAGGTTCGGAGGTGAGTTAGATACGGTTAACCGTAAAAACTTAACCTATAAATTGTTTATTTACACCATAATTCACAGGCCTTTGGGAATTTTTCTCGATTTGTATGCAAAATGTAAAAAATAGAGTAGGTAAGGTATTTCAACTTCTAAGTGTTTGCTTATGTGGTTTAAAATTTAATTCTTATATAAAAAACTATTTAAATTTATCATTGTTGTTTATTACCTTCCCCATGAGCAAATAAACTTGAAAATGTAGTTTAAGTGCTTTTTCATCATATCCTATCCAAAGGAAATAGAAAAAATATATACCTTATCAGTTTTTTGGGAAAAGTTAGGTTAGGTACTTGTCAAAACCTCAAGAAAATAACCAATGCGTTTTTGTGAGAACTGTCGGTTATACGAATTTAGTGGTGGGGATAAAAACCGTACGGTTAACCGGTGTTTTCACAAAAAATTGGCTTATGACTTTCAGTGTTTTGTTTTGTAGCCTCGTGTCTTAAAGGCTTATATCATGTATTGTTCATTAAAATGGTAAAAAAGCTTTCTTCTTTTAAAACAAACGAGTCGTAGCAATTTGAGGATAAATAACAGTTTCAAAACACACTTGTGTTGGCGGAGGCGATTTTAGACAAACATTTGAATAACGGCGCGATTTTCTCCACGTGCAACATTCAAACAAGTGATGCTTTCAATCACATGGAGTTCGATTGTCAAGTAGCGCCCCTCGACGACAAATCTAAACGTTTTTTTCATGGCATTATGCGATTTCCACAGCTATACGTCAGTTAGTTTACGCCATCGCCAGAGAAAAGTTCATCGGGTTTGGCCTTCTTTTATTAACAAGCACGGCGGATCGGCGCAGTTCGGGCCCCGTCGCTTACGCTGCGTTCGCAGCCCGATCTGTTGGAAGCCGCGCTAGCTTGATTTTGTTGTTATCGCGAGAATGGGGCCCAGGCAAGGAGATACACGTAAAGGCGACAGTGGCCTGCGTTCGCATATAGCGAACATCAAGCATAGTCCGTATTGCCTTACGTTACTCCTAAATGTGAAGACTACATGGGAAAATCAAGCAGAGTAGTCCACATTTTCAAAAATTAAATTAAAGCTTATTGAAAAAGAACAACTCATACGCAATAATATTATTTCTACAAAAAATTAATTTAGCTCATCTTTATTATACCTTCTTAGATAAATAAAAATAGAATTGAATTCCGATTATGTCTGGATACTATATTTTTAAACACATTAATCTTTTAGTATCTATTGTTATACCTAGATACCGAAACAATTGCCGATTTAGGGAAAATAGGAAGATTTATACTTACATAAAAATCATCGGAGTAGGCGTAGGTCATAAAAAAAATTAGATTACGGTCTGTTTGTTTTTCTGATAAATTTTAAATTCGCGCTATTCTTTCTCATCCAGTCAAATTTCTTGTAACGTTTGGAAGTTCTTAAGACCACTTTACACGGTGCAATTTGTGCGCAAGTTTGATGCTATGCAAGTTTGTTGCAAGAATGATTTAGTCACTGCGCATGCCTTCAGGCAAGTTTGAGGCCATTTTCGTGCCATCAAATTATTTAGAACATGTTCTATCTTTCGGCGATTTTCACGCAAGTTTTATGGTTATTTTCGTAGTACCAACCAGGAATAAAAGTTACCAAACTATTTCATTTTACTAATATAGTAGCAACTGCACATGTTAATAATAATTATTATTAATAATAGGTCGGACTGTCTAACTAAAAAAGCAAATGCTAGGTTACGTTTTTGTCAACAAACGCAGAGACAAGTCAAAATTGTCTGGTTGGCAGCACTGTTTACCTTGCAATATATAGCACCAAACTTGCGTACAACTTGCTCCGTGAAAAGGCAAATCAATGCCCAATTGTCCTCATGCTATATCTGGCAGAAAACTTGCATAGCATCAAACTTGCGTACAAATTGCTCCGTGTAAAGTGGTCTTTATGCACCCCAGTATGTGGTCGATATACACATGCTCGAATAAATATAAACATAACGTTATAAGCCTGCGCACAAGATACATGACGGTACAAGCCAGTCACAGCATCGTTGTATGTATTATGATTATGCAACCCTCTATACGGCGATTAAAAAAAAAGCGCATTTTAATTCTAAGAACAATTTAGCCTACGTTGGTTTGGACTTTTTTCTCTATTTCACTTATGAACTTAAACCAAATTTTATTATCTTAACTAAAACATACTAGTATGGTTTGAAGAGTGTAGTTTAAATGACGTCATAGTTAGTTGGTAAAGTAAAAGTAAAATCTTTTCCGAGGTTAACAAGTTGATTGAGTTGTTTATTTTGCGATATTTGAAATTGAGAACCAAAAATGAAGTCTACAAGGAAAAAATTAGGCTTGTCCTAACCTTGCAAGAACATTTTTGCATAAAGCTTATAAATTACTTACTTTTATTTAACTCGTTTATCGTATCTATATTATCCACGAATGATATCTGACGATTGTTTAAAATAATATCAATAGAATTCATTCTTGCCGAGATTCTTGCAAAAGTGGCAAAACAATCTTGTACACAAGTCCTGCTTCCGCAAAAACACTAACCTCTTCTTCGTCGAAAAAATATGATCCGGAAAGGACAGAAATATGATAGAAAAGGATAGAAATACTTACTATGCGAGCAAACCACCTAGGGGTACATGGTTACTAAGAATAGTAAGTGTGACGTCATTGTTTGTTGTAGTTAACTAATAAAATGTGTGTAGTATGCTGTTCTTCATACTAGTATGTTATAGTTTCGATAATAAAATTTGGTTTTAGTCAGACTACTCTGCATTGTTATTCCCCTGTTGTCTTCATGTGTTGTAAACTAAACACAATTTCAACTTTCTTTACCAACGTAAAACAGTTTCGTTTTTTCGACCACTTGTTTACTGCCAACTTATTTATATTTAGTTTGAAAATGCGCGGCAGTTTTCACAAAATAATCGATGTGTGCTAGTGCGCAATATAGTCGTAACTTCTTTCACATGCTTCGTGTAGACATATAAGCTTTCCAAATCTTACATAAAACGACAAAAACGTGGTTACACATGGTATCATGTCCTCAGCTTTCAACTAATTACACTTGCTCTTAAGACGCATCGTTAACTCGTGGTGTCATTTATGTATATCTAAATGGCTTAAACAAAATCGAAAGCATTTTCTGCAAAAAACGCATGCCACCATACGAAAGAAAGAAGCCATACTTAATCCTTGGAAATATTTATTTTTTTTATAGTGCACGGGCAATTTATTAAATTATTGCTCCTCTCGAATTACTACTTCTTCTTCTTCTTCCTTTTTTTTGGACTTTTCTCAGTGAGATAATTAGCCATTCTCTCGAATTACTGCATGATGCGTTAGTTTGTAGAACGTTACTATTTAATTCATTTGCCCCTTATAACATCTAGAAACATTGTAAATTATAGAATATTGGTCGGTAAATTGGTTTTAAACCAATGGTTTAACAAAATAAAATGGACTGCACAGGGTTAAATTTCGTATTTCAATAATACATAATGTGTCAAAAGTGTCAAATTTTATTTAATTTATAAAAAGTCAAAACTTCACATAGGTAAAAATACGGCGTTCTGTGATAGGGAGGCATACTGCAGCCAGTTAAATTAGACCGTTTTAATCATAACCTAAAATAGCACGACGAACACAGCGATCGTATACGTAGTTTAGATCCTGCTTGATTTTTACGCCTCCATCCTCTGGCGAGGTGTCTAACGGCTGCTCTGTGAAGCCTATCGCCGTCCTTCGAAGAATTCCATCGCATCTACCGACAATTTCTAGCCAACGGTTATTTTATTTTATTCGACGCTTGCTCGGTATTATTGAAATAATATCTGAGCTTCAACCAAAATGGTACCGTAAGATGAAGTGGAGAAGTATTTTTTAACAGAAAACCATAGGAAGTTTTTTTTTAATTTTTGTTTCACCTTGCCTATATTTTCTTTGGCAGACTAACATCTCTACTCTTAATTTCTTTACTCCCTAACATCCCTACTCCATAACATCCCTACTCCACAACAACTCTACTCCGTAACATCTCTACTCCATAACATCTCTACTCCGTAACAACTCTACTCCACACTATAAGGACTTTATTAGCCACTTAATAATAAATGAGCAGTTCAAAGAACAAAGAATCTTCTTCTTCTAGATTATTTTATTTTTTTCGTAGAAAACTTTTATCTTTAAATTCAAATCTAGAACAATCATAAATGAATTATTCTAAAAGCCACAATGATAGCGTACTCTTAATATGCACTAATAAGTAAGTAATTAATAAATTAAATTCATATTTGACAGTGACTTAGCATGACAAATATTCATTTGAGTTAAGACAAGTGGCTAATCGAGTGCATATAGTGCGGAGTAGAGTTGTTACGAAGTAGAGATGTTATGGAGTAGAGATGTTACGGAGTAGAGTTGTTGTGGAGTAGGGATGTTATGGAGTAGGGATGTTAGGGAGTAGAGAAATTTAGAGTAGAGATGTTAGTCTGCCTTTTCTTTAAAGTGATTTGTTGATTTTTGGTTATATGCAAATCAGAAAAATAATATGTTTAATTAAGAAATTTTTCTATGGTTTAATAATATGTTTGTTATAATAATTTAACTTCAAAAGTTTATAACTTACAATGTTAACATAAAATTTTATATCAATATGATTTTTCCCCTTTATCCAAAGTTTCTTTTCGCGTGGATCGACACACATATGCAATTCTGATCCAAGTACACTGTTACCAAGGTTGCTTGGATGATTATGACTTACAAATACCACCACTTACTAGCGGTTTTGGGTAAGTTAGGTGAAACTTTATTTCGTACTGTATCTAGTTAAGTTAAGAAATTAAGTACCTACATTGTTTTGGAACGGAGCATAAGTTCTTCTTCTTCTCTTTATTTTTGGCCTTTGCTTTATGTCAATTAGCCAGCTCGCTACTCTCTTTTGTTAATTTCTGCAGATGGTTTGCCTGGTTGCTACCATACCATCGCTTTCTTTCGGCCTGGTCTTCTGTAAGACTTCTTGTGGGACCTCCCAATTCTGTTTCTTTTATCATAACCTCAAAAACATGTGGATAACCCTAATCCAGATTCAACCACTAAATTACATCACATATACATCGTTTTCTTTTGGCCTGGTCTTTTGTAATACTTCTTCTTCTCTTCATAGCATAAGTTAAAAATTAACTTTATTATTAATGTTAAAGGTGTCGGTAGATATTTAATGGAAGCTTCTAGATACAGACAAATCCAACTGATCCCTGTATTGTTTTAATATATCAATGTTACATATTGATAGTCATAAATAAGACTTGAAAGTCTATTTTTACTAACCTAGAAATTCACCGAGGCGAAGAAACAAAAACAGTAAGGGCGCAAAACCGCATTTAGAACCGCGTCTCTCGTCTTTTGATCGAATATTTGACATACCTGTCGGTGCGCTTCATTCGACATTTATATGTGCATGTATGTACACCTCTCTCAGATGCAGGGTAGGTCAGTACCGTTTCAACCTGCCACCTTTGATGATGGATGACAACCACACACCCGCTCTTCCTTCATGCTGGGTAGCCGGTGTGTGTTTTTACTACGAGCACGATCTAGTTACCACGGTATTGTTCTCGGCCTACTTACTTGTGCCGAAACAAGGGTGACTATTAGCCAACAGGTGGCGATTACTACACCAACTAATTTATACGTCAAACAAGACGTTTAAGCTTTTATCTCTTTTATTTTCCATTAACAATTTCTGCGACTCTCCTTCCAGCGTTTGTTACGATTTATCGCCTATTTAACTTCATTAATCATGTACCTACAAGCATGTAAACACCAGGAAGAAAATATAATACTATATCTTTTACTACTTACTATACTTACTGCCCAACAATGGATAAAGGCAGCATCTTCAAATGACATTGTTTTATAACGTCATTAACATATAAATAAATTTCACAGGCCACTTTACAATAAATAATAATAAATAATGATACTTTCCCCAATGTTTGAAAAGCCCTTTTCTCAAAAATATTTGATCACTTCAAGTTCACATGACAATTTTTTTTCTAGCGGGAGGTATTTCGAGATCTTTATATTATCGGCAATATACAATATTTAGCTTCTGGATTAATAACGAATAACCACGACTTTGCCCAGAAGAGTAGGTTTGAATAAGCACTCTAATATCATGTTCTGTGTTTATATCACAACGCGCTTATTCGTCATAACACCTAAGAAGAAAATAAGAAAACACTATTAATCGGTGTTTATCTCAAAACAATCACAGACTAGTGTCCTCAAAATAAGGAATAGTTAAGAAAAGAGGAAGGTTTCCCTTAAAGTAGCATATGATTTGGGGATAAGCAGTTTTACATCGGCACTTAGTGCTACTAAGAGTGCCGATGTATTGAAATCTTCGCCGAAAAGTAAAAATCTTTAACCACGGTTTTTTCACATTTCTCGACGTTTTAGACCATTCTGAGTCGAAATCAGTAAAAAAAATGTTTGCGTCCGTCTGTCTGTCTGGGTGTAAACTCTCTATCTCCATTTCTACATGAGATATCGACTTGCGGTTTTTTGCATATTGTTTCTATTTCCTATTCCGAAGAGCTGATTAGATTTTGGGGGTAAACGATTGGGCGTAAGGGGGTAAAAATAGGGTAAAACTCCTATTTTTAGCGTTTTTTGTTTATAATTAAGGCAATTATTATTGTATTTGGTTAATTTAGCACTTATATAAAAGATAATTTTAAATTGGTCAAAAAATGTTATAAACAACGTTTTCCTAAAACGCATTGTTTTCGAGATATTGACGTTTAAAGCAGTAAAAGGTTTTTTTAGCATATCTCACATATTTATAACCCGATTTCAAAAAATTATATTTTAAATAAAAGCTCTTTTTAAGCCCTATATAAGCCCCTACAGTTTTTTGCTAGAATATAATGTTTTAAAGATACAGAACTTAAAATCAAACAAAACACCTAGTTTGAAATTTGCAAAGTAGATGGCTCTAGTGTACAATAGTGCCGATTTTTTGACAGGGTATTTGCAACGTTTCATCTAGTTTGTAATTGCAAATGCCTGACTGGGATTAGGTATGGCAAAACTTAAAAAAAAAACAGTCCTCATTTATTAACCTTAAGGTTACAAAAGAAGTACTTTTTTTACACTTGTTCATTTAACGTCAAAAATCGTATGGTAAACAAAAACATTGTGGTTATCTAAATTAAAGCCAAACAACAATCTATTACGACATGCTGTCGCGTCAAAGACAATTTATGAACGAGGCACGCGCCAATTGCAAGTCGTCTCAGGTCAACTGAAGGTAACTACGATAGTTGGCGCATTTCTTTTAGCTTTTCTTTTTTTTATTCTAATACCATTCTCATTTAAGACACGACACTCACAAGACCTTTCAAGGAAGTCGCACTGATTAAAAGACGCGTATCGAAAATTTAAAAACAAAGTACAAGGTATATATATAAAAAACAAAACTAAGCGTTATTTTAGACACCTATCAAATATAGTAAAAGGAATCTACATGCACTTATTTCCTTTGGTTTCCTTTTCTTTGCTCTAGTGCCTTTCTTGGCAAACGCACGTCTTTGACATGACCGTTCAAGGAAGCCGAAGTCTTTAAAAGGCGCGTAACGCTTTTTTTACACGGACAATCTTCGCCGGCTTATTAAACTTACATAACTCGGCAAGTCTGCGTGCCGGCCGTCCAATAAGGCACGACGTAAACAAACCATTCATTCACCGTGATTGATGCGGTGCAATTTTCTTCTTATAATTCCGCAATGTCTCAATCCAAAACCCATTCATCTTTTCTATAACCTTGTACGAATCTATTAAATTGCTAATAAACTTGTATGTCCAACAGAAAAAGAACTGTTTTAATTTGAACTTAAAAACGTTATTTAGTTTAACGATTTGTTTTATTTGTACTCGTTTAGGGACCTTCTCTAAGGTAAAAAGTCCAAATGACAGAAGCTGAATACTTTTGATATAGTTTGTGATGATGGGAAACAATTTAATAACTTTGCAAAAGCACGATTTGAAATTTAGAGGAAAATATAGGCGTTACCTGGGGATGGGGTCCAAAAAGTACATCACGTAATACCCTAACTACCAACTACCTAAATTAAAAAGCATACACCATTAATATGACAAAATGATGAACGCTGACTTCTACAGTTTCTAAATGCCTTCTAAACTCTAACAAACAAGTGCCTTTTCTGACGTACTTATTAAAATGCTTATAGTCTATTAAATTGTTAACAATTACCTGAAACAAAATAATTAGTAGATGATAAGTGATAAATTAACAGTCATAGACAGTTGAATGAATATAATTTTTACTATAGTGTGCACAGTAGCTGTGGAGAGCGAATAAAAAGAGCGATGTTCCCCAGTGGCACTTTCCGCAAGTAGTTAAATATACAGAGCCCGATAAAATGTGGGCTAATGTTGTTGTACACACACATTCTTATACATACATATAACAAGTGCAAAAAGGGTCGACAGGTTGTTGTCGTCGTCGTGGCACGAGTGAATGAAAAGCCTGCCGGTGTCACCTGCATTTAGTTTCCTCGCATTTAACAGTACGCCCGAATACCTCGTTCCCGCCAAATAAACAAATGCATGTATTGCAGAAGTCGATTTTACTCATTAAATTCCTAGCTTAAAGGAGGGTATCGCATTTTGGGCTAAATCGCCTGCAACGATAAGACATAAAAAATAAATTTCAGCCCTTTTTACATCCCGGAACATACTTTAATTAATTACTTTAATTAAAAATTTGACATCTGTCAATGTACGATTTGGCAACATTGCACGAAACTTCAAGTGTCAAATGTCATCTCGTCAAAATAGAAATAACTTTGCACATTAACTATTAAAGTGGGGCCAAAGTGGGTCTGTGTGGTGTTCACTGCTCTTGACTATAATATTAAAATATTTGGTTGTATTTTATTAGTTTTCACGGATTCAATATTTCAATGTGTAATTAGGCTGGACTTATGTGACTAGTTTCTTATGTTTCAGTACGATTATGGAGTTATTTTTGAGGTATTTATACTATAATAACACTGTAAGCAAACCAGCTGTTTCAGCGATAACCCAAAGCATGTAGTTCCTTGGGACAGTGTTACCCAAGACAAATAATTTAATGTGGCTTTCAACATGTTAAATTACTTTATTTCCATGATATGATTCAAAACTAGATTATGAAAAAGTTACACATAGACTTTTAACTTTTAATATTAATTAAATATACTTATTTAAAAATAGATATATTTAATTAATATTATGTTGTGTTTTTATTATACATTCTACCTAAATGTATTTATGTTGGTTTTTAGACAAACAAAAAATATTGCTTTTTTTCAATATGATATCACATTTAGCGCAAGAATAATGCGATGTTGTCGGGTTTACGATATCAAATAATTCCTTAGTTTTTTTTTTCATTTTGCTCTTTATCAACAAATAACACAGTTTTTTATCATTTTTTTTCATCATTTTGCACTTTTTTAAACAAAAACATATTTTTCTTATTTAGCCCAAAACTCCTATTTAAAACGATACCCTTCTTTGTAGCTAAGAATGGATGAAAAACGAAATAGGTACAAATGTATTATGTTTTTGGGAAGAACACATTATTAAACATTTTCAAAATTTCTTTGATAGTTTGTTTGGTTCTCCTCCAATTCTTCCGAATCCCACTACCCCCTCCCTTTTTTCACAAACTCATGACAGATTCAACTCCAGCATCAGTGAGCATAGACTCACTTCGCCACTAATCTTCAATCAAACTAATTCCTATTAAGACAAATGAGCCATAGGCATTAAGCCTGTCTCTCAAATATACCAAACAAACTACAAACTGTTTGTTTGGTATATTATTATGAAAGTCATAGATCTATTAAAATTATTAGGTTTATAACAATTGGGCTTAGTGTGTTGGTATATGGAATAAGTGTATATCTTCAAGGGAAACTAAGAGTGGCAAATATTAGAACCACTCTAATTATGTCAATTAGTTTATTAATGAAAACTCAGACAATAATGTTAAACTAACAAATGCATTACAAAGACAATATAAGTAATAAGACGAGGATCTAAAATACTTGGGTCTCATGAATGAGTTGGTCAGAGAGAGTGTGTAACGTAAAGGGCGACTAAGAGACAGCATTAGATATTCCTTTATCTTGTGTTATATTCGAAATCAAATCCCGTGGCTGGAGAGGACGAGCGTCGTCGTAATGGAAAGTGAACTTCCGAACTTCATTCATGTCTCGACCGCCCGCCAACGACGTCTTATAAACGTACGTGCATCTACTATTCCACCCCCGCCTCCCCAACCCCAGGGGTAGATTCATATGCCACGACGATTCACGTCTATTTGGGTCAGGGACCCTTCTCGGATAAAACTTGTAGCCACCCGCATGCATTTCCCTACATACATCACACATTCCATTTGGCCATCTCTATCTAACCTTATTCGCATTTGTATCCTCTTTCTCACCTTCCCTCGAGATCTTCATCACGCTTCTTATGCGGGAATTCCCCGTCTAAGTTGTTGCGCTATTGTATTCTGGTACCTACTAGGGATTTATGTCTTTTGCAGAGACTTTAACACTTCCAAAACTGATCTACCTCAAGGGTCAATCAGTTAAGATGTGGTACAAGTCATTAGTCAAGTTAATTTAATGGTTTACTTCTAATATAATGTATTCCTAATAATGCGAAGACTATTGTCATCTTTGCTATAGCTTTTCTGTAATTTTAGAGCTCATCAAACTTTATGATTTTTTAAAAGTTTATTGAATATAGCTTACCAAATTCAATCAATTAAATCAATCTTTTTAGTGTCTACCCTACCTGGTAGAGTAGGGCCTACCAACATCAGCAAAAGCTAAACAAATGAATTTTTTAGGGCGAATAATATCTTATAGTTAAGACCATTAATACTTATCATTTTCTTTCTCCAAAAGTACTACTTGATTACGAATAAAAAAATATTTCTTAATAGTTGACAGTTTACTTATCATTATTAAATAGTTTATTAATGGAAACTTAAAATTCAGTTTTGTAAAATCTTTTTTCTATTTTGCGACTCTTATAAGCTCATAATCACACGCATTTGGTGTGTTCTTATAGGCCCATAAGAGGTCTGTACTTTTTGTTCTTTTGGATTGGCAACAGACCTGGCCTATCGCTTGACGTTTTCCACGCAAATGCCAATGTCGCTTTAAATTTTCTACAAAATTTTGTGTTTAGGTTATTTTTACCATGTTAAAATTGTGGTTTGGTTAATTGCAGTAAAAAAGAGAACAGATGACTATAAAATATATCAAAATATCATTTGTTCTTAGAATTTTAAACATGGTGTAAACTGTAAAACAAAACAAAAATCCCTAAATCAGTCACCAATTTAAATGTATGTTTTTTAAAATTTTAGAGCAAAATAGATAAAATTGTATAAAGCACTCGTTTCATAACACGTTTTTAGCGCACTTGTACTCGTGCGCTAAAAACGTATGTTATGAAACTAGAACTTTAATATACTATATTATCGATTTACTGCATTTTAAGGGTAAATCCTGAATGGTTGAATCAGATTCATTCAAAATCAGTACTATAGAAAGAAAGGAAACGCTTGTGTATCTCTGATAAATTATTCGATTTTTACTCAAAACAGAAGACAGCATTCATCGATGACTAGAACAAGATAAGATATCTTCAGTTGGTAACAAAGGCCATTCTAGAGTGAATATAGTCGTGAACGTATGTAGGTAGGTGTACTAAACAGAAGATAACTGTAGCTAGAATCCGATGTAGGTTAATGGCAAAACAAACGAAGTCAATTAAGCGGAATTAGATGCACGCGTAAAACAAAAGCGAATCCACACACGTGATGCGTCGGTCTTCGTTGATTTATTGGCCAGGGCATTTTGTAAATATAAATAATGGATCGATGACGTCATCACGTAGTTGTTGTTTGGCTGTAATCAAATTTATGAATGAACGCGGAAGGACGAGCGGTTGGGACGAGGGGTGGGCGGAGGAGGACGGGAGGCACATAAATATAAAAATGTAATCGCACACTATTAAGATGTCATAAAGAGAGGCGCGACGTTACGCGTTGGCCTAGGTCAGTGTCGGTATCGGCTAATCACCGAGTACAACTGATCTGTCGTAGAGGTGGGCTAATGCACCGTGACAATTTCATTAACTCACGACTAATTCGATTAATTAAACCGTTTAAATGTCGACCCGGCGATCGATGGCGAACTTCGTTGTTAGACCCTTCGTAGCTATAGTACTAGAAGAGTTCTATCAGAAATTTGAGACAGTTTCATTGACGTACAAATATTTTTTACACAAAATGCCTTCAGTTCTATTGTGTATAAACCAAAGAACTTTTACCTAAAGAAGTAATTTCAGACCAATGTTTATGAATGTGTCATCTTTTTGTTTGTTTATTTACTAACAGAAACGCGATACAGCTTTGTGGTGTAAAATGTAGATGTCGCTAGTCGACTTTCAGGCTACCTAGTAGCGATGTTGCGTAGTTTCCACCTTATCATGAGTTCAAATCATTAAACTTAAATTAAAAATATAAAAAACTTTATTGTGTTTACTATAATTATGTTTAATAATATAGTATATTTAAATCTATTAAAATTAAACTACTAGTTCATATAAAACTCATACAAAACTAATGTTTCTTAAAATTTACAATAAAATATCCAAAGTATATGTTTCCAATCGGCAACACTGTACGCCTGTCAGTCATTTTACGACATTAAACTGTGAGTTTACACATTCTTTCTCTCTCTTTACGCGTACTAAGTGTAAACAATAGTCACTCCCCACCAGCCCCTCACCGTAGTTGGTTCACGCTTCAAACAAAGCATACTGTAGATTTCATCATGCTCCTTCTGTAGGTAAAAGTTCTTTGGTATAAACAATTTTTTTTTTCTGTGATCCCGTCAATAACTTCTTACCTAGGAATATCATTTCTAAAAAGATAAAAAGAGTTTCTTTTCAAAGAAATCTAAACCAATTTTTTAATGATAACCGGTTTCTTCTTTGAAAAAAGTACTCGTGAAGAGTAAATTATGTAATGCGACGCACTGTGTGCAATACACACTGTATATTTACGGCTTATTTACACTTTGTGCCACTACCCTCAAATCTCATTCAAATTCAGCAAGAACCTTAACCTAAACAACTGATCAAATACCAATGTCAATATCAGA
This sequence comes from Brachypterus glaber, assembly GCA_958510825.1. Classification (NCBI taxonomy): domain Eukaryota; kingdom Metazoa; phylum Arthropoda; class Insecta; order Coleoptera; family Kateretidae; genus Brachypterus; species Brachypterus glaber. The sequence goes on along the minus strand of OY294044.1, from coordinate 3,174,063 downwards.
TTAACCCAATAAAGTTATCGCCACTCGAATACATTGTCTTAGTATACGTTTTTCATCTAAAATCGTTTTTTATTGATTTATTTTTGACATTTTAGGTATTTTCCTTCTTCTTCTTTCAAGTAGATAGGTTACTTACTTTTTTCTATTTTGCGACTCTGTTAAGCTTATAATCACACGCATTTTGCGTGTTCTTATAGGCCCATAAGAGGTCTCTACTTTTTTTTCTGTTGGGTTGGCAACATACAAAAGCCTATCTCTTGACGTTTTGCGTGCAAATGTCAATGTCGATTTAAAGTTTAATTTTTTACAAAATTTTGTGTTTGGGTTATTTTTACCGTGTTAAAATTGTGGACTGGTTAATTGCAGTGAAAAAAGAAGAGACGACTGTAAAATATATCAAAATATCATTTGTTCTTGGAATTTTAAACATAGTGTAAACTGTAATGCCGACCCAAAACAAAAATCCCTAAATCTGTCATCAATTTAAATGTAAGTTTTTTTAATTTTTCGTTTCATAACACCTTTTTAGAGCACTAGTACTTTAGAAAACTCGCCGCAAGCGGCTCGTTTTCTAAACTTGTACTCGTGCGCTAAAAACATATGTTATGAAACTAGTACTTTAATATACTATTAATTACACGTAATTACACTTATTAATTTCTCGGTGTCATATAAATAGTAAACTTTTACACTAATACTAAGTAACTGGTATGTAATGTAGTCGTAATACTAACTGGCACCTGTGAACTGAGGCAAGGGGAAGCGAAGAGGTAGAATTTACGTGTAAACTATAAACGTGTAAACTATAGACGATCTTGAATTTTTCACATTCCACCCAGGTGCCAATTGATATTAAGTAAACAGTATTATGTTAGTTTTATGTCTGGGGGTTATAGGTATTACAAGCATACCCCACAAACAGACTTATTGGCAACAAATTATTCCTTATTTTCACGTTTAAATCGCCATAACCTACTCTTCGCATTTTAGGGCCTATCCAGAGATCCGCATAACAAGCATAGTACATAAGAATGCGATGCCGTGATTGGCTTGATGTGTCGGCATGTATCTTGTAAGCCAATCACGGGCATCGCATTCTTATGTACTATGCTTGTTATGCGAGCCTCTGGATAGGCCTTTACTTTCCAGCATTCTTAAGATTACATAAGGATATAGCAAATAGCGTTAAATTAATTCAGGGCCACTTGCACCAAACATGTTTTAAGCTTAAACTCGGATTAAGTTAATGGTTTAAGAGTTAATTGACGTTTCGCTGTTGCACCATTTTTTAAACCAAGTTTATTTGTCTTAATCTCAGAATAAATGTAATCGTTCGAGTTTGATGGTTTATGTCACTTAAACCTGGGTTATATCAAAACATAACCTAACTTTAGGTTTTTATCTGTCATTTCGTACCCGTGAGTGTTTTCCTTTGATTTTACGAAATTACCTGCAATGATGGCAGAAGCCGATTTATTAGATGAAGACTTGTTGGAATTGGAAATATTGGATGATGGTTTCCGTACCTATCATGAGCGACAAAACTATTTTGAAAGTATGGATGATCTAACATTTTTTCAAAAATTTAGGTTATATAAAGAAACAGTAGCCAATATTCTTGTACGTATTGAAGAACAACTGGAATATCCCAATTGCGTCCGTTTTTTTGTTTTCGATAACACTATTGTATTGTGCCACAATTAATAAAGCTTTATCATTTATAGTATAATTGGGCGAACGTTTTTTTTTGTTTTCATCTTTTTCTTTAGGCATATCCATTGCTACTTTTTAGCTTACAGAACACAATAACACATAACAAAATAAGTTACTGTCAATAACTAACAGCTTTTTTTGAAAATATAATAAACCAAATGATATAAACGTCAAACGTCAAAATAATGTGAAGTTAGCTACATTCAAATAACACTAAAATTAGAGATGTGTGCTCGGTTTAACTAAACTTAGTTTAACTTTCATTGGTGCAATGCAAACATATTTAACCAGAGATTATTTTTTAAACGTAGATTAATTAAACCTTGATCAAAATAAAATTGGTGCAAGTGGCCCTCAAACAAGCATTCCAAGCGGTTATTATTATATAATTGTGGCGATAAATTAAAAAAATCCCACCTCTAACACGGCACACTACTAATTACCGAGTAATAGTATTTTTATGTAAATATACATACGCGACAGATAAACTTTTAAGATTCATTATATTGTTTATATTTACATTTTTTAAATGGGCGGCGCTTAAATACTAAACACTTTATCGGCACGATGCCGATACATATCCGATATAAGTCATTCGTGGTGCTGACTTCCGTGTACTATATTTGTCTGCTGCACGTCTGCTCGATGTAGGTTAAAGGTCGTAAATATTTATTTTCGGTCCCTTGTGTTTACTATTTTTTTCTATTTTGCGACTCTTATAAGCTGATAATCACACGCATTTTGCGTGTTCTTATAGGCCCATAAGAGGTCTCTACTTTTTATTCTTTTGGGTTGGTAACAGACAAAAGTCTATCTCTTGACGTTTGCCGTGCAATTGTGAATGTCGGTTTAAAGTTTAATTTTCTACAAAATTTTGTGTTTAGGTTATGTTTTAACGTGTTAAAATTGTGGCTTGGTTACTTGCAGTGAAAAAGAGAAGAAATGACTATAAAATATATCAAAATAATATTCGTTCTTAGAATTTTAAACATGGCGAAAACTGTAATGCCAATTCGAAACAAAAATCCCTAAATCAGTCATCAATTTAAATGTAAGCTTTTTTAAATTTTAGAGCAAAATAGAAAAAATTGTATAAAGCACTCGTTTCATAACACGTTTTTAGCGCACTAGTACTTTAGAAAACTCGCCGCAAGCGGCTCGTTTTCTAAACTTGTACTCGTGCACTAAAAACGTATGTTATGAAACTAGTACTTTAATATACTATTTTAAGACCTATACCGAACAGCGTGTAGGATAAATACTTGCAAATTTACTTAAGGCGCCTTTTCACGGAGCAATTTGTACGCAAGTTTGGTGCTATGCAATTTTGTTGCAAGAATGATTCAGTAACTGCGCATGCCTTCAGGCAAATTTGATGCTATTTTCGAGCCATCAACATATTAGAACAAGTTCTATTTTTGACGATTTTCATGCAAGATTTATAATTATTTTCGTGGTACCAACCTGGAAAAAAGTTACTAAATCGATTTCTTTTTACTAATATAGAAGCAACTGGACATGTTAATAATAATTATTATTAATAATAGGCCGGTCTGTCTAACTAAAAAACTTCATTAAAAAAGCAAATGCTAAGTTATCTTTTTGTCAAAAAATGCAGAGACACGTCAAAATTGTCTGGTTGGCAGCATTGTTTAACTTGCAACATATAGCGTCAAACTTGCGTATAACTTGCTCCGTGAAAAAGCAAATGAATGTGTAATTGTCCTCATGCTACATCTGGCAGCAAACTTGCATAGCACCAAACTTGCGTATAAATTTCTCCGTGAAAAGGCGCCTTTACACTACTAAAAAGGTGGATGGATGGATGACATCATAGCCGACCCGAGCCGAGAACTTTTTGACTGAGAAATTTAATTTTGACCACACAATTTTAACCAGGTAAGCAATAGGTATTGTAAAATTGAAGTATTTAGCTCAAATAGTTTATGGGTACATATATACAGTACAGTACGATTCGTACTGACAAGATTATGTCCACATAATAATTTGTTAATACGGTATGTCGTAATAGTATATTAAAGTACTAGTTTCTAAAAACGTGTTATGAAACGAGTGCTTTATACAATTTTTTCTATTTTGCTCTAAAATTTAAAAAACTTACATTAAAATTGATGACTGATTTAGGGATTTTTGTTTTGGGTTGGCATTACAGTTTACACTATGTTTAAAATTCTAAGAACAAATGATATTTTGATATATTTTACAGTTATCTCTTCTTTTTTCACTGTAATTAACCAGTCCACAATTTTAACACGGTAAAAAATAACCCAAACACAAAATTTTGTAAAAAATTAAACTTTAAATCGACATTGACATTTGCACGCAAAACGTCAAGAGATAGGCTTTTGTATGTTGCCAACCACACAGAAAAAAAAGTAGAGACCTCTTATGGGCCTATAAGAACACGCAAAATGCGTGTGATTATGAACTTATAAGAGTCGCAAAATAGAAAAACGATATTTAAACTTATGTACGACCTTTGGCCTATTTGCGGCAGGCGAGACTTCCTTTCCTCTCGTATACGTAATTTATGACAATAATTTCACATAAATATTTACATTCAATCAATTCACTACTACAAATCTGATTTACAAACTTCATTCATGAATAGTAGCATTAATACACATATTTTATTAACTTGTCAACTTTGTACTTTTGATACTTAAACACTGTTCAATAAACTTATCCTTTAAGGGTATTGATTTGGTGTTAAAACAAATGATATTGATTGCTTTGACAGAGTTAAGTGATAATTAAGTGGCCATCTGAGACCATCTTTTTAGTTGAATGAGATTTTCATTCTTACTCATAAATTCACTTTTTTAAAGATTTTTATATCTGTTTGGAAAACAACATTTTTTAAAATTATTGTCGGCAAACGGCCCCAACGTGGCGCTTTACTAGTGATTATTCGGACTTAAAACTCAAATGGAAAAATAATAAAGCATAAATAAAAGAGATTATTTTTCCCAAAAAAATAAAGACTTATCCACAGGCTTGCATAACTTATTAATACATAATGACATAATTTGCTTTATGTTCGTCCTCTTCTTCTATCGTCTATTAACCAATCTTATGCGCTTATGTATTATGAGCGAATGGATAGTCTTATGTCATTTTGCTATTATGCGTTATGTTACATTACATTACATTACATTTTTGTTTAACCTCGTACTATTCTACTTAATTAAGCATGCCCCAAGTCCAGGACTTGTGTAGGCTAATAGTAGAGGGAACCACCGGCTTTAATTGACTTTCGAGCCAATTTATAGGGAGTGTCCGCTTCACTTACGCCTTCGCCAAATTTCAATTATTAATTAACTGAAAAAGGCAAATCGGCGCCGGTGAGAATCAAACTCACGCTATTTTGGGTAGTAAACTCGTCAAGTACGATGCGATAGTCCACTACACCAATCCTGCCATTAAACTTTTTATGTTTGTATTGGTTTATCGTGGTCACAAATTTCCCAAACACACAGGCAGACTGACGGACAGAATTTTTTTGATAGAAATCATATTTTTTGGATATAAAAAGTCCAGAAACTTAAAAAATGCAATAAAAAGTTACGGTCGTCTTATTTTGGATATTAATAAAGTAGGTCGTGATTATATTGAGTTTCATGGGTAGTACATATGCTATAGGGTGTGCATAGAAAGAAAAAAAGAACTCCGTATTGTGATGTCAGGAAAAGAAGAAAAAGAAAAGAAGAAGAAGAAGGAGAAGAAGAATTACTTTATTTAAAAACGGCTTCGTGAGCGATTTCAATTTTTGTCAAAAACTGTTTGCAAATGTCCCAAAAACTTTTTGAAATTTTCGGGATCGGGATCCTGAAAACTGGAATCCCTAGAGAAAATCTAATGGCGATTTATCCCGTTAGATTAGACAGGGACAAAAGTTCTACCCAAAAAGGATAGAAGACATACATACACTCCCACTTCCACCCAACCAAACAAATTATGTATTTGTTCTTTGTTGAACAAATACAATATTTACTTGGCTGGGCGAAAAGTGTAACTATATTATTTTGATTAAAGAAATTACTGGCGCCATCTAAATTTTAGTAGAATTATCTTATTCTACAGATTCACATTAGCTATGTTCGTTTGTGCCGCTCAGTGCTACACTTTCCGGCCAACCAAATAAATACTGTATTTGTTGTATGAAAAACAAATACAGTATTTATTTGGTTGGCTGGAAAGAGTAGCACAAATGAGATAGAGATAGGGTAGACGTCTTTTGTTTCATAATTCTAGTTGTAGAGAGCTCCATTGTGGAAAATATAAATTTTAGTTAATTTTACAAAAGTTGATTATAATCAAGAAAAGGCGACGATCGATATATTATATGCAGAATTTTAATGTCGTTTTATATGCAACTCGTAAAACTTTACAGTGCATGATAAGGGCGGATTTTCATTTAAGTGTTTTCCACGACAATTTCACCGTAAAATAAACTATCATTCTTTTATTGAAAAAAAGTGCACTTAAATTGGACCGTAAATTTGGAATTTTATTTGCTGCAATTGCAAATTGCACATTGTTTTTTAGCATATTATTCCATCAATCTATTTTCTAATCACCGTACAGAGTGATATTGGTAGACTGACAGTTTCGGGCTGCTGGCCCTCTTCAGTACCAAGAGTCAACTCTGCACGCTGATTAAGAAAACGTTTTTAGACTTTGCTCGCAAAAGGAATATAGCCATTAGATTGATGTAGACTTGTGCGCCATCTATTTCTAGATGTAGACAACTACTCATACCTCTCCTTATCTGGAGACTTTGAATGGTAGCAAGTTGAAGACTTGTGTGTCTCAAGCACATAGTACCACTAACGGGTAATTATAATTTTGTTTAAAATTAAAAATTTCTGTCCTTACTAATTTTACGTCTAACCACCCGTTAGTGGTACTATGTGCTTGAGACACACAAGTCTTCAACTTGCTACCATTCAAAGTCTCCAGATAAGGAGAGGTATGAGTAGTTGTCTACATCTAGAAATAGATTGCGCACAAGTCTACATCAATCTAATGGCTATATTCCTTTTGCGAGTAAAGTCTAAAAACGTTTTCTTAATCAGCGTGCAGAGTTGACTCTTGGTACTGAAGAGGGCCAGCAGCCCGAAACTGTCAGTCTACCAATATCACTCTGTACGATGATTAGAAAATAGATTGATGGAATAATAAATTAATATTTTTATAATTTTGTTTAAAATTAAAAATTTCTGTCCTTGTTCTTTAGCATGTCCAGAATTAGGTTATTAAAAAATAACAGGTTTTCTTTTCCTTAGCTTTGAAAATATTGGTTTATTAAAATAAAGTCTTTTTCATTCATTTATTTTTTTTAAGTACACTGATAAAACAGTTTATCCAATACATACAGATAATGAGACAATTACCAGCTTTATTTTAAACAGATAAACTCAATAATAACCCCCGCGTGGCTTTTACTTTATTAAGTGGATAATTATTTATTTTACCCACTCAACTGTCACTTGTCAAATTATTTTCTTGTAAATGTCATTAAAATTTTTAATAAAAATATGAATTCCTATGCTATTTATTGGATAAAACCTTGTATGGCACTCATGGGTAAACCGATATTGCCCTCTCGAAAATTGGCTGACGCCTCGCAGGTTAATTTTCTCATGGGCAATATCTTACTTTACCCACTAGTACCATAAATAACTATTATTTGTGTCAACAAAATATTTGGTTGGATATGGCCAATTGAATTATTTGGTTGTAACAAATAAATTTTATTTCTGTCAAATAAATTATTTTGTTTCCATTAATAAATCATTTTGAAATTAAAATATTTGTTTACATGAACTAAATATTTATTTGACTCAAATAAAATTGGTTACTCACAAATAATTTAATTAGCCATATCCAAAGAAATCCTTTTTATCAGTGTATTTCCGATTTATAATGAACATTAATCGGAATAAATTCAGTTATGACTCATCAACGTTGAAAATAAACACAGAAACATAGGCTTACGGAATAATTTTGCCGAATTATGAGGGAAATTTTTATAAAGGTCACTAAATCGAAAAATTTGACGACTAATTTGTTACACACAACAATATTGAATATACATATTAACTATAAATATGTAAATATATCGGTGTTTTTCGAAGAAAATAAAAATGTAAATATTTAAAACCTCGCGTCAAAGATAGAATCGACGAGGCGCCTATGCGAGCACTGGAAATTCGCCGATGACTGATAATGAACCCAGTCAAATATACATTCGAGAGCTTTACTAGACTTTTTTTTGTGTGTGAAGTTTTTAACAGGACTAAACAGGGAAAGTTGACACAAAATGAACAAACAAAAAACTTTAAAAATCAAAGTTATAGATTTTTTCTTAAGGCTAATAATTTTGGAGAATTAGCCATATGTAGATAAGATTAAAAACTGGTCAACTGGTATAATTTTATAAAAAAAAATCATCTAAACGCATATGTTTGGTGCAATAGTTAAAAAGGGGGACTTAAAATATATCTAAAATATTCATCTCTAAATTTAAGGCGTCATTTCTAGGTTATTTTTAAAGCGCGCCGCTTTTCAAAAATAGATACTACGGTCTGCGCAAAATAAGCGACGGCGTCGGTTTAAAATATCTGCTATTTTAAATCACACAAAAAATTATTCGAAATTTAGTTAACCAATTTGGTTAAAAAATTAAATTATTATTAATAAACATGTCCATCACATAAGGGAACGTTCAAATATTACGTAACGCAAATTTTGATCATTTTGGACCCCCACCCCCCTCTGTAACGCCATTTTCCTATACCATTAACATGGGCGTAACGCTTTTTAATATTTTTCCGGTGTATGTATTTTCATTTTGAATTCAGTCGCAGCCAAAGACCCCTAATTATTTAGGAACTCTTCACCTATAGCTTAGGGGAATGGGTGTACATTATATCCATATAGTTCTACATATATATAGGCTATATATAATCCTATATATACATACAGGGTAATCAATAACTGCCATGCCAAAATTTAAGAGGATTTTACATCCAAAAATATGAAGAAAAGATCCTATAAAGGTTGATCCGCAAATGAGCCCTAAGTTAATTTATTTTTTTGAATTTATCCAGAGGCGTTCCTAGACGGAAAAATGTATTAGGCTTAACACATTTTTGCCCCAAACTTTTTTATGTGTACTTTTTATGTTTTTTTTTTGTAAAAAATATAGATTCCTTGAGTAAAAGTACATAAAAAATGTCATAGTGTAACATTGTAGGACAAACCGTTAAAAAAAATGCAATTAAGAGGAAGTAACATTTTATGCTACTAAAAACGATACTTTTTAAAAGGCTATAACACTCCTTTAATATTAAATTTAGGTGTTTTGGTGAAGAATACTTTTTTGCTCACTTTTAAAATGATCAAAATTTGCGTTACGTAATACTTGAACGTCCCCTTAGACAGACAGCCCCCTAAATAAATAATAATAATTATTAATAATTTGTTAAATTTAAGTTTTTCAAAAATATTCATATACCTAAGCGTGGCATCGTTACGCCCCCGTTGCCATGGAAACGACCACCAACGCGCTGTGTAACATGTTCTGAAGCGTCTGTCCGCTTGGCCGCACATTCTTTCCAGTTTAAAAATAACACAGCCCTTAGTATCGAATAAGAGCCTTCTTCTTCTTCTATACTATACATTAACATTTGTAATAAAGTTAGAACCTTATACAATTATTTATAAAAACGCTAAAAATAGGAGTTTTGCCCTATTTTTACCCCCTTACCCCCAATCGTTTACCCCCAAAATCTAATCAGCTCTTGGAAATACGATAAGAAACAATATGCAAAAAACCGCAATTCGATATCTCATGTAGACATGGAGTTAGAGAGTTTACACCCAGACAGACAGACGGACGCAAAAATTTTTTTTTTACTGATTTTAACTCGGAATGGTCTAAAACGTCGAGAAATGTGAAAAAAACTTGGTAAGAGATTTTGACTTTTCGGCGAAGATTTCAATACATCAGGGTATCTATTCTCGGGCTCGAGAGAACGTGAACAATTTTCGTAGGAAGGGAACTGATCACATCATATCAAAGTTCCTGAAAATTATAAAATGCTATTCTTGAATAGTAGTGAGCGTGATGGGATCTCTGCAGCCGGCTGCAGCGTTGCCAAGTATTTTAGCGGATTTTAACCAATCAGATTATACGACACGAGTTTGCGTGCGCAGGCTGTCATTATTTTCATTATTTGTAAACAAGAAGAAGAAGAAGAAACAAGTTGCTATGGTTTGAATAATTTTTATAATTAATATCTAAAAATTAATGTGTAAGAAATGAGAATAAAAACAGAAAAAGATCTGCGCCCACCAGCAGCCAACAAAAAAAAATACTTTAAAATTTTACAACCCTCTTGTTAATTTTTTTGTTGGAAAGTTGGAAAGGGTCGGCCCTAGCCAACACTTCCCGTTATTCGTTCTCCATTTGATCTTCCGCATCTTGCAGATCTCCCAAAAGGGCAACAGCCCCCACAATTTCCAAAACGTCCATCGTTATATTATTATTATTATAATATGTATAATAATGTATAATAAATTTATAAAAATAAAAAATCTTTTATTAATTACGATTAACTATTATAAAACAAAACGGTATTCAAATTAACAACACAAAACCAAAGCAAAAATAGGGTTATGTTCGAATGCGCGCGACTAACTTATATGTCAAAATTTCCGTGAACGACCGCTTCTCACGATCCCGAGTAGTAGAAGTAAAGTTCCTCAATTTTCGTGCGAAGTGAAGTTCAAGAATAAGTAGTTTTGCGTTTCGAGAGAAAGAATATGCAACCCACACTACCTTTCTCCCGGGAATGCGTTCTCTCGAGCCCGAGAATACATACCCAGTACTCTTAGTAGCACTAAGTGCCCATGTAAATATTGTATGGCTTGAATAACAGACATCTTCAAAGCCTTGTACAATCGATAGAAAATAGTAGAGCCGCCAGCGATTACTCTACTACTGTTACAAATTAATAGGTAAAGGTAAATATATATTTTCATTTAACAATTGGGGTTATTTACAAAAAAAAAGATTATCCCATTCCAACATTTTAATGAATTAAAGCACATAATAAGGTTGCTAACACGTCTTTAATAATACCTTAAACGATGCTTTATACATGCCTAATCAATGTTAAATTTAACAAAAAAGTGTAAACACTTTCTTGGGTACATATAATATGCAGCATCCGACTTCTCTGTCTAATGAAGAAGGGACATAATGAAGTAACCATTTAGGGAGCGTTCAAGTATTACGTAACGCGCTAGGGGGGGGTCTCGAAAACGTTACGCCACGTTACAGAGGGGGGTGGGTGTCAGTAAAAATGTTACGTAACACTTAAAAAATTATAAACTTATAAAATGTTTATTGGATCACGTTTTTAACAATGATCTAGGCTTATAGAGACGGATTCCTTGCAAATTTTATTGCACACGGCGTGGTTAACAGTTAACTAAATCCTCTAAACAAAAACAATTAGAGATGGAAAACCATAGCCAATAACCGGTTTTCGGTTAACCGGTTGCGGAAATTACATCAGACCGGTTTTGGGTCAAAACACGGAAGCAATAACCGGTTAAAAACCGGTTTAAACCATAAAGCAAAATTTCCATTCATTTTTTTTAACTTTTTGTAAAATGTTACGTAACAAATAGGGGGGGTGAGGGGTATCGAAAATGTTACGCCGCGTTACATGGGGGGGGGGTCAAAAATGGCCAAATTTTGCGTTACGTAATACTTGAACGCTCCCTTACAAGATACACGACATCGTTGTATGTTATGTCTTATGGTTTTGTGACCATGTGGATAGCGCTTAAGTTGTTTGTTATAATTTTTCCAAAACTTGTTATCATCAGAATTCGACATTAACAGTTTTTTTTATAATATTATAAAAATTGTAGGCTTAACATCATGTATGTTTTCAGCTCTCTATTTATTTTAAACAAATGACTTCTAATTATGTTTATTTCAGATTATAGCAGTAAAACACGATTATTTGAAAATATTAATTAGATTAATTTAAAATAAACGCTCGCGAATATAAATAAAACCACAATTAAAATTGTACAAATTTATAAATATTGGAATAAAAATTAACGAATAAAAAATAATTGCAATAAAATTTGGGTGAAATTTACACGAAACGAAATTCAAAAGCATTGACCAAAAACAGAATTCAGAAAAAAGCGACATTGGATCGGGTATGAATTTTACTTCATTAAATTCAGTCCATCTCCTTAAAAAAAACGCAGTGTAGGTACTTCTTTTCTACGGATAATAAACGTTACAGGGGCCGGTGAACTTACCGGCCACACGAATTCTCAATTTTTTTTAAAACCAAAAAAAAGTACTTACCTTAAATAGTATTTTTGCAAAATAAAAATTGCGGATTACTCACAAATTAGCGAGAAATTAATTTAAAAAAGTCCGAATTTTGTGCATTTTTAAGTACATTTCTCTTCTTCTTCTGCTTCTCTACTTCAATTTAGGACCCTGCTAAGATGATAAATAAACAGCGTTGTCAGATTGTGCATATATTGAAAACGTTTTTTTCTGAGGTTAATATTAAAAATGTACAAAAAGCAATCAAAAACTATAATTTTATTATAAAAAAACACAAACGTAAACCAACGCCTCCCGTTAAAAAAAAAAACACCAAACCAGCAAACTACCAAACCAAACCATTGTTAACGTTAACCAACGCCTCCTAATAAAAAAAAACCAAACCAGCAAACTACCAAACCAAACCATTTTTAACGTAAACCAACACACCTATTAAAAAAAAACACTAACCAGAAATTCGTGAGTATTTTAACAATTTTTTATTATAAAAATTTGAACAATTATTTTATTATATTTATTAATTTTCAGAGAATAGTAAGAAAGCCACTGAAATCAGTGCTGCTACTACAAACCTCGCTTTCGGCCGTATGATCTTCGGCCGTAATACCTACACCGCTAATATCTAATACTTACATCTGACAACGCTGCATTTTTTTACAAACATACACGAAGTTAGAAACATACATGCACGAAGTTAGAAACATGTAATCTGTCATCATTCTTTGTAAAATAAACAGTTATTTTTAAATATAAATTTGTTCTAGATAAAAAATAACATTTTCCGCATTCAGAATTATTTATAATTGTTAGTTTTAGCATTACAGTGAAAAATTAGTACAAGATTGGCGTTATTTTTTGTGTCCGGTAAGTTCACCGAAACCACGTTACAAAATGAATTATTGTTTTTTTTTCGGTATCTAGAAACATGACTAGTTTACTGATAAAATGTTGTGCACATCTTCTGGGACACCCTGTATAGATAATATGATATGATAAAATTTATTAATATCACCTATAGAACATTTAATGTTCTATAGGTGATAATAAATGTTTCATATGTAATTATAATAGTATATTAAAGTACTAGTTTCATAACATACGTTTCTAAGGCACGAGCACAAGTTTAGAAAACGAGCCGCTTGCGGCGAGTTTTCTAAAGTACTAGTGCTCTAAAAACGTGTTATGAAACGAGTGCTTTATAAAATTTTTTTTATTTTTCTCTAAAATTTAAAAAACTTACATTTAAATTGATGACTGATTTAAGGATTTTTGTTTTGGGTTGGCATTACAGTTTACACTATGCTTAAAATTCTAAGAACAAATGATATTTTGATATATTTTACAGTCATCTCTTCTTTTTTCACTGCAATTAACCAGTCCACAATTTTAACACGGCAAACAATAACCCAAACACAAAATTTTGTAAAAAATTAAACATTAAATCGACATTGACATTTGCACGCAAAACGTCAAGAGATAGGCTTTTGTATGTTGCCAACCCAACAGAAAAAAAAGTAGAGACCTCTTATGGGCCTATAAGAAAACGCAAAAAAATTCATTGTGCCCCGGCCTCCCCTACCTATTTGTTCGAGACTCACTAATAACGAGTTATCTAAAATTAAATAGTAAAACAAATTAAATTTATTTTAAGTGCAAATTGTAAACAAACCGATAACGTAACCTCAAAAAACAAATCGATAATTGGATACTGTACAATAATTAGTACCTTTTTGATCGCAGATACCTAAATTAACATGTCACAAATCTAAAAATATTGCGAAAAACTATCACCCATTATTATTTAAAATTACTTCAACGATTCCTTTTTATGCACAAACCCGAATAAAAAAACAATCGAGCGTCGTAAACAACGTCTTAAATGTGGCGCCTTCCCTCTCTTTGGAACCTTCTTCAAAGTACAAGAATAATGTACAGTTGTCCAAACAAATATTGGACCCGAAATGTACCTTCGTGCATAGTCGAGTTATGCACTACTTAACTCGTCCAACGCAGATAAAACCATTTCAATGCACAGTGATTCCATCGTTTCAAAACAAAACACATGCGAAGATACTATATGTAACTAGATCGATTTTGACAGTTGTCACGTGGAATTTAATATTTAAAAGTTTTCACTGAAAACTTTAATTTTTGCAAATTTCGCCTGCAAGGATTTATTTTTGAGGTACTCGAGTACGTTTCTGAAGTATTGTCACTAAAATCTAACTAGTTTTAAGCGAGTTATAAATGATTAAACTTAACATTTTAGTTTTAACGTATTTGCTTGTTGAAAGACGGTCGTACGAAACAACCTTTTTTGAGAAATGTAAGTTTGTTAAGGAAAGTTGGTAAAAAATTAAGTTTATCCAGTTGGAATAAATGAAACATGAATTGTAATAACTTACCTGAGCTTCAAACCACATGTTTAGTAGGCGCAACGGGGTGACATCGTTGCTGGAAGCAACATTTCAACGAAAAAACGAACTCGCACCGACACTATAACAGCGTACGTCGCAACTACACCCATCCAAACGGCGAAACGAATACTGGAGAAAAATTTGAAGCGCCAAGACCGGTCCTCAAACATCGGACGTAGTCGGCAAGATTCGCTACCGATCGGCCCACCTGCATAACATGCCTCCTTCGAAAGGTTAGGTTAGAACGCCGAGTGTTGGGAAAATACAGCGCTTGTATGAATATAGCGAGAATAGACTTTGAAAACTTTTAAAATAAACGCTCGAATACAGAGATACTGTTTTGAATTTTTTAATTTTAATATGATCATTAGATTTCCTTATTTTTTTTTTATTTTTTTTAAGTGGGTAAAAATTTATATATACAGGGTGTCCGGTTTTTGACGTCAAGCATGGGTATCTCAGTTATTATCAGTAGTCGGCGAATTTCCAGTACTCTCATAGGCGCCGCGTCGATTCTAGCGTTGACGCGAGGTTTTAAATATTAACATTTTTATTTCTTTTTATCTTGATTTTTTAATGATTCCATTTAAACGAGTTAGGTGGGAAAAAAAGTTATCGATAAATAAAAATTAAAAACTTTCGTATTCTTAAAAGATAAAAATCGAATATCGTTTTTTTTTGCAAAACCCGGATATATTTACATATGTATAGTTAATATGTATAGTTATTATTGTTGTGGGTAACAAATTAGTCGTCAAATGTTTCGATTTATAAAAATTTCCCTCATAATTCGGCAAAATTATTCCGTAAGGCTATGTTTCTGTGTTTATTTTCCACGTTGATGAGTCATAACTGAGTTTACGCCGACTACTGGTTATTATATTATTCTCAGCGCCTGCCCTAGAATAATATATGGTAGGTAGTTTCGAATTTTCAAAAAAATTCAAAAATCGTCCTAGACAAAAAATTCTTGGATATAAATTTGTATATGATGAAAATTGGTATATTAGGGTTTTTGAGGGTGCTGAGAGTGAATCTGATAATAAAAAAAAAATCTAATTCCAGCCCCTGAGGGGCGGGGGGTTGCTTTTGTGAAAATTGGTATATTGCCCAGACAGCACAAAGATGACTTAAAGAGATCTTAAAGATGTCGTAGCTCGTCATTCAAGACGTGTTAAGAACGTCGGTTTTCGCCGTATATGCATCTTAAAGACGTCTTAACGACGTCGTATGTTACAAAAGGTAACGTCTTAAAGACATTTTTTTTAAGACGCCTTACTGACGCCTTGCACATGCGACTTTACAACATAATACCACCTCCCATTTACGTTGCTAGGTACGGTCGTATTGATATAAAAAGCGTAATAAGAATTAAAATCAGAGGTAATTTGTTTGTCAAAAAAAGATCTTAAAAAAATGTGATTTTTTTTTATTTTTTTTTCAGTTTTTTTTTTTTAATTTTCTATTTTGATTTTTTTTTCGTTTTTCGTAAAAACAAAATTAAAAAAATAAAAAATATTTTTTTTTTCAAAAAAAGACCTTTAAAAATATGGTAATTTTTTTAATAGTTCCTTGTGGTTAATTTATCTTTAGCGATGAGTATCGAAGTTAAGACGTCTTGTACAAATACTTAAACGACATCTTATAGACATCATAATCAGATATCTTTTAAACATCCCTAAAAAGAAGTCCATAAGATATCCTTTTTATGTCTTTAGGCGTCCAGAGATAATTAAGATCAAAAAAAGACGTCTTTAAGATAAATTTCAAAAAGAAATAAAAAAATAAAAATTTTTTAGATCTTTTTTTGACAAACAAATTACCTCTCATTCTAGTTCTAATTACGCTTTTTATATCAATACGACCTTACCTAGCATCGTAAATGGGAGGGGGTATTATGTTGTAAAGTCGCCTGTGCAAGGCGTCAGTAAGGCGTCTTAAAAAAGATGTCTTAAAGACGTTACCTTTTGTAACATACGACGTCGTTAAGACGTCTTTAAGATGCATATACGGCGAAAACCGACGTTCTTAAGACGTCTTGAATGACGCGCTATGACATCTTTAAGATCTCTAAGTCATATTTGTGCTGTCTGGGTTGGGGAGTTTGTTTAGCAAAAAAAATAAAAACATCGACACACTTATGGAGCAAATAAACAAACTCCTCAGCTCCCCTGAGCTGTGCACGTTGGCAAATTTTTAATTCTGAACCGTGGGAGGCATGGGCCTTATATCTCCCCCCATAACCGCGCCTGTTGAAGAGAGAAAAAAATTATTCGGTTCTAATTCGGAAATTTTTAAAACTAATTACCTCTTTTTTAGTTATCGACTAAATCATCTCTTCCAACGTGGCCCTTTTGAGGAGTTTAAAAAATAATTTAGTTTTAAAAAGGAATTGTTTTGTCCCTCAAAAATTTGGGCTTCACTGGCATCACTGGTTCCAAATAGCGATAAAAAAGGATTGCCGATTTGATATTTTCCATTTTTGATAAATTTATACAAAAACTCAAACTCGTAATAACTCAGCTTCCGCAAGTTATAAAAACATCATAACAATTTGTTAGTACGGTGGCTAGACATCAAATTTTCATTTATCAAAGAATAAAAGTGTATCGTGAGCTTAGAACCATAGGGTTCCAAATAATAAACAAATTCTTCTTTATAAAGTTTATAAAGGGGCTGTCGAGGGGGCTGTTCCACTTTAAGTGACAAAGTGTGAAAAAAAAAGGTCCAAACCTGGTTTAACTTTGAGCGGAGTTCCTTTACCATTGAAACACATGACAGTTGAGCTAGGTTCAAATTTAAGCGAGGTTTGTACAACCGGGCCCTAAAAATAACAAAAATTCGGTGACATAATGTTGAACAGCCCCTAGAAAAATGGATAAAGGGTTAACTAGAACTGGAATTCAACGCTGTAAATCAGGCCTATTCACATGTACCATTGAAATCTATTCAATATTGACAAAAATTACAATCCCATGCAGTTTTAATACAGTTGACGTAAATGACCTTGCAATTTTCGTCAATATTGCCACAAATCTCAATCTCAATGGTACATGTGAATAGGCCTGATTGAGGGTCTGTAAAAAACTCCGAATTTTGCAAAGGTAACCTCTAAATCACGTCCAGTTATTTTCTTTTCTGTCTGCTGAAAAAATGGTCACGTTTCCGCAGAATGGCAGGAAATATTTTTAAAATAGCAAAATAGGTGCTGATACGCTGAAAAGAGTGGCAAATTTTTAACTAATAAAAACTTCAATACAAAAAATATATAGCATAGAAATATATTTTAGGACACTATAGTACTGTGTTGAATACTATAGTACTATGTGTTGAATACTAAAAATATTCATTACCACAGGTCGGATAGAAGTAGCCATTACCGGGGGCATGCAAAAATTAGAATTTTAAAAAACTCTTTTTTCAAGTAGACACTTTAAACTAATACTCAGCGAGTCACTTGGTCCATGGAGAAGGACTTAATTTTTATTTTTTTTTTGAAAATTGTTTCTCTTTTCAAAAAACGAATACAAAAATATAAAAAGTTGTATGGTTTTAAAAAAGGCACATTATAAAAATATTTTGAAATATACAGGATGATCCTCCTAGGGTGGGTAACATCTGACTTAATTTTTTTACAACCTCGTATACGCGTAGAATCTTGTAAATTTTTAACAATTTTGAAATAAAATGTCGCTTGGAACCTAATGTTTCTGTCCTTACGATTTATAAAAGAATAACAGTGTTTACGTATATAAAATAAATCCTGCATAGCATCGTTTTTCTCTGCTATCCTGATAACACCGGCACACAAAAAAACAATAATCTCGAGTGCGGCAGACCAGACTAGTCCATTCTTATGTATTTTGGGTCGCTCAATCTGAATCCCAGGTCAGAATTGAAAAGTTATCGTTCAAAATGGCGGATCCAATATGGCGGATTATATTTTTTAAAGTTGCTCGGATTTGCTTGAAACTTGGTACTCGGGGGTTTTTGGGGTCGCTGATTACGAATCTGATTCCAGTTTTATAAGATTAGATTTTTTAAAGTTGCTCGGAAAATTTAATCCGCCATCCCACACAGCACAAACACGTTCCTATTATATACATAGAATATTCTCCGGGAATATTGAAACATTATAAGAACATTCCCACAATGTGCTGATATCACCATAGAACGTTCTATGCACATTCAAATGTTCACTATTTTGAAAATTCTAGGAACGTTCTGAGAACATTTGATGAAACATTTATAGAATATTTTGGTATATTTAAAAATTATTTCTGTGAATAGGTTTGTTTGTGTTGCTTTACTTAGACTATATAACGTAAGCAATAAACATCCAACCATTTACCGACCATTTTAAGATCGGATGTTGCAACCTGCAATCTATAGATTGCTCTAGCACAGAATTTTCCATAATGAGAAAATACCTACCAAAATGACCTTAGCATTGATCGTTGTAGGGAATTGATTCTTATAACAATATATTAAATTAAAAAGTTAATGTAGTGAAAGCGTAAAGATGGTGGCGCCATCTAATGTTGCACAAAAGTAATATACTGTTAATTATCCTTATAGGCTGGGATCGTTTTTGGTAAAAATCGAGGTGGGGTAAAAACAAGTTTTTCAAAAAAAAAAATCAGTAATTTTTAATAGGGATGTATTTTATGTCGGATTTATTTTAATTTTAATATAATATATTTTTTTATTTAGAGAGAACATTCTATGCATGTTATCATTTTTAAGAGAATGTTATTTTTATGTTTTATAAATATTCTCGAAGAATATTCTACAAGAAGTATATTGACACCTTTTCAGAATGTTCATAGAATATTCTGTGCTGTGTGGGATATTGGATGAGCTATTTTTAATTTTGGAAAACTGGTACCAGATTCGTAATCAACGACCCCAAAAACCCCGAGTACCAAGTTTCAAGCAAATCCAAGCAACTTTAAAAAATCTAATCCGCCATATTGGATCCGCCATTTTGAACGCTAACTTTTAAATTCTGACCTCGGATTCAGATGCAGCGACCCAAAATACGTAAGAATTGACTAGTCTGGTCTGCCGCACTCAAGATTTTTTTTTGTGTGCCGGTGTAATTCACGTGTTACAAATGCGATCTCGTCGTTACCAAATATCATCGTACTCGCTCTTCTCATTCATATCTATGCATTTCTCTAAACTAAAGCCACTTTATTCTTTTAAATTGGCTTGTCATAATTTAGGTGGTCCCCATGCCCCCCCCCCCCCCTATAAATCCGCCGACGCGCCGCGGCGTATTCAAAATGGATTTATCTAAAATTTTCACCTCCATCAAAAATTCTAATTAATTCTTGTTAAGTAATCGAATACGAACAAATAAAGCCAAAAATTATGCCAGTATTATCGAAAAACTAGAAAAAGTGCCGTTTTTTTGGCGTCTTGGCCCATTTTGAAGGTCTTAGAATCACCATACAATTTTATATAATTTTTTTTTTTTTGAAACTATAAAAAAATCCAAATTTTTTAAATCTAGTTAATGAAAATTTCTTGTTTACTAGTTTTTAGTTATACTTACATAACATATAATTAATAGAAGGGTTTTAACTTTAAAAAGCTTGTTTTTTATATTTGATTAACAGGTATCAGTCTATAAAAAATTATATTTTTTGTATGAAGAAACAATGAAATCTTTGAGGAATGCATTTGAATGGTTCACTACAAATATAATTTTTTTTATAAATTTTTGCCAATTTTTCCAAACTTTGAGATCAATTAGGTTTGGGTAACCTAACTTGGGGTGCCAGACTTCAATTTAGACAAAAAAATATTAAATATTCCTTAAAAGAGGTACCTATAGAAAACAAATCTAAGCAGTTTCCATCGAAATCCATAATATACATTATCATTCTTTGTTAAAAAATAGTAATTATTTACCAAGGTAGAGAAGACGTTTTGCATAGCGTAGCAGCGAGGGATTTAAGAGTGCGAGGCTATAATAGTCTTCTCTAACGTAGTTTATATATTAGTTTTTTTCACTACTAGCACTATTTAACTATTTTTATTCAAATAATAAAATAAATTATTAACAGAAATGATATTTCTTGAAATTTCCACAAAAATCAAGTAGCATTGATCAATGACATTTGCTCAAATAAATACTTTGAACTGACGTTTAAAAATTTAGTTTTTTTTTTATTTTTTAATAATATTTAGCTAGTTATTGATTGTATTAATTGGTAATAACTATTATTAATTATAATTAATAAATAAAACATTATTTAAAGCTGTTTTCTTGGGTTTAATTAGTAAAAATTGCACAAAGAACTGAAACATCTAAAGTGACAGAAATCAACCCAAGCAACAAAATAGGTAAAAAGAGAGAAAAAATTATTATTGCTACAGGTGAAGAAAATTGATTTCACAGTCTGAAAACATGATAAATAATGGTATGTTCTAAAGCTAGTAGTGAAAAAAAATGTTAATCTAAACAATTAATGAGTATGAATGTGCCAGCGCGCGTTGATATGCCGGTCAAACTAATAACAACTAGATTAACCCTGGCGCCTTCGCCCGAATTTTAACGCACGATGTCTCGATAATGTGAATTACCTAGTTTAACTAGGTAAGGAGCTGTCCATATACTACGTAACGCCTAGGGGGGGGTCAGAGAAATTGTTTCAGTTTGTGACAGGGGGGAGGGGGTCCAGGTAAACGTTAGGTAACGTAATTTAATAAATTTAATGTTTATTTCCTAAGCTTGGCAGATGTATTTTTATTTCAACATAAATTACTATTTAGTGGACCATAATTCCCTTTTTCACACAAAAATTGACGTAACTATCCATATTTAAATAATATTGTAATCAGTAAAAAAACTGTTGACATTGATATTAAAAAAAAATCTTACGGCCCTGTTCTTGCGTGATCTTGCCGATGAATCATCGGCGATGATACATTTTCGCGCGGAATGTGTACTCACAGGCTAGCCCTCCAATTTTAGGGCCCTAAAGAAGGTTTTTATTTATTATCTCAGGAACCCTTTGAGATATAGCACGTAAACTAATCTTAATAAGACCCATCCTTTTATATTATTTTCATGTACTTATTTTAACCAGGGGTATGCGAAACGGGGGCCTTGTCAGTTTTTTGTCCCAAACTTTTTTCGGTGTAACTTTTTTGTAATTTTATTATTGAAAAATGATTCCTCGGGTCAAAATACATAAAAAGGTCCTGTGTTGTAATACTGTAGGATTAACCGTTTTCGAGAAAAAAATCATTTTAAGGTGAAATCATTTAAGGTGAAATTAAATACTAAAATACTGAAAACCAAAATTACAACGATTCAGGGTTATTTTATATGAAAAACTAAGCTGATCGAAAGAATTTTCCCTTAAACTTTTATCATAGGTGAGTAAAAATAAACAAAAATATCTTTGGTCATTAGTGGAAAAAACTTAACTTTTGATATTTAAAATATTGTTTTTAATTTTTTTTTTTGTTAAAAACAAATTAAAAAAGTCCAAATTGGAGGGCATGGGAGGGGGCTACATCCAAGGCTTTTTTTATTAGCATCAAGACGGCGAAAGTCATACACCTCGTCGCAGTAAGAACCTCTGACTATTCTATTTTGTGCGCTGTATCGATTCAACTAAAAATAACAGTATCTGCCTTGGTAAAACAGTTTTAATACAAACCGTTTCATTTTGTTTATTACAAAAATCAAATAAAATAATATTAATAATACAATCATGGGCGGATTTAGGGGAGGGGCCATGGGGGCCATGCCCCCCCAGCGAGATATATTAGCATAGAAATACCTTCAAAATTATATTTTTGGTGAAAGAGCAATTTTTTTCCTTATGGATGGCCCCCTCCCCTAAAATGAAATAAATCCGCCCCTGAATACAATTATACCCCAGGTAGCAAAATAACATGACATTCACGTGAAAGTCACGTTAATATGTGACATGTGATGTTAAGATTGTAGTCTCATTTAACAAGAATGTAGCATGGTGGGGATGTCCTAAGTCCGCCCCTAATAACATCACACAATGACATCCCGAAAAATACCGTGTTTGTGACATCATAAATCCACATTCCTGTTATATCTAATATCTTATGGATGCCGTTACTGGTACTTTAATATTTAAATAATATTCTAGGATATTAGCTTTTTCTAAATTAAAACCATTAAAAACGCTATAACCCTATAAAAAATCGGGTTTAAAATCAATCAGTAATTGAAACAATCACAGATTGAAACAGATAGATTCTAAATACGAAATTGCAGATTAAGCGGAGAATAAATTCCTTTAATCCGTGTCCGTGGTCTTCTGAAGCCCGGCAGAGCCCCCTATCCATTGGAAATCGTATAATGTGTATACAATTTCCTTATAATAATTTACTCTATCAACATAATCTTATATCGATTTTTTTGCTTCGAACGTCGGTAAGAAGCAAAATAACATGACATTCACGTGAAAGCCACGTTAATATGTGACATGCGATATATTCACAGCGTTGCTAAATATTTGTTATTAAATAACATGGTTGTCACGTCACACGTGTTACGTTGCAAATGTGATGTTAAATACATGTTATTTTTCAATATTATGTGATGTTATGATTTAGTTTAAAAATACACCCAAAAGTGATGTTAATTTCTTGTAATATAACATCCCTTGCTACCTGGGACTATTCACAGCGCTAGCGCAAATTTCCCAAAAAATGTTCCCAATTTCCCAATTTCCCAATTTCCTTAAAAATGTTCTAGACAAAAAATTCTTGGATACAAATGTGTTTCATGAAAAAATACACCAGTAAAAGAGCTTTCCCATTTTTCACCTCTGCCCGTAAAATGGACTTTTTATTCAGATTCACTTTTAGCAAATTTAAAAATATAGCAATTTTCACTCACCCTCTTAGGGGGTGCAGTTAGAACTTTTTTATTATCAGATTCTCTTTTAGCAAGGGGAACGTTCAAGTATTACGTAACGCAAATTGTACCAAAATTCATACACTTCATACACCGGTCCTCGCGTTATAATAGATTATAGAGATTTCACATTTTGGCTACCCCCCCTAACACACCTCCTATTAGGGGGGGTAGCCAAAATATGAAATCTCTAAAGCCTTGAATAACGCGAGAACCGATGCATAAAGTGTATGAATTTTGGTACAATTTGCGTTACGTAATACTTGAACGTTCCCAAGCCTAAAAACCCCAATACACCAATTTTCACAAAAACTAACCCCAACCCCTCAGGGGGTGAAATTAGAAAAAATTTATTATCAGATTCACTTTCAGTAAACTGAAAAACCCCAATATGCCAATTTTCACGAAAACTACCCCCCGCCCCTTTGGGGGTGGAGTTAGAATTTTTTTATAATCAGATTCACTTTCAGCAACCTCGAAAACACTAATATACCAGTTTTCACGAAAACTACCCCCCAACCCTCAGGGAGTGAAATTAGAAAAAAAAAATATTATCAGGTTCATATTCGCCAACCCCAAAAACCGCTATATGACGAAAATATTGAAAATATTTAAAAATATTTACCCCCTCACCCCCTCAGGGGTGGAGTTTTATATATATAGCAATTATCAAATTTTTCTAAAAAAAATGTATTTTTACCCATTTGCCGCACCCCAATGTTCACCAAAAACAATCCCGAGCTAGAACTTTTGGTAACATACCCGTATTGTCAAATTTTAAGTCTCTAGCTTAAAGCGTTCTTAAGATATCGTGCCCACAAGATTTCCCGGACAGACCAATCGACCGACCGACAATTTTTTTTTTGCTTGAAATTGATTTATATCGACATAAAAAGTCATAAAACGCGAAAATACGCAAAAAAAAAATTGAAAATTTTGCACAAATACAAGGCTTTCCCAAATTTTGAAAATTTTCAAAATGGGAAAGCAAAATGGCATTTAGGGGTTTTCGAGGTTGCATAAATCGAATCCATCATTGAAAATTTAAAATTTTAAATGGCTGGTGCTCAGTTTTGTTTAAATTTGACCACAATGAAAAAAATCGATCCGCCATTTTTAATTCGCTATTTAGAATTTAGAAAATTTGAGAATTGACCCAAAACATGCCTTTATACCAAATTTTAGAAAAATCGGACATCTTAAAATTCCTTTTTTTTTAATGTTTTAATATATAAAGGGATCGTCCATAAAATACGTCACGTAAATTGACCAAAATTCATTCACTTTATACCCCGTTTCTGGTGTTATTAAAGTCTCTAGAGATTTTGTATTTTGGCTACCCTCCTAACACCCCCCTATTGGGGGGGATGAGGTAGCGAAAATATGAAATCTCTAAATGATTTAATAACGCGAGAAACGGGGTATGAAGTGTATGAATTTTGGTCAATTTGCGTGACGTATTTTATGGACGACCCCCAACGAACTAATAACTCTTCTCTCTAGAATAGGCATTTCATTCGTTAAAACTGACAAAAACGTCGGCAACATAAAAATTTGTCTGATTTACTCGCACATCTTTGTTCCAACAGAGACAACAATAACAGTTACTGGTAATTGTTATTGTTCAGGCCTGAATATACCTACTATTTGTTTACAAACAAACCGAGATGTTGGCGATACTTTATTTTAACGGTATGCGTATTCTAGAAAGAAGAGTTATTAGTTCGTTGTCGACCCCTAATATTCTAAATGCGACACCCCTCGCAACTACGCGCGAGTTAGGAAAGTCTATTGTCCAGCTGGGGAATTGGTAAAATAGTTGAAAAATTTAATATGAGAATATGGCAAAGGCAAAAATCTTTTTTATTTTTTGGTTAGTAAACTTATTAATTGGGAAAATTTGAACTACGACCTTTTTGAATCATCGAAAGCTGTCAGGTGTAGGTAATTTTTTTCAGAGGGAGGACCTTTTTTGTCATTTTCTATATTTTAGGGAAATTTTTGATCTACCCCATCCCCCAAAAAATCCCTCGCCTCACTTCTGCGCCTGCGAAACTTAAGTTGAACAAAATAGGTATAGATATTTGTAACTATAATTATAATTTTAAACCCTGTAAAAACGTTCTGGTTAATTCTTATTCAGACCTTATAAGATCTTATAAGATTATATAAGACCAATAGGAACTTAAGAGAACATAAATTAGGATTTAATAAGATTTATTAAGAAAATTTACATAAAAGAAAATGTACTTAACTTATAATGGGTAGGTTTTAATAAGAAAACACTAATGTCGATGATTTATTAAGCAAATTGGTATAAATTTAAATAGCAGGTTTTTAAGAGAAAATTCTGATGATAAACAGAATGTTCATATTAACTTAATTTCAGAGTTTTAAGGCGAAAATTTAGAATGTAAAAGATTTAATGCGAAAATTGATATTAAATTTTGATACTAGCCCAGTCAACACAAATACATGGCAGGAACATAGCAGGTACATAACCACTGTTCTATGTGATGTTGCAGACATGTAATTTTTATAGTCCATGTATAGTCCTTGGACTTTAACAATTCCGCCTCAAGTTATGTATCAGCTACATAACATGCTACATATCAGATACATACTAGGTACATAACAATAGAGGTAGGCGTTTCCGAATTTTACTTGTTATGGAGTGCATCATAGATTTAGACATGGTGAACATTTTTACGTCTTTTTGATAAACCGAATAATTTAAGTATATAAATATCTTTATATGTAGCATCCATCAGGCAAAATTCTTATACGATGTGCATTTTTACTGTGAAAGCAAACTTTCTACCAGGCTTAAAAATCATGGGCCACATAAAAAGCCAATTTTTAGAGAAAAAATAGCAAATCATTTTAAAAAAATATATATATTTTAATTTTTTGTCTAAAATTATCTAAAATCGGTTTAGTTGTCTAAAAATACATGCGTTTCTACTACTTAAGGGTAAAACTTTTATCATTAACAACAATTTTAAGAATATTAGTGATTCTAACCTATAAAAATTAAAATAATATAGACGCCATATTTAGTATTGAATTCATAACATTTTATGTATCGTGTATGTTCTCGTACCATATATATGATACATAACATGCAATATTGCATGTTATGTACCATACATATGTATGCTACATCTTATGTAATATGGCACATGTAACGTAAAAAATCTTTCTGTTATAGGGCATGTTATGTAGCATACATATGTATGTTATGTCTCATGTAATATGGCACATGTTACCTAAAAAATCTTTCTTTACCATGTTGCATCCATATATGTGCGGACTGGGAGGTTTAAAAAGAAAATTCTAAGGCAGTCCCAATAAGATTTAAATTGACTTAATTACAGTTTTAAGGCGAAAATTCCTATGGTATAGGTGGTGCTACATGTTATTTCCTACCACTAACAAAACTTATAAAATGGAAAAAGTCTCTTTCTTGGAATTCTGTCATTATAGCTTACTAGTCAATTCGATACACATTATCGGATTGGCATGGATCAAGATATCTGAAGCCTTCCAGGTTCTTTACTTCCGGTGTCCTCAAATTGAAAATGGATTTATGTGGCAGTGTATGTCTAGGGGGGTAGATTTTTTCGTTATTTTTTTGATATCTCTTCGCGTTTTCAAGATACAAGCTAAAATGTGTGTGTGTTTAAAACCATTGATCGATTGTAGAACCAGGTTCATTCTTATAAAAACCTGTTTCATTGGTAAGAAATTTCGTTCAGAATCTAATTAAAACTTCTTAAGATTAAACAAGAAAATTTTAATAATAATTAACCGGAACGTTTTTACAGGGTAAGCCAATGGTCTGAAAGGGTTGAAGTTCCTTCTTAAACTGATAGCAAGAAAGGACACAATAATGCATCAAATATCGACAGCGATTATCATGCTTCATTTCGCGTTCACAAAAGATTCACGGGAATTATACAGCCTGTCATACACTTATTACTTCGCAAATATCGCCGTGGGGCACTAAATCACTCTCAAAGTTTGGCTGAATCTAAGGAATGATAAGGTAAATGTCCCAAATATCGGACACGACCCAATTATCGGACACTTTTTCACATTTTTACAAAAAACAATATATTTAAGTAATAAAAATCAAACATGTGAATCTAAGGAATAATAAGGTAAATGTCCCAAATATCGGACACGACCCAATTATCGGACACTTTTTCACGTTTTTACAAAACACAATATAGTTGAGTAATAAAATCAAACAAATATTTTTTATTTGAAATTATGAACATATTTGAATCACAGCGTTGTATCATTAGATCATATATACATAGATATGGCATTAATGTTGATTTGTTTTATTTAGAACATATACAAAGCCAATTGTAAACAAACCACTATAGCTGTGAGGTTGCGAGGAGGTGAAGTATAAAATATTTGTTAACAAACCACTATAGCGGTGTGTGGTGACCAGAAGCGGGAATATAGCAATGAAAACATTTCGGTTTGACGTGGACTCAATGAGCATCTAGAAGGGGATATATGATCTAATGTATCATTTGCCACTTATATCGTATTTTTTAAGCCCTAATAAGTAATAAACAGTCATGTGTCAGCAGCCACGAAATATATAGCTTTCATCTTAGCAAAGTAAGTAAGCCAACTTTTAACTGAAAAGTGATTTTTTTAATATTAGTTATTGTTAAAATGTCTATCAAACTCTTTCTAATTCATAATATTGTAGTTTTATACCAATTTAGACCATTTTTGATGTTATTTTTAAGATATTTTTATATTAATATGCTGTCCGATAAATAGGACAATAAAATAAAGGCAGTTCCATATATCGGACGGCCGTCCGATATATAGTACATTGTTGATGTATTTTTAACTTCCAATATAAAAAAAATAAATATTTTTTTTAAACAAATGTTGTATACAATGGTTTTAAAGAGTATAAAGCTTTTTATACCCATTTATCGGACTAGCACTTTCTTTCAAAGAAGCCGTTTATTAGGCATTTTTAGTAACTGTCCGATATTTGGGTCTATTCTATAATTTTGTAAGACCTAAATATCGGACACCATAAATTAATGCAAAGTCCATGGACTTTCAATATTATCTATTATTTGATTGAGTATTTCGCCAATGTTTTTTTGTAGATCTCAGCTATAGTTAATTATAATCATGCAATTAAGCATTTCTGTATATAGAATCCTTATTTCAAGTCTCTCATTAATTTTAAAGTGTCCGATATATGGGACCGTTGCCTTACTTACCATATTCAAATTTAAAACTGGTACCAAAAATCTGTGTACTTAAGTGACAAAAGGATCTCATACTAGGTCCCTAATTCCCAAATTTTAGTAGAAATGTATTGTACTACTAAAATTACTGCATATGAGGAGGTGAATTTCAAACCTTAGTTTTTGCCTTTGTGACATAGTAGCTTGTCACTTAGTAAGCAATACTATTTGATTTTCAAGTAACTGAAAAAAAGCTTTACCACTGGCCGAAAATGTTAATGATTAAAAAAAGCTCACCTCTGAAAAAAGTTTTAACCCTGGCCGAAATTTTTTATGACTAAAAAAAATGTCCTTGTTTCTGAAAAAAAATATATAAAACAGAACTTTACCCGGTAAGAAAAGGACCTCACCTATAAAACAGAACTTTACCCGGAAAAAATATTTAATGATACCTAAATTAAAAGGCCCCTCGACTGCGCCCTTCTACACTCGAGCCCTGAAGCAGGGGGTTCACTTAATTCATACAAAAGGCAAAAACTGAGTTTTGAAATTCACCTCCTCAAATATTATCATATTACATTATCAGAACATACGTTTACGGCGAGATAAGTTCAATATATATTAATTCCCTACTAATTAGTAAGGGACTGTACAACAATTACGTCACACACCTCCCAGGAAACCAAAAGACGTCTTTTGACAATGAAAAAGCTCGCTGACCCCAAAGTACCTTACTTCTCCTCTTCTTCTTCTTTTGATTTTGCTCAGATTTGGCTGAATTTGATGTTCCAGTTCTTGACATCCTAATCAAAAGTGTCCACGGGCACATTGTACCCAGCACAACTGCCAAAAATCAATAGTTTGAATTCTAAGTAGAGCTAGAAGCTACAACTAAAGTTTTTTTTTGCAGTTTTTTTAAAATTTGGTGGTCAGCCAGCTCCGAGGGGCTGACCGCTAGGAAATCTTTTGTACAAGCCAAAGGAACTCAGGAGGAACTCTGGAGGAACTCCGAGGAACTCTGGAGGAACTCCGAGGAACTCTGGAGGAACTCCCAGGAACTCTTTGCAAAAAGGAGGAACTCTTTGCAAAATGAAGGAACTCTTTGCAAAATGGAGGAACTCTGGAGGAACTCTTTGTAAAAAGGAACTCTTTTGTACAAATTTCAGACGCGGTCAGAAACAATTATTTATTTATTACCCATGTGGATTAACGTTCTTATGTTCAAACTATATCAGCCGTTACAAACACTTTATCAAAACATCCTACCTTTGGGCGCCAATTTCTTTTTTGAAGGGGCGCCAAGTTTTCCTGAAGGTAATTTTGGGGGGCCATTTTGTGTTTTGAAGGGGCGCCAAGCTTGGCAGAAACCGTCAGGGACAAAGCTTTTTTTTCGTGGGGGTAAATCGGGGGCGCCATCCATTTTTTATTTTTTGAAGGGGCGCCGAGTTTGGTAGGTAACCGTCAGGGACAAACCTTTTTTATGAAGGTATTTTTTTGGGCGCCAACTTCTTTTTTGTAGGTGCGCCAACAAGCGCCAAGTTGAAACCGTCAGGGACAAAGCTTTTTTTTTGAGGGTGCCTTATTGGCAGTAGTGCTTGCACAGCGGTAATTTATACGGCTTATTTGCCAAAAATTACCCCTTCCAGAGAGGAACTCTTAAGGAACCCAGGAGGAACTCCCAAGGAACTCTGGAGGAACTCCGAGGAACTCTGGAGGAACTCCCAGGAACTCTTTGCAAAAAGGAGGAACTCTTTGCAAAATGGAGGAACTCTTTGCAAAATGGAGGAACTCTGGAGGAACTCTTTGTAAAAAGGAACTCTTTTGTACAAATTTCAGACGCGGTCAGAAACAATTATTTATTTATTACCCATGTGGATTAACGTTCTTATTTTAGATTTTAAGCTTTCACGGCCATTAAGATATAAAGAACTTTCACTTTCGGGTTTAGACCGTGTTAATGGATTTTCACTTTCCGACGTTTCGTCTCTTACTACTAGAGACATCTTCAGGGATTAATCTGAAACTAAGTTTCGAATCAACTTGTGTCACTATTTATGACGAGTTGTGGTTGAGAAAAAAGCTATTGAGTCATTTCCATTAAAACCTAAAATTTGGCGCAGATACGTAGACGATGTCTATGCTATTTGGCCCCATGGCATGGAAAGCCTTCAAGGTTTTCTAAATCACCTCAATTCCCAACATAAATCTATACGGTTTACGATGGAAATTGAGAACAACGGATCACTTCCCTTTTTGGACGTTTTGGTTTACAAAACGGAAAATGGCTCAATAGGACACTCGGTATACAGGAAAAAAACCCACACTGACAGATACCTAAACGCATTTTCACATCACCATCCCTCTCAAAAACGCTCGGTAGTTAATTCACTTGTTCATAGGGCTTTCATGATTTCAGACAAGAATTCCCTAGACACAGAACTCCTTAAACTAACCAAAGCCTTGACCATGAACGGTTATACCAAAAAAGACATTAATAAGACCATATACAAATACAGAAATCCCAGACCCAAACAACAGGACAATAGTGACAATGACAGACAGACACAAGTTATACTTCCCTATGTAAGCGGTATCACGGATAAAATAGGTAAACTTTTGAAAAAGTCAAATATTAAGCCTATATTTCGGTCCAACCAAAAATTAGGTCAATGTTTGACTTCAACAAAAGACAAAATACCCCTGAGTTCAGAAGGCGTATATAAAATACCCTGCTCCTGTGGTACGGTTTACATAGGTGAAACTAAGAGAAAATTTTCTACAAGACTTCAAGAGCATGAGCGCAATATAAGAAAGAAACAAATTTCCTTATCGGCAGTAGCCGAACATGTACATGAAACAGGTCATAAAATCAATTTGTCTGAAACAAAACAAATATTAACAGAAAACAGAAAAATGCCAAGGAAGATACGGGAATCGATAGAAATCATCAAGCATCCTAACAATATCAATCGGGACACTGGTTACCACTTACCTGCAATATGGAAGTCTTTGATAGGAAAAACCTCGTCACGGGTGAATAACCACAACTCGTCATAAATAGTGACACAAGTTGATTCGAAACTTAGTTTCAGATTAATCCCTGAAGATGTCTCTAGTAGTAAGAGACGAAACGTCGGAAAGTGAAAATCCATTAACACGGTCTAAACCCGAAAGTGAAAGTTCTTTATAACGTTCTTATGTTCAAACTAGATCAGCCGTTACAAACACTTTATCAAAACATCCTACCTTTGGGCGCCAATTTCTTTTTTGAAGGGGCGCCAAGTTTTCCTGAAGGTAATTTTGGGGGGCCATTTTGTGTTTTGAAGGGGCGCCAAGCTTGGCAGAAACCGTCAGGGACAAAGCTTTTTTTTCGTGAGGGTAAATCGGGGGCGCCATCCATTTTTTATTTTTTTATTTTTTGAAGGGGCGCCGAGTTTGGTAGGTAACCGTCGTCAGGGACAAACCTTTTTTATGAAGGTATTTTTTTGGGCGCCAACTTCTTTTTTGTAGGTGCGCCAACAAGCGCCAAGTTGAAACCGTCAGGGACCAAGCTTTTTTTTTGAGGGTGCCTTATTGGCAGTAGTGCTTGCACAGCGGTAATTTCTACGGCTTATTTGCCAAAAATTACCCCTTCCAGAGAGGAACTCTTAAGGAACACAGGAGGAACTCCCAAGGAACTCTGGAGGAACTCCGAGGAACTCTGGAGGAACTCCCAGGAACTCTTTACAAAAAGGAACTCTTGTACAAATTTCAGACGCGGTCAGCCCCTCGGCCAGCTTTTTCCCTGCCAAACTCGCTTTTAGCTTAAAAAATACGCAATAAAAATATGGTCTTCTTAAGAGTAATATTTTTTGTGGGTCTGTGTCATTTATACTAAACCGTAACTAAATAGAAGGGCCATTTTGGCGTGAGTAAATTTAGATTAAGGACCAGCATCAATTAAAGTGACCAATACAATGTCTAATTACCCCGGCTTATCCTCAATAAACTGAATAAAGTTGTTTTTATCTATAAATTTAAACAATATTGTTTTAACGACTTTTAAGTTAAAAGTTTTAATAAATTTAAAGTTTAAGTTAGGGTCAAGCTTAACTGGAAGGCTTATAAAGCTTTCACTTTTAGCTTAAAGGTCAGGTACGAGTAAGCCTTCATAAGCCCAGACAGCACTTGACATCTTAAAGACGTATTTTTTAGAACTTAATTATGTCTGGACTCCTAAAGACATAAAAAGGATATCTTATGGACTTCTTTTTAGGGATGTTTAAAAGATATCTGATTATGATGTCTATAAGATGTCTTTTAAGTATCGGTACAAGACGTCTTAACTTCGATACTCATCGCGAATAATAAATTAACCACAATCACCATGACCAAAATTATAAAATATTTTTTTAAGATCTTTTTTTGATAAACAAATTACCTCTCATTCTAATTCTTATCGCGCTTTTATATCAATACGACCGTACCTAGCAACGTAAATGGGAGGGGCTATTATGTTGAAAAGTCGCCTGTGCAAGGCGTCAGTAAGGCGTCTTAAAAAAGATGTCTTAAAGACGTTACCTTTTGTAACATACGACGTCTTTAAGATGCATATACGACGAAAACCGACTGTCTTAAGACGTCTTGAATGACGAGCTACGACATCTTTAAGATCTCTTTAAGTCATTCTTGTGCTGTCTGGGAGGTAGCATTTTGTTTTTACTCATACTTATCTAAGGGAACGTTAAGTGTGTAAAATTTAAAGTAAAATATTAAGAACTGTTTTATTGGTTTGTTGCCTTTTAATTATTTTTAATAGAGCTCTGTACAACTAGAATTATGAAACAGAAGACGTCTACCCTATCTCTATCTCATTAGTGCACCGCACGCCACTACCAACTTAAATAAATTAAAAAAATATTGCATTTTTTTCAATGTTTATCAACAGTTAACGTTGATTTTTGTAAATAAAGCTAAAGAAATGAATATTTTTTGCTAAGAAATAAAACTGATGATTTAATAGTAAAATAAAGAATGAACTATAAATCCTATTATTAGGTTGGTTGCTTAATCTGTTTATTTATTTACAAAACATAACCTCAAATATGAAAAGGTAAATATAAATTTATTTAATTGTTTATCATATTTATTATTAACTATATATTATTATTATATATTTTAATATCGTTACCAGTTTTTATATTTCAAGAAATTAATTTTATGACTAGCGTTATTTCTGTTATAGCTACCAAAGTGCCAAGATGTTTTTACAAGGGTTGCAAAAGTCCAAACGAATTTCGCCTAGGCTTTAAATCTAAGAAAGAACTTACCTTTGGTAAACAATATTTAAATATCAAAAATTCGTAAAAGTACTATAATAGTCAATAAAAACACAATATTTAGTAAAACACACAAAAAACTGAAATCAAAACAATATCAAACGCAGCTCACACAATGACAGTGGCTAAAGAAAATGGCGTTATTGACAGTGCAGCCAACATAAAACCTAGGAGATTTTTTTTCTTTATGTTGGTGATATTACTTCTATCCTTTTTGGGTAGAACTTTTGTCCCTGTCTAATCTAAATGGAGAAATCTCCATTGAAACTGATTTAAATGAAGAATTGAATACACATTTTTACATGTGTTGTCCCTTATAATAAAAACTCATATTGAATTTCGAAAATACTAGTAGCAAAGCTATAGCTATATAAAGCTATATGTAGCTCAACGAACACAACTCTTCTCTCTAGAATACGCGTACCGTTAATATAAAGTATCGCCAACATCTCGGTTTGTTTGTAAACAAATAGTAGGTATATCCAGGCCTAAACAATAACAATTGCCAGTACCTGTTATTGTTGTCTCTGTTAGAACAAAGCTGTGCGAGTAAGACAGACAAATGTATATCTTGGCTACGTTTTTTTCAGTTTTTACAAATGAAATGCCTATTCTAGAGAGAAGAGTTATTAGTTCGTTGATGTAGCTATAGCTATATATTTATTTTTTTAAATATATTTTGCTATTGGTGATTTACTACATGTGTATTTTTCCAGACTAAGGTGGCTAAAGGCCAAACTAGATAGAGTTTCTGGTAAATTCAATTTACCTACTTACAATTTGATCCTTAATGTTTCCTTAATTAAAAATAAATTTATAAATAAAAACAACTTTATTCAGTTTATTGAGGATAAGCCAGGGTAATTAGACATTGTATTGGGCACTTAAATTGATGTTGACCCTGGTAGAAAAGTACATAAATCTAACTTAACATAACATTAGATTAGTGAATATATAAATCTAACCTTAAAAACTAAAGTTTGACAAAAACGTTATAAAGCACATAAATCTAACGTTAGTTCCCTAACTAAATTCTAATCTTTTTCTAACCTTATTCTAACTTTAAATATTTTTTAAATTTTCATTATTAATACGTTAGCTATAGTATAAAATACTCATTTCAGACAGCTATGTGCCTAGGTTTGATAATTATTTATTATTTCTATAATAAGTTTAAAAAAATATTCCCCAAAACTTAAAATTATAGTAAGTCTGGCAACGCTGTACTAGAATTGAAAAAATATTTTAAGATTCTGAATGTATAAATAAGTATTAACTAACTAAATATAAAGTTTTTCTGAGAGGTAAACGTATTTATTGAAGTATAACAGCATATTACACGAAAAATATTTAGGGCCACCTAAAAAGATGGCTATTTTATAAATAACTGTAACGAAATTATGTTTAAAAATATTATAATTGCTAAAATATATTAAGATTTATTTATATGAATAAATTTGTCTCCAGTTGCCATTTTATGATGCAGGTAGAAATTTCCTAGTTGGCTACGCCCCCTCCTAAAGTTAGAAATTAAACGTACTTATAACGTATTTCTAATTTAAAAATCTAACGTTAGATTAACGTTTGATTCTAACGTTAAAAAGCGGGACATTTGCACATATTTTATAAGGTACTTTTATACAATTTTATAACATTAGAAAAACGTTATTCTAACCTTAAATTTCTACTAGGGTAGTTATTGTTGGACAGACATAAAAAGAAATACGCATAAATAATATAGCCGTTTAAGTAGTGTAAATTTTGATTTTTTTGTCGTATTTTTCTAAAAATGTCATGCGAGTTTTTTTTAAACATTTTTTTGAAAATTTTTAGGACAAGCCCGGTCGTTCCTCCGACACGGATATTTGCTTTAATCGTCGATGGAAATGAATGTGAGCTAGATCATAAAACACGCAGGTACATTCTTATACAAACAATGCACAATTGCACTTTGTTTGTGTGTGGCAGCAGGACCAGGTCCTTGTTGTTACTGCTGATTTCAGGATGCTTTTACTAATTGCAACATATTGCGAGAGAAATGGCACTAAAGGGATAAAAGGTTGGATAAAGTTAAGAAGTTGGGCTGTAATTCGTTGCAACAATACTGCCCTCCTTAGTTAAAACGTTCTAACTAACATTTTTAATATGGGTCTTGTAGAGAAAGAACTGCTCTACAATTTTGATTCAATACATTTTTTTGCTCACACTAATGGTTTTCGAGATAATCGCCGCTAAAGAAAGCGCTGAACTTTTGACTTCGCGCTGAAAAATATTGCAACGTCATTTTTGAGCGTTGGGTGGGAGATACACAAAGACTTTATAAAACAAATTTTATGCAGAATTTAATGGAGAATATAATAAGTCCTTTAACATTTTCTCGTAGGAGTAACGGTTTACTAGAAAAATGCAGAAACGCGTCATGAGGTCACGTTTGGCGATGAAGCTCCCACCGGAGGGTGAGAACTCTTCGTATCTGTATTTGGGTTCCTACTGGGAGTTCACAACCAAAATTTAAAAACTTTATAAATTATTTCTTCTATTCGCCTTTTTTTTCGTTTAATTTGCTTGAACTATTTCACAAGTCAATAAAAATTTTCTCACTACTCTTTCAATGCAGACTTAGATTAATGTAATTAGACTGTTAATAAATAAACTAATAAGTAAATAAACTAATAAATTAACTAATTATTTTAATTCGTTTCCGTCATATTTGGTTTGGCGTAGAGAGTAGCATCCACCGAAAATACTATTTACGAAATACTGGGTATGTACAAAGCGAATGGAGATTTATCCCGTTAGATTAGACAGGGACAAAAGTTCTACCCAAAAAGGATAGAAGACATACATACACTCCCACTTCCACCCAACCAAACAAATTCTATATTTGTTCTTTGTTGAACAAATACAATATTTACTTGGCCGGGCGAAAAGTGTAACTATTTATTTTTATTAAAGAAATTACTGGCGCCATCTCAATTTTAGTAGAATTATCTTATTCTACAGATTCACATTAGCTATGTTCATTCGTGCCGCTCACTGTTACACTTTCCGGCCAACCAAATAAATACTGTATTTGTTGTATGAAAAACAAATACAGTATTTATTTGGTTGGCTGGAAAGTGTAGCACAAATGAGATAGAGATAGGGTAGACGTATTTTGTTTCATAATTCTAGTTGTAGAGAGCTCTATTGTGGTGTATAGTTGAAGCAAATTAGACGAAAAAACGACGAATAGAAGAAATAATTTATAAAGTTTTGAAATTTTGGTTGTGAACTCCCAGTAGGAACCCAAATACAGATCCGAAGAGTTCTCACCCTCCGGTGGGAGCTTCATCGCCTTTTGCTGAAAAAAACAACCCCCAAACGTGACCTCATGACGGTTTTCTGCATTTCTCTCGTAAACCGTTACTCAGACGAGAAAATGTTAAAGGACTTATTATATTCTCCATTAAATTCTATATAATATTATGGGTCTTGTAGAGAAAGAACTGCTCTACAATTTTGATTTCATACATTTTTTTACTCACACTAATGGTTTTCGAGATAATCGCCGCAAAAGACAGATCTGAACTCATTTTTGTCTTCGCGCTGAGAAATATGCTTATTTTCCAACGTCATTTATGAGCGTTGGGTGGGAGATACACAAAGACCTTATAGAACAAATTTTATGCAGAATTTAATGAAGAATATACAACGAACTAATAACCCTTCTCTCTAGAATAGGCATTTCATTTGTAAAAACTTACAAAAACGTAGCCAACATATACATTTGTCCGTCCTACTCGCACAGTTTTGTTCTAACAGAGACAACAATAACAGTTACTGGTAACTGTTATTGTTCAGGCCTGAATATACTTACTATTTGCTTACAAACA
The DNA here is from genome assembly GCA_958510825.1 of Brachypterus glaber. Classification (NCBI taxonomy): domain Eukaryota; kingdom Metazoa; phylum Arthropoda; class Insecta; order Coleoptera; family Kateretidae; genus Brachypterus; species Brachypterus glaber. Next base: position 3,136,169 of record OY294044.1, on the reverse strand, counting down.
AACCGAGATGTTGGCGATACTTTATTTTAACGGTACGCGTATTCTAGAAAGAAGAGTTATTAGTTCGTTGAGAATATAATAAGTCGTAATAAGGGCCACTTGCACCAACTTTTGGTACGGGATTATCTCAGCTAAACCGAGTTTAAGCTAAAAATGCTGAGTTCTGATTGGTCGGCCGTCAATTTAATCCAAGTTTAAAGTTAAACCATTATTGGTGCAAGTGGCCCTAAGTCCTCTAACATTTTCTGGTCTGAGTAACGGTTTACGAGATAGGGGAACAGGGGGCACAGTGAGTCACTTACTTTTTCAGAGCGCATATTTTTAAAAGTTTTGGCAATAACTCAGATTTTTTTTCACACTACGTTTCTTTGATCTTTAAGCTAACATAATTTGCAGGTTTAAATTAAAAATGAATAGACCATGATTTTTTACAAGTACTTTTTTGACAGTATGTCATTTGATTCACTGAACCCCCAGTACGGGGTACAGTGAATCACTGCAAGGGGTACAGTGAGTCAGTATGGGGTACAGTTAATCGTGATATTTAAATAAATTAAGTCAATTTATTAATTTAAAAAAATGTTTATTTTAGATACCTACATAGTTAAATAAACTTAAATAAAACTCTTTGGTAACAAAAACCAAAACTTAAAAAACGTAGGTAAATCAAAACCTTGAAAATGAAACACTAAGTAAGAAAAAAAAACAAAAGTCAAAATAAACTAACGTAAAGCAAGACCCTGAAAAACAATGTTAAATATATACATTGATTGTATATTGTATAAACCAATTTTCAAAAAAATCATCACCACCCCTAAGGGGGTGGATTTGGAAAAAAAATAATTTCAAGATTTAGTTTTAGCAACCTAAAAAACCCCCATATTCAAATTTTCACGAAAATATAAAAAATATTTTATTATATTTACCCCCTCACCCCTGAGGGGGTGGAGTTTTTTATTATCAGATTCGATTTCAACAATATTAAAAACCCTTATAATGAATTTTTCAAATTTTTGTAAACAAATATTGTTCTCGCACGGAATTGTTTTTGGTGAACAATCCCGAGCGAGAACTTTTGGTAACATACCTGTATGCCAAAGTCTCTATCTTAAAGCTTTCTTAAGTTATCGTGCCCACAAGATTTTCCGGACAGACAGACCAATCACCAACAATTTTTTTTTGCTTGAAATTGATTTATATCGACATAAAACGTCATAAAACGCAAAAATACGCAAAAAAAAATTTTCACGAATACAGGGCTTTCCTAAATTTTGAAAATTTTCAAAATGGGAAAGCAAAATTCCTACAATAATTTTAATTATAAATATACAGGAAATATACAGGAACATTTAATCATAGTTGAGGCACAGTGGATCATGAGCCACTGTGTCCAATCGGTCTTTGACTCACTGTGTCCCCCTGTAACCAGACCAGTTCAAAGTGGACATAAAAAAACATACCAAATATCTGATAAATTTGTGTAAACACAGTTATATAAGAGTTAATAAAGAATATAAAAATGCCAAATTACACTGGAATTTTCGTAAAAGTAGTATAAATATACCTAATTAACAGATTAACAAAAAAATACTTTCATTATTTATTTTATGCAGCCACCTCTTTGCTTCAACACACGCCACGTAGGTTTGCCGGCAACTGACCCTTTATCTAGAAAAACGTCTTCTTAGCGTGCCATTAGAAAGCGGCGTTTCTAAAACTAATATTGGTAGAGTTATAGTCAACGATTCATTGTGCCCAATGACTCACTGTGCCCCCTGTTCCCCTAAATGCAGAAAAGCGTCATGAGGTCACGTTTGGGGGGTTTTTTTCAGAAAAAGGGGATGAAGCTCCCACCGGGAACTCTTTGGATCTGTATTTGGCTTCACAACAAAAATTTATAAATGATTTCTTCTAAAAAGTCTAATTTGCTTGAACTAATATCTGTGTCCGCGAAAAGTGATTAAAGTGCAAAATTCGACAGAGGGCATGCGGCGGCAGTATTCTTTCGGCAAAGAGCAATTATTTTGATGGGATCAAGAGCGTGTGACGTTTGCGCATAACAAGCAAATCCCAGGACAGACAAAACAGCATCTACAGCGTCGTATGAAAATGACCAAACCGCATCACATCAACATGCAAGACGGTCGCAGGCTCTACTCTCCTTTAGCCCACCAGGATATAGCGGTGAAGATATCCTCATTATTAATTATATGATTTACGACGCTGCGAACCATTTTCCGAACTGACGACGAGTTTTCGTAACGAATAGGTTAATAATTAACCAATTCTTAATAATTATTTAAATATAAATTAAAGTTTGAAATATGTCAGAGATATTTAGCCGTGCTTAAAACACGCGCAAATTTTGATTATCTTATTTCCATTATTATGCTTGAAATACAGAGTAGAAGTTTCGAAATTATCCATTCCATGGTTATATGTAACTAGCGGTATGGCCCTGATGTTTCGTCGACGTCGAACGCTTTGTTTGCTTCGCCGATAGCACCAGCACCGCGTTGGGTAACTGTAGACAGAGCACGGCAATCGACAGAGGGTCGCTGTTGTAGCTTTCTGTGAAAGCAGCACAGTGTAGCCTAGCTGAAGCAGTGACGTCAGGAAAAGAGACGACACTAGGCGGTTGTTGCGAGAGAAACACAGCTGGGGCTATGTGAAACTTATTAGTAGAGGGAGATACGGCGACCCAACCTAACCGGGGTCCGACCAGTCCTCGGATCGATCCGAATGCCGGAATAGAGAGAGACAGACTATGTTTTATGCATGGCAGTGAATTGAGGACGGGCCCACAATAGCTGAGTCACAGTAATTGATAATAAGTTAGGCATTGCTACTACGTTGTTGGTGCTGCTGCCGTTCTTTTTGATTTGAAAAAAGAAAGGACGATGGCGCTCTGTGTGGACGCCTTCTTCGGCGGTTACCCTTATTAAAAGTGCCCTCCGCCACTTACCTTTAAACTTTTAACTTAATAATTTAAACAATTATATTGCTGTCTTTATCTTTCTCGTTTACTTACTCATGTGAACGTTTTTTTCTTGGAATGAGACGATGAGAGAAGTGCGCCGGTTAAATTTAAATTGCGCGCTATTCAAAGATATTTTTATTTCAGGAGGTAGCTAACTAGGTACCCGCTGAGAAAAAAAACTTCCTATGAACGTTTTATGAAAGTTAAAAAAAAACTTTCCAACGTTGGTAAAAAAGTTGAACTAACTTCCTATGAAAGTGCATAGAACCGTAAAGCTCCTACCTACAAAACGTTAGCAAATAAAGTTATTTTCTGACGTCTTTTAGACGTTAAATGGAAGTTCCATTTAACGTCTAAGAGACGTCAGAAAATAACATTCATTCATTTTGCTTGTATCTTGAAAACGCGAAGAGATGCCAAAAAAATAACCTCCACATAACTCCATTTTCTGCAACTTGAGGACACCGGAAGTGAGGAAACCGGAAGTGGGGATGTTCCCAGTGGGAATATTCCCCAAGATGACTGGATGAACTAGTTCCTCTAGCTAAAGCCTAGAGTTACTATAGTAGTATATCCTTATAAGACAACTGTCTTTTAATACTAGTATTCCAAGAGCGATTTTATTCATTTAAAAAGTTTTGTTAGTGGTAGGAAATAACATGTGGCGCAACCTATAGCATAACGCTGTCAAGTGCACTGAAATTCAAAAATTGCACTAAAGTCTGTACTAAATATCATCTATAAAAAGTCACATAATAACGTTAGAAATGTATCTTTATATAAACGTTTATATAACTTCTATAGGTGATGGCCGGTCATTCAGTTTTTACTGGGTAACTTTTTATGCTGAATTCGAATCTAAAAAAACACCTAGATCCCATTAAAAATTTTAAACTTACCCCCTCCCCCGCCTAAGGGTGTGGGTGAAAAACAAAAGTGATTTAATAAAAAACGTTCACCCTTGATATTAATATTACCAAATTTGAAAAACATATATCTGTTACGGTTTTTGAGATAACTACTTGTAAAACTTCAAATGGCGTGTTTTATTCTAGTTTTTTTAAGAGCCTAATTTGTCAGTCTAAAAAAAAACCTCGAAAAAAACTTTTTTGTTAATTATGTTACATTTATGCTGAATTCGAATCGGAAGAACAAAACATACCCATTCCATTTAAAATTTTAAAGTTACCCCCTCTCCGCCTAAGGGCGTGAGTAAAAAAATTCTGCTTTAATAAAAAAGTCCCCTTAATATTAAAGCTTGGTATCAAATTTGAAAAACCTATCTATTACGGTTTCTGAGATATAGACTTGTAACACTTTAAGTAGACCACCCGGTATATAGGACTTGTGGAAAACTGCGCGATGATTTTTTTTTTATGACGAGATCGGTTTCAGCGCATCAAAAAACTCATTGAATAATGTGCTATTATCCAATACTAACAGATAATAAGACAATTACCAGCTTTATTTTAAATAATGAAACTCAATAATAACCCACACGTGGCTTTTACTTTATAGAGTGGACAATTATTTATTTTACTCACTCAACTGTCACTTGTCAAATTATTTTCTTGTAAATGTCATTAAAATGTTTAATAAAAATATGAATTCCTAAGCTATTTATTGGATAAAACGTTGTATGTTACTCGTGAGTAAACTAATATTGCCCTCTCTAAAATTAACCCTCCAGCCTTCTGGGTTAATTTTCTCTCTAACGTAACATAAATAACTATTATTTAAGACGAATAAATATTTAGTTCATGTAAATAAATATTTTAATTTCAAAATCATTTATTAATGGGAACAAAATAGTTTATTTGTGAGAAATAAAATTTATTTGTTACAAGCAAATAATTCAATTGGCCATATCCAACCAAATATTTTGTACACACAAATAAACTGTTTTATCGGTGTAGCGGAAAACTTTTTTTTTTTTATTTTTTTGGACTACTGGGTTTTTCCCTGTACCCTTCATATGTATATTATATACAATCCTCGGCGAATTTCCAGTACTCGCATAAGCGCCTCGTCGACTCTAGCGTTGACGCGAGGTTTTAAATATTTACATTTTTATTTCTTTTTATCTTGATTTTTGTCAATGATTCCATTTAAACGAGTAAGGTGGGGAAAAAAGTTATCGATAAATAAAAATTAAAAACTTTCGTATTCTTAAAAGATACAAATCGAATGTCGATTTTTTCTTTAAAAAACGCCGATATATATACATATGTATAGTTAATATGAATAGTCAATATTGTTGTATGTAACAAATTAGTCGTTAAATGTTTCGATTTGGTGACCTTATAAAAATTTCCCTCATAATTCGGCAAAATTATTCCGTAAGCCTATGTTTCTGTGTTTATTTTCAACGTTAATGATTCATAACTGAGTTTACGCCGACTACTGATTATATATAGTATGGCAATAATTACCATAGCCAATGCAAGGTGTAATAGTTGGACTTTTAAGTAAAACTAAATCCTTTATTATCTATTATGAAGCGGATTTGGGGGCGTATGTGGTAAACTGGTATTAATTCTGTTGATTGTCATTAGAGCTAGTATCAGAGCGCAGCTTATTGCAATATGGGTTTGTCAATCAGAAAAGAGCCAATTGCTATGCCTAGCAGTGAAAAAATAGAACTAAATAATAAATTAAAAAATTTAAGAAATATTTAAGTTTTATGCGGGAACTTCTTGCAACAATGCCAATGCCAATGCCAATGCCAATAACAATGTCAATAACAATGACAATGACAATGCCAATGACAATGACAATGCCAATGCCAATGCCAATGCCAATGCCAATGACAATGACAATGCCAATGCCAATGCCAATGCCAATGACAATGTCAATAACAATGTCAATACAATGACAATGCCAATGACAATGACAATGTCAATGCCAATGACAATGCCAATGCCAATGCCAATGCCAATGCCAATGCCAATGCCAATGCCAATGCCAATGCCAATGCCAATGCCAATGCCAATGACAATGACAATGCCAATGCCAATGCCAATGCCAATGACAATGTCAATAACAATGTCAATAACAATGACAATGACAATGCCAATGACAATGACAATGCCAATGCCAATGCCAATGCCAATGCCAATGACAATGACAATGCCAATGCCAATGCCAATGCCAATGCCAATGCCAATGACAATGACAATGACAATGCCAATGCCAATGCCAATGCCAATGACAATGTCAATAACAATGTCAATACAATCTCAATACAATGACAATGTCAATGACAATGACAATGACAATGTCAATGCCAATGACAATGCCAATGCCAATGCCAATGCCAATGCCAATGCCAATGCCAATGCCAATGCCAATGCCAATGCCAATGCCAATGCCAATGACAATGTCAATAACAATGTCAATAACAATGACAATGACAATGCCAATGACAATGACAATGACAATGACAATGACAATGATAATGCCAATGCCAATGCCAATGCCAATGCCAATGCCAATGCCAATGCCAATGCCAATGACAATGACAATGTCAATAACAATGTCAATAACAATGACAATGACAATGCCAATGACAATGACAATGCCAATGCCAATGCCAATGCCAATGCCAATGCCAATGCCAATGCCAATGCCAATGACAATGACAATGACAATGACAATTACAATGACAATGCCAATGCCAATGACAGTGACAATGACAATGACAATGACAATGAGGAGATTACTTTGAAAAACAATAAGGATCTTCCCCTCATAGAAGTTAATTTTTTCTAAAAATTTCGAGTCTATCGGATTATTCGTTCTTGAGTTGTCGTGTCCACAAAAAACGTGACATCAGTCGGACAGACAGGCAGACAGACAGACGGACAGACGGACAGACGGACAGACGGACAGACGGACAGACGGACAGACGGACAGACATATACTATTCTAGCGCTTGTGCTGTGAATAGTATACAAATATCTGATTTATAATATATTTAGGGTAATTCCATGGTTACTGTCGTTACGGCCGCAGAAAAAATTACACTTTCTTTTAGATATTTTATTATACATATTATTATTAAAGATTGTTTTGTTTGTTATTTATTATTTTTAAAGACTGTTTGTGATAAAATGATAATATAATAAAATATTTAAAAGAAAGTGTCATTGTTTGTGCGGCTGTAACGACAGTTACCATGGAATTACCCATTATTATTATTATTATTATTATTATTATTAGATACTAATATAATAATTGCAATAGCGATAATAACAATAATAATAAAAATTAAATAAATAAAATCCTCTAATGTACCTATACTTCGTCACCTACGCTACCATTAAAATCTCTTAAATTTCAATAGGCTAACAAGTAATTCTTCTGATGAACAAACACGTATCACGTTAAAGTTTAAGTCCAAATATTAAATGTACATAACGTACCCAACGTGGGGCTACTTGATTATGGTTACGTAGCTAGCTGGCTTTCTCTGATTTACACCAATTTATTTTTAACTCAAAAGTATTTTATAGGTACACTGATATAAATTTTTACATCCACGTGCATGGGTAATTTACTTGCAGCTGGTGCTGATGTGAATTTACACTCAAAGCGTTAATATAAATGCGGTGTGTATTATATTTTTACATCCAGTGTGTAAAGTTTACACCAACGCGTAAATATACTTTTTATCTAAAACCCTTCAATTTATTAAAAAAAAAAATGGAATAACCATTTTGTTATTTTTCTATTTATGAATAGTGTTTTATGGAAAAACTACGCAACAGAAAATTAAAACGTATATTCGTAATCACACAGAAAAAAAGGATATCTTGAATCAAAGCAAAACGATCTTTAACCAAGGCCGCTACGGCTTTCGATATGTTCAACGCCATGACTGTCTTGGATCAAGTCCGCCGTGATCTTGGCATTTGAGGTCCTAGATTTAAGGACATTTCCTTAAATCAAAGCCACTTAAATCATTTATTTAAGATCATATTATCTTAAACCAAGTATGTAATTATCTTGATTTAAGATAATATTATCTTTATCCAAGATCATAGTATCTTGCACCAAGTCTTGGTTTAAGATAATATAATCTTGAATGAAGATAATTATAATCTTGATTTAAGATTATGATTCTCTTGATTCAAGATCATATTGACCCCACAGTCAGGTTCCAGGGTTAATAGAATGGTAAATATTTTTAAAAAATTTCCCACACATGTACCTATAATATTATTTCGCACGCCTATGAAATATGATACTTTCTTACTCTGTTAATCGTGTGAAATTTGGTTTCATAGGTGGTCGTAGGAAAAAGCACTTGTTTTTGAAGAAAAACTTGTTGCAACGCCATTGCAAAATGGCGCTTATAGGTATAAATTATTTAATGCTACTTACCCGTGATTTTTTTAATTAAATTTGAAAATCCCCATCGTTTGTGGGTAACAGATACAAATTCGTCCATTTTAAAGCAGATAAAAACAATGATACACCTTTAAAGACAACTAACGGCAAAAAAAAACAAACCTAACTTCTCTCCCGCGCATATCTTGAACTACTGCGCAAATTGTCTGCCAGCCAGCCGGTAAACTCTTTACAGTAAGAAAACAGGTGCTTTGAGTCAATATAATAACTCTTCTCTGTTACTATTTTAAATGTCATGCATTTAAGAAAAAAATCCTTGACACAAGGATTTTTCTACCAAGAGAATAATTAAAGGAAACCAAAGTCACAGATAATCTTAAACCGAGGATACATAATCTTAAAAAAATAATATTACCTCGATTTAAGATAATATAAATCCAAGATAATTTATTATCTTCTGCCAAGATAACCTTTTTTTCTGTGTAACGTACCCCACGTGGGGCGACTTGATTATGGTTACGTAGCTAACTGGCTTTCTCTGATTTACACCAATTTATTTTCAACTTAAACGTATTTTATAGGTACGTAATAAGAGTCGATATTTCTTAGTTATTAGTAAAAACAGATTATACAGGACGGTCTAATGAAACAGAAACAGAGCCAATATCTGGAGAAACTTGCAAAATATCAAACATCTGAAATGGAGGTTGATTTGATTATTACGTATTATATAGGGATGTAATAGTATTACTTATCTTGTGTATTACATTGTAATACACAAGAGCGTATCCAGGGGAGGCGATTTTTTCGAAAACTAAAAGATATAATCAAGTTCTGCAAGTCCACCTTAAAAAGTTGCCAAAAATAAAATCCACCACTCAACACCCTCTCCCAACTTACCCCATGGGCGGATTTAGGGGGGGGTCATGGAGGCCATGCCCCCCTCCCCCCAGCGATATATATTAGCATAGAAATACCTTCAAAATTATATTTTTGGCGAAAGCGCAATTTTTTTCCTTATGGATGGCCTCCCCTTAAAGTAAAATAAATCCGCCCCTGACTTACCCCTAACTTTATTTTTTTAACTAGCACGGTGCCCGGGAAGGAAGATTTAGTTTGACTTTTGAATAACCAAATTTTTGCTTGGATATCACGCTTACCAATTAAAAAAAAAATCTATCGGGCCGATCGTTTTTTATTTACGAAAAAACCCCGCATATAGAGTAGGGTGCTTCTTAAAATGCCCCCCAGCGAGATATATTAGCATAGAAATACCTTCAAAATTGATTTTTGATGAAAGCGCGATTTTTTTCGCCCCCCCCCCCCCCCCTTAAAATGAAATAAATCCGCCCCTGCATCTTGGTTAGATATAGGTGGGGAAGTTATATAAATTTTCCTATCTTTCCAGTAATATTACTGAAACATGCAGCTAAAATTACCACATGGTCAATTTGAAAACAAAACAAAAATAAAGGAAAATGAAAAATGCAACTTGCTCCGGTCTCCCCTACTGTCGCATTATTTAAAAAATAATACCACTGTACTGCCGTGCTAAGCACAGAAGTGGTAACTTGTATTTTAGCCATTTTGAGATATTAACAGTTTTTAATTTTCAAGGTTCTCAGTCACTAAAAGTTATATTCCAAGTCAAAAAAAAAATTATTTGAATCAGAAAATATTATTTTAGTTGTTAATGTTATAAAAATGTTAATTATTGGATAATTAAATAGTAAAATACTCGGTAAAATAGAAATTTTTATAGTTACCACTTTAAAATTTACTATTTTTAACTTGCAATTCTAAGAAAATTTGACGTATCTTATAAATTCATGAAAAAAAATGAAGAAAAAAAGGTTTATTAGCTATTATTATATCATTTCACGTACCTTGATCTTCTTTTGTTATAAAAATACTTATTAAGAAAAATTATTTTATCCAATACATACAGATAATGAGACAATAACCAGCTTTATTTTAAATAGATAAACTCAATAAGAACCCCCGAGTGGCTTTTACTTTATTGAGTGGATAATTATTTATTTTACCCACTCAACTGTCACTTGTCAAATTATTTTCTTGTAAATGTCATTAAAATTTTTAATAAAAATATGAATTCCTAAGCTATTTATTGGATAAAACCTTGTATGGCACTCATGGGTAAACCGATAGTGCCCTCTCGAAAATTAACCTGCTTGGCTGACGCCTCGCAGGTTAATTTTCTCATGGGCAATATCTTACTTTACCCACTAGTACCATAAATAACTATTAAATATAAGACATTGCAGTGGATAAAGCAATTTAATTGTCAACGAAAGTCCCGATTGTTTTCCATAACTAATACTAAGGACATTTGCCGTAACTCACCGTTACTAAGGCAAAATAAACGTATCTCGTTAATTATTAGTATTATACTAAGGCATTTTATCGTAAAAGTCACGATAGATACGGCAAATTGTCAACAGTAATATCAAAAGAGGTAATTAAATTTTCGATAATTTTATTATGGTCCCATAAAATAATTTTGCTCAGAAAAATAAACGAAAAAAATTACAAAATAAGTTTATTAATTGTTTGCATTAGCTAAGAAAAATGGAAAAGTATCATATTCTTACAGGAAGGCATTTTTTCCTAAATTAACTTGTCCTTTATATTTTTAAAAATTGATCAAGAAGTCCGTGATTTTGATAATTTCACACGTGAAATTATCAGTGTAATTCGAATCTAATTGGTTGAAAGTCAAAAAATAAAGGGATTTGATTGGTCTATTACAAGTTTGTAAAATAGTCTTAGTAATTGACAACTTTAAAGAAGATACGGCAGTTTTAATAGGGTAATTTTATTATGAAACTAGATGAAACGTTGCAAGCACCCTGTCAAAACATCGGCACTATTGTACACTAGAGCCATCTAGTTTGCAAATTTCAAACTAGGTGTTTTGTTTGATTTTAAATTCTGTATCTTTAAAACATTATATTCTAGCAAAAAACTGTATATAACATATTTTATAGGGCTTAAAAAGTGCTTTTATTTAAAATATAATTTTTTGAAATCGGGTTATAAATATGTGAGATGTGCTAAAAAAACCTTTTACTGCTTTAAACGTCAATATCTCGAAAACAATTTAAAATTATCTTTTATATAAGTGCTAAATTAACCAAATACAATAATAATTGCCTTAATTATAAACAAAAAAACACTAAAAATAGGAGTTTTACCCTATTTTTATCCCCTTATCCCCAATCGTTTACCCCCAAAATCTAATCAGCTCTTCGGAATACGATAAAAAACAATATGCATAAAACCGCAAGTCGATATCTCATGTAGAAATGGAGTTAGAGGGTTTACACCCAGACAGACAGACAGACAGACAGACAGACAGACAGACAGACAGACAGACAGACAGACAGACAGACAGACAGACAGACAGACAGACAGACAGACAGACAGACAGACAGACAGACAGACAGACAGACAGACAGACAGACATACAGACAGACAGGCAGACAGACAGACGGACGCAAAAATTGTTTTTACTGATTTCGACTAAGAATGGTCTAAAACGTCGAGAAATGTGAAAAAACGTGGTCAAAGATTTTGAATTTTCGGCGAAGATTTCAATACATCGGCACTCTTAGTAGCACTAAGTGCCGATGTAAAAATGAATTAAATCGTTTAATAATTTGATAAAAATTTTCATCGATTGTTATTACATTATCTTGAAGTCATAACTAATTTTTGACAAAAAAATAAGTTACCACATCTGTGCAATGTATACCTACTATTTTTATATAAATGGTAATTGCTTTTAATACTGGCGACTTCGCCAAATTTGAAAATAAGTGTCTTCGTTTTCAATATGTAGGTAGGTAGAGCTACAAGTTTGCCCATAACTATTTTATCGTTTGTACTTTTTCAAGTCACCCCTAAAATTCAAGATAGCGGACATCCCTTAAGCAAATCACCTGGTGAAGAACTAACAGGACCCAGGTAGCAAAATAACATGACATTCACGTGAAAGCCACGTTAATATGTGACATGTGATGTTAAGATTGTAGTCTCATTTAACAAGAATGTAGCATGGTGGGGATGTCCTAAGTCCGCCCCTAATAACATCACACAATGACATCCCGAAAATAATGTGTTTGTGACATCATAAATCCACATTCCTGTTATATCTAATATCTTATGGATGCCGTTACTGGTACTTTAATATTTAAATAATATCCTAGGATATTAGCTTTTTCTAAATTAAAACCATTAAAAACGCTATAACCCTATAAAAAAATCGGATTTAAAATCAATCAGTAATTGAAACAATCACAGATTGAAACAGATAGATTCTAAATACGAAATTGCAGATTAAGCGGAGAATATAATCCTTTAATCCGTGTCCGTGGTCTTGAGAAGCCCGGCAGAGCCCCCTATCCACTGGAAATCGTATAATGTGTATACAATTTCCTTATAATAATTTACTCTATCAACATCATCTTATATCGATTTTTTAGCTTCGAATGTCGGTGAGAAGCAAAATAACATGACATTCACGTGAAAGCCACGTTAATATGTGACATGAGATATATTCACAGCGTTGCTAAATATTTGTTATTAAATAACATGGTTATCGCGTCACACGTGTTACGTTGCAAATGTGATGTTAAATACATGTTATTTTTCAATATTATGTGATGTTATGATTTAGTTTAAAAATACACCCAAAAGTGATGTTAATTTCTTGTAATATAACATCCCTTGCTACCTGGGGAGTGTTCTGTTACCATCCACTACTACTTTTTAAAATATAATCCCGTGTTCATTTATTGCCATTTACATTTATTATTGACTGGACTTTTTATATATTATACAGGGTGATCCATAACTGGCATGCCAAAATTTAAGAGGGGATTCTAGATCCAAAAATATAAAAAAAGTTCCTATAAAGGTTGGTCCGGAAATGAGCCCTAAGGGATCTAGGGCCCTTTAAAATTGTAATAAAAATAAGGTTTTTAATTAATAACTCGGGTACCGTTTAAGCTAGAGCGGCGAGCTTTTGCATGTATACTAGTATTAATAAGGGCAATAAGTTTATGTTAATTTATTTTTTTAATTTATCCAGAGGCGTGCCCAGACGGACAAAATATATGAGGCTTAAAACATTTTTGCCCCAAACTTTTCTATGTGTATGTTTTTTGGATTTGTTGTAAAAAATATAGATTTCTAGAGTAAAAATACATATAAAATATCATATAGTGTAACACTGTAGGAGCAACCGTTATCAAAAAAAAATGCAATTAAGAGGAAGTAACATTTTGTGCCACCAAAAACGTTACTTTTTAAAAGGCTATTACTCCTTTAATATTAAATTTAGGTGTTTTGGTGTATAATACTTTTTTGCTCAGTTTTAAATGAAGAATCACCCTGCAGCATTAAAATTTTATTGGTGTTTTTTTTGTTCCCCATTCAATACGTCATCTTCGAAGGGCCGTAGCTCCCTTAGGGCTCATTTCCGGACCAACCTTTATAGAAACTTTTTTTCATATTTTTGGATGTAGAATCACCTCTTAAATTTCGGTACGCGAGTTCTGGAACAGGCTGTATGTATTTGCAAAGAATTTAGTTTGTTTTTGTTAGAGACCTATGTCCTTTATTTTAACGATTCGGAGTTGGCAACCCTAATTGTGAAACACCAAAAATCATGGCTAGAATGATTCACTAAACTGCCTTTAAAAATGTTAACATTCTTTCTTAACATTGTGAAAAGCTCAAAGCATTCTCTATAGAGGGCAGCAATGAAAAATATGCTGGACCACAATAAATGAGGATCACCAGGACCGTATTTATCCAATAATTATTATAATAGTTATCTAACGATAAGGCTTCAACTTTAAATTTGGTACGATTGTCTCTTATAATAATAGTACATATATTACATACCAAGGTGGAAAATAATTCATTTCCTGAGGGAAAGTTAGCTGACCAAGGGGCTGCCCCGCGGTCTGCTCATTTCAGAAAGAAAAATGAAATGTTCCGCTCCGGTTTGTACACTATTTTATTCACAATTATACCTATTTTTTGACAATTTTGTGTACTTAATTTTTCACAACAAAACTGATTTATAAACATTGGTGAAGTTAGTTATATCACACATTTTTGCTTTATCAAGGCATGTATAGATGACGATCACGAAAATACAATAAAAAATAACTTTTATTTGATATTAACAATTTTAAAACATATGTACCCAGGTAGCAAGGGATGTTATATTACAAGAAATTAACATCACTTTTGGGTGTATTTTTAAACTAAATCATAACATCACATAATATTGAAAAATAACATGTATTTAACATCACATTTGCAACGTAATAGGTGTGACGTGACAACCATGTTATTTAATAACAAATATTTAGCAACGCTGTGAATATATCGCATGTCACATATTAACGTGGCTTTCACGTGAATGTCATGTTATTTTGCTTCTCACCGACGTTCGAAGCAAAAAAATCGATATAAGATGATGTTGATAGAGTAAATTATTATAAGGAAATTGTATACACATTATACGATTTCCAATGGATAGGGGGCTCTGCCGGGCTTCTCAAGACCACGGACACGGATTAAAGGATATATTCTGCAATTTCGTTTTAGAATCTATCTGTTTCAATCTGTGATTGTTTCAATTACTGATTGATTTTAAATCCGATTTTTTTATAGGGTTATAGCGTTTTTAATGGTTTTAATTTAGAAAAAGCTAATGTCCTAAAATATTATTTAAATATTAAAGTACCAGTAACGGCATCCATAAGATATTAGATATAACAGGAATGTGGATTTATGATGTCACAAACACGTTATTTTCGGGATGTCATTGTGTGATGTTATTAGGGGCGGACTTAGGACATCCCCACCATGCTACATTCTTGTTAAATGAGACTACAATCTTAACATCACATGTCACATATTAACGTGACTTTCACGTGAATGTCATGTTATTTTGCTACCTGGGTATAATAAAGTAAGAAACTATCATTTAATGATAGTCGAGGCGCAGGGACTAATGACGGCTGATTTTTTTTCGAAAAAGCAGCGTCCCATGTTTTAAGCGTAAGCAGGGACAGCTCATAAAAACAGGTTTCAAATGGGTATAACTTTTCTCATCTCCCTTGCTCTCTCCATCCTGTTTTCTGAACTGGCCCAAACAACTTCATTTCGCCGTTGCCAGATATTCTTTTTATCGCATATTTTAGAGATCTTTTTTACAAAAATTTTTGATAAAGATCGCCCTGGTAGTAGTACATAAATCTAACATAACATAACGTTAGATTAGTGACATTTTTATGTTTAGTCTCAAACGTTATACAAAAACGTTATAAAATATATAAATCTAACCTTGAAAACTAACGTTTGACAAAAACGTTATAAAATATATAAATCTAACCTTAAAAACTAATGTTTGACAAAAACGTTATAAAATATATAAATCTAACCTTTAAAACTAACGTTTGACAAAAACGTTATAAGATACATAAATCTAACGTTAGTTTCCTAACTAAATTCTAACCTTATTCTAACTTTAAATATTTTTTAAATTTTCAGTATTAATACGGGAGCTATAGTAGAAAATACTCATTTCAGACAGCTATGTGCCTAGGTTTGATAATTATTTATTATTTCTATAATAAGTTTAAAAAAATATCCACCAAAAGTCAAAATTATAGTAAGTCTGGCAAAGCTGTACTAGAATTAAAAAAATATTTTAAGATTCTGAATGTGTAAATAAATATTAACTAACTAAATATAAAGTTCTTCTGAGAGGTAAACGTATTTATCGAAGTATAACAGCATATTACACGAAAAATATTTAGGGCCACCTAAAAAGATGGCTATTTTATAAATAAATGTAACGAAATTATTTTTAAAAATATTATGATTGCTAAAATAGATTAAGATTTATTTATATGAATAAATTAGTCTCCAGCTGCCATTTTATGATGCAGGTAGAAATTTCCTAGTTGACCACGCCCCCTCCGAAAGTTAGAAATTAAACGTACTTATAACGTATTTCTAACTTAAAAACCTAACGTTAGATTAACGTTTGATTCTAACGTTACAAAGCGGGATATTTGCACATATTTTATAACGTACTTTTATACAGTTTTCTAACATTAGAAAAACGTTATTCTAACGTTAAATTTCTACTAGGGCGATTAATTGATTCATTATTCATTATCATTAATTAGTTTTTATCAATGATAACTTATCATCATCATTTTATCCGTAAAATGTTCATTACATCCCCTTTGACAAGGGGTACATACTAATAAACAAACTAATAAACTAATAAACGAAAAAACTAAAAACAGGAAAGCGACCTAAATAAAAGCGAATAATAAAACCGTAGCTAAAGTAATAAAACTTAAAAAAAAAAAAATAAAAGCACTAACCACTAACTACCCAGACAGCACATGATATCTTAAAGACGTCTTTTTTAGATCTTAATTATGTCTGGACGCCTAAAGACTTAAAAAGGATATCTTATGGACTTCTTTTTAGGGATGTTTAATATATATCTGATTATGATGTATATAAGATGTCTTTTAAGTATCGGTACAAGACGTCTTAACTTAAATACTCATCGCTAAAAATAAATTAACCACAATCAACTATTAAAAAAAATTACCATTTTTTTTAAAGATCTTTTTTTGATAAACAAAAAAATTATTTTTTTTTTTCATTTTTTTTTCATTTCTTTTTACGAAAAACAAAAAATTAAAAGAAAAAATCAAAAAAGAAATTTTCAAAAAAAAAAAAATTAAAAAAATAATTCACATAGTTTTTAAGATCTTTTTTTTTTGACAAACAAATTACCTCTCATTCTAATTACGCTTTTTATATCAATACGACCGTACCTAGCAACTTAAATGGGGGGGTGGGGTATTATGTAGTAAAGTCGCCTGTCAGTAAGGCGTCTTAAAAAAAAATCTTAAAGACGTTACCTTTTGTAACATACGACGTCGTTAAGACGTCTTTAAGATACGGCATATACGGCAAAAACCGACGTTCTTAAGACGTCTTGAATGACGAGCTACGACATCTTTAAGACCTCTTTAAGTCATCTTTGTGCTTTCTGGGTAATAATTTATAAAAATATGTTTTTTTTCTTTAAGCGTGCGAAAATTAAAATTTGCGTTTAGAAAGTTGTACTTTTCCAAAATAGTTAGTAGCTATCTTTAGGATAGACGTGCAGTATATCCTCAGGACATACCTTCGGGATATCCTTGGAATATACGGTTCGGAAGTCGCTCGGCTTCCCGTTTAGTAGCGAAGTATATCCTGGATA
Organism: Brachypterus glaber; assembly: GCA_958510825.1. Taxonomy (NCBI): domain Eukaryota; kingdom Metazoa; phylum Arthropoda; class Insecta; order Coleoptera; family Kateretidae; genus Brachypterus; species Brachypterus glaber. The sequence continues at coordinate 3,118,500 of OY294044.1, read as the reverse complement.
TGTCGGAAATCCCAAAATGGATATTCTGAGCATATCCATTGTATGTTATTGTGCTATCTGGGTTGTAGGTATTAGTAGAGAATGGTGACAGAACTGTCAGATTATACCGGGGGTTATTAGTAACAATCAGCAATTTATTTTCTGACAGCATATGTAAAGTTAACTAATATTATTGAGCGTCAAACTCAAAATGTCAAATGGAAAACAAATTATAAGACAATTTTCGTATAAAAAATAGTATACGCACCTCGACGCAAACCTGCTTCAGTGCACAAGCGTCCTTATTTTATACGAGGCGGGGCCGATCCAGGTTCGCGTATTCGGTGCGTAATATATTTGCCCAGGAAAACAAAATTGCTTTTTCGGAGAACTCCACGCTGTAGATGTAGAAAAAGCTCTCCTTCAGTTTTGCGAAGTTGGCACTACGGCATTCGAGCAGGACTTTGCGCACAGTGGTTCAAAAATAATAGATTTGAAGAGGAAGTTAAAAATCTTTCTTCTTATTGATAAAATACAGAAAGTAAACAAAATTAAATATTTAAATCATAAGGTTTAAATTATAAATATATTTTATAACTTTGAGAACTTAAGCACTATGTAAAAAGAATACTCTTCTCTCTAGAATACGCATACCGTTAATATAAAGTATCGCCAACATCTCGGTTTGTTTGTAAACGAATAGTAGGTATATTCCAACATATATAGTATAAAAGTCCAAACCAAACAACTTTTCTCCAGTTTAAAAATAAAGGAGATTTTTTTTTTTTTAGGGTTGCTTGAATATGCTTATTTTTCCCTAAAACACATCAAAATAAAGCAAATTTAATGAGAATTTTAAAAATTTAAAAATATATAGGGTGTTCCATTTAAAAAATCAAAGTTGAGTGCCACTTCCGGTACAACTTTGTCATGGCGAGCCCCAAATAAGCATATGCTTGTGTTAAGGGCTCTCAATTAATCTTGAGTAAAAAAAGTAAAAAATTTCGCATTGCTTCTATTGAAAAACTGGAATTTTTGGAATGTCCAAAAGATTATGTTACGATGCATATTGGGCCCATAAAAGTTTGCTCAACAGAAATATACAAAATATATTTTTAGTTTACTAAAATTTTAATCTTTTTCGAATAATAATTAATGAATTAATGACAGATTTGACTGACATAATAAAATTATTATTATATTCGACGACTTTTCAATATACATTTATGTATTCAACGAACTAATAACTCTTCTTCTAGAATAGGCATTTGTAAAAACTGAAAAAACGTAGCCAACATATACATTTGTCTGTCTTACTCGCACAGCTTTGTTTTAACAGAGACAACAATAATAGTTATTGGTAATTGTTATTGTTCAGGCCTGAATATGCCTACTATTTGTTTACAAACAAACCGAGATGTTGGCGATACTTTATATTAATGGTATGCGTATTCTAGAGAGAAGAGTTGTTAGTTCGTTGAATACAACTCTAAAAATTTACAGAAATACGCTTTTTTCTTTGCCATTTTGAAAATTTTCAAAAAGCCTTGTAAAACGCATTGTTTTCGAGATATTGGTGTTTAAAGCAGTAAAAGGTTTTTTTAGCATATCTTACATATTTATAACCCGATTTCATTTATACAGTTTTTTGCTAGAATATAATGTTTTAAAGATACAGAATTTAAAATCAAACAAAACACCTAGTTTGAAATTTGCAAACTAGATAGCTCTAGTGTACAATAGTGCCGATGTTTTGACAGGGTGCTTGCAACGTTTCATCTAGTTTATAACTTTAAATTGCCATTTTTCGAAATATGCCTGAATTAATGTTTGAACTCTACAACCCTTAAATATTAACTGTTATCAAGAAAAGTTTTAATTACGCGCCAACGTGCGCCCTCTAAAAAAGCCTCTCCTTTCATCGATTTCTGCAGCGCCAGTACGCCTTATCTCTTTTTTCAAATTTCCCTCCTCTCCTGCTGCCAAATCAAATTTCATTCCTGCTACAGTATGTTCCCGCTATAAACCCTCTACTATATTTTGGGGAATTCCCCTTCGATGCTATGTTTAAATAAAGCTTTCAAATATGGAATGATTCGCAGTGCAGTATACCATTCGGAGAGAAGTCCGAACAGTAAATAATAAGCCGTGAAGATATGGATTGCTTCGCATTCCATTATACAGGGTGATCAATAACTGTCATGCCAAATTTTAAGAGGTGATTCTGCATCCAAAAATAAAATAAAAGTTTTTCAAAAAAAAATATTGAAAAAAAAAATCTTTGTTTTGAAAACCAAAAATTTTGTTTCAAAAAATATTTTCAACTAAATTTAAAAAAAAATCTTTTTACGAAAAACAATTAAGAATATTTTTAGAATAATTCTTTAGATATGCTATGATTATGCTTAGAATATTCAAAAAAATTACACTATCTAAGGAAGTGCTTAGGGCGTCCTGTTTGCATAGGTAGGATCGTCTTAGATTATCACTATAATACAACTTCTTAGGAACGTGTTACCATATGGTAAGTATACCTACTTATAAAACTTTACGTATACTATTATTAATAGTCTACCCTGGTAGAAAAGTACACAAATCTAACTTAACATAACATTAGATTAGTGACATTTTTATGTTTAGTCTTAAACGTTATACAAAAACGTTATAAAATATATAAATCTAACCTTAAAAACTAACGTTTGACAAAATCGTTATAAATAACATAAATCTGACGTTAGTTTCCCAACTAAATTCTAACCTTTTTCTAACCTTATTCTAACTTTAAATATTTTTTAAATTTCTATTATAAATATGTAAGCTATAGTAGAAAATACTCATTTCAGACAGCTATGTGCCTAGGTTTGATAATTATATATTATTTCTATAATAAGTTTAAAAAAATATCCCCCAAAAGTCAAAATTATAGTAAGTCTGGCAACGCTGTATTAGAATTAAAAAAATATTTTAAGATTCTAAATGTATAAATAAATATTAACTAACTAAATATAAAGTTTTTCTGAGAGGTAGACGTATTTATCGCAGTATAACAGCATATTATACGAAAAATATTTAGGGCCACCTAAAAAGATGGCTATTTTATAAATAAATGTAACGAAATTATGTTTAAAAATATTATGATTGCTAAAATATATTAAGATTTATTTATATGAATAAATTTGTCTCCATTTTAAGATGCAGGTAGAAGTTTTCTAGTTGGCCACGCCCCCTCCGAAAGTTATAAATTAAACGTCTTATAACGTATTTCTAACTTAAAAATCTAACGTTAGATTAACGTTTGTAACTAACGTTCGATTCTAACGATAAAAAGCGGGACATTTGCACATATTTTATAACGTACTTTTATACAGTTTTCTAACGTTAGAAAAACGTTATTCTAACGTTAAATTTCTACTAGGGTATTAATAATAATTATTTAAAACACCGGCTCAGATTGAAATAAATTTCTAAAATTGGGCCTCCGGAGCTCTATGTACATAAATTAGTTCGTAGAACCTTCTTAGAATATATGAACAGGAATGTTTTTATATTCTAAAAATTTGTGTTATTTTACTAACGCTCTATTTAATACCCTAATTATTAGGGTAAAATACGTATATGTATATAGCGATAACCTACTTTAGCAATATTTTCCGTATGAGAAAGTAAATAAAGAGTAAGGTTCCACCGAACTTACTTTCTCGCGCCTCGGTGGTTTAAAATATAAATATCTAAATAATTGTTAATTTTGGTGAAGGCGCCACTGCAAACTGAAAATTATTGCATAACTTTTTTTCTAGAATTTTCCGAAACACGTGGATGGTTGCATATTATATTATCATACATAACCTACAAAAAACTATATTATTGTTGGAACCTCAGAACACACCCTGTTTGAACACCCCGTTCAAATTGAACGAAGAGTATTATAAGGGTTGGGGACATTTATCAATTGATGTATATGCGCTGCCAGAGGGTAGTAGTTGAACTACTTTTTTGACCCTTTATCTTATATAAAATGATTTATTTGATCTACCTTTTGAAGCAATAAATGAATATTACGAAAAAAGAGTCCTACTAATTTAAAATACAGAGAAATATTTTATTATTATTATTTTAGTCATACGGAAACTCGAGTTTATAAGTCTATCAAAGAGTCAACGCACAATCTACAAAGAATCAAAATATTAAACAACTAACACCGAAAAAAACCCATTCTTACCATAAAATGGTACTTCTTTATTAGCAGTAGTCGGCGTAAACTCAGTTATGACTCATCAACGTTGAAAATAAACACAGAAATATAGGCTTACGGAATAATTTTGCCGAATTATGAGGAAAATTTTTATGAAGGTCACTAAATCTAAACATTTGACGACTTATTTGTTACACACAACCATATTGACTATACATATTAACTATACATATGTATATGTATAGTGTTTTTCAAAGAAAAAACCGACATTCGATTTTTATCTTTTAAGAATACGAAAATTTTTAATTTTTATTTATCGATAACTTTTTTCCCACCTTTCTCGTTTAAATGGAATCATTAAAAAAATCAGGATAAAAAGAAATAAAAATGTAAATATTTAAAACCTCGCGTCAACGCTAGAGTCGACGCGGCGCCTATGTGAGTACTGGAAATTCGCCGAGTACTGTTTATTACTACAGTACCTATGTGTAGGCAAAATATTACTCGAAAATAAAAAATTGAGGAAATGGCTGTCTTGGCATTGCCCAATTGTATAATACACAATGTATATTTACCGAGATATATACAAAAAAAAATCTGAGGAACTACATTTTCCTCGATAAATGTGCGAGGTCCTTTGACATTAATGATTGTGAATTATATTCAAATTTTCTCAGAAAACGCTTCTAGATTGTTGATTAAAATCTTGTTGCAAATTTACACAAAAGAGGTAAGTTATCGTAAATAAAAAAAAAAAAATCAAATGGATTTTTCATAGCTTTTAATAAAATTATAAGAAAATCGATTCTTCGCCAGAAACAAATTTAAATTCCTGTTTTTGTGCTCGTAGCAAGCTCAAGCCCTAATCAGTAACGCTAGTGAGATACAGAGGGCGCAATTTATTTGCGTTGTTCTAAATACTTGTAAAATATTTAATTTGTCCCCTTTTGAATATTTTATTGAGAAATAAATTATTAGTAACGGTTTTGTTTTTTTTTGTTGCATTAAAACCATTTTTTTCTTGTTTTAAAACAAAGAACTTTGTTTTATAGTGTTTTTTTAAATATTGATTTTAATCTTGCTTTTAAGAACACAGTGAAAAAACTCAAAATTATAGAGCCAAAGTTTCGCCCCTTATTATTGGGGCTTCTTCATGTCAACATGTGACATTCTATCATATTTTTTTTTTTAATTTATAATGTAAATTTAATTTATTATTTTTTTACCATTTACACTAGTTTTTATTTAATTATTATATTGTTTTAATAAATTTACCCTGAAGAAGCCCCAACAATACGGGGCGAAACGTTGGCTTTATAATTTTGAGTTTTTTCACTGTGTTCTTAAAAGTAAGATTAAAATCAATGTATAAACAAGAAAAAGAATTTAAGTGTTTTTTTTTAAATAAATTTACAAATTTCCTGTTTTTTCAAGCAAGAAGTCTGTTTCTTCAAGCAAGATATTAAATTAAAAATCGCACAGTAAATATTTTTACAACAGGTTTGAATAGTATATGTTTGTGTATAGAATATAGTTATGTTTTATAAAATAAACTAAGCAGTATATTCGCACATCCAATATTCGAATGGAGCTCTCTACAACTAGAATTATGAAACAAAAGACGTCTACCCTATCTCTATCTCATTTGTGCTACACTTCCCAGCCAACCAAATAAATACTGTATTTGTTTTTCATACAACAAATACAGTATTTATTTGGTTGGACTTTAAATAAATAAATACTGTATTTGTTTTTCATACAACAAATACAGTATTTATTTGGTTGGCCGGAAAGTGTAGCAGTGAGCGGCACGAACGAAGATAGCTAATGTGAATCTGTAGAATAAGATAATTCTACTAAAATTTAGATGGCGCCAGTAATTTCTTTAATTAAAATAATATAGTTACCCTTTTCGCCCGACTAAGTAAATATTGTATTTGTTCAACAAAGAACAAATAAAGAATTTGTTTGGTCGGGTGTATCTTCTATCCTTTTTGGGTAGAACTTTTGTCCCTGTCTAATCTAACGGGAGAAATCTCCATTGGTATTGAAAATATTCACTGTGCGATTTTTAATTTACTATCTTGCTTGAAGAAACAGACCATAATGAATAACCATTTCCATAATGTGTGTTAACTATCCCAACAAAATCATAACCCAGACAGCACATGATATCTTAAAGACGTCTTTTTTAGATCTTAATTATGTCTGAACGCCTAAAGACATAAAAAGGATATATTATAGACTTCTTTTTAGGGATGTTTAAAAGATATCTGATTATGATGTCTATAAGATGTCTTTTAAGTATTGGTACAAGACATCTTAACTTCGATACTCATCGCTAAAAATAAATTAACCAACTATTAAAAAATTACCATTTTTTTTTAAATCTTTTTTTGAAAAACAAAAAATTAAAACATTTTTTTTTTAATTTTTTTTTAATTTTGTTTTTACGAAAAATGAAAAAATTAAAAAAAAAATCAAAAAATAAATTTTCAAAAAAAAAATTGAAAAAAAAAATTCATATTTTTTTAAGATCTTTTTTTTGACAAAAAAAATACCTCTCATTCTAATTCTTATTACGCTTTTTATATCAATACGACCGTACCTAGCAACGTAAATGGGAGGGGGTATTATGTTGTAAAGTCGACTGTGCAAGCCGTCAGTAAGGCGTCTTAAATAAGATGTCTTAAAGACGTTACCTTTTGTAACATACGACGTCGTTAAGACGTCTTTAAGATGCATATACGGCGAAAACCGACGTTCTTAAGACTACTTTAAGATCTCTTTAAGTCATCTTTGTGCTGTCTGGGAAAATATACAAATGTAGAACTTAAATAAGATTAATAAAATTTATCTGACAGTCAAACCAAATTAAAGTTCTAAATAATGATTATAGATGGTAATTTTTACTACCTATTTGGTAACAAATATTAAAAAATCAATATAAATATACCAAATGTATAAATTTACCAACTAAACAACAACTTTTTTGTTGAAAATGGAGACGAAAAATAAATTAAAAAAACAAAGAAAACAACGTATTAAAAAAACCGTTTTTTGACATAACTAATTATAGAGGAAAGGGGGAATGCCGCGCAGCGGTTAATTCCGTTCATTTAAATATCTAAAATATTAAAAGTTATTTAAAAAAAAATGCATTCGTTGAGATTGTAGCCTGCGTTGGATTGTAGTTAGCTTTTTATAAAACTACTGTGCGTGGATCTAATTAAATCTCTGTCTAAATTAGGCTGTAACTTAATTATTTTAAATTTTTTTTATTGACTTTACCCTGTTGAAAATGACGGGTCTGGGCGGGTATAAATGGTGCACAAACCCGTCATTTTCAGTAGGGTATACATGATTTTTTTCCTTTTTATATACAGATTAGTTTTTTTGTGTTTTAATCAATGTCATATTTCATTTACTGTATTTTTTATATAAAATAAGTTGTATTCTTCTTCAAAATTTTTTAGAAGAAATCCTTTATCTTTAGTTAAGAAATGTTTGTCCTGCTCCTTCAAAAAAAAATCCTTTGCGTCATCCCTGACTCTAATATTAAGTCGTATTAAGTACAACAGCTTAGCTTAGTTCCTAAGAAAATCTAAGGCATTGTGGAGTACATTTAAAGTAGATCTCGGTATAAAGTAGTTTGGGAAAAAAGTTTAGGAAATCTCAATCAGCCAATGTACGTCTTAAGTACGTACGGTAAAGACTTATAGACATCTTAGGGCCACTTGCACCAAATTTTGGTACGGGATTATCTCAGCTAAACCGAGTTTAAGTTAAAAATGCTGCGTTCTGATTGGTCAGCCGTCAATTTAATCGAAGTTTAAAGTTAAACCAGCATTGGTGCAAGTGACCCTTAAAGACGTACTTAGTACGTACATTTTCCACCGGTTTTTACGTACTCTGTAGGTACATTGCGGACGTAATTATGACATAAATATTACGTATGGATCACAAACACATTTTTGCGTGCATAGTGAAAACGCGAAGTGATACTAAAAAAATAACGAAAAAATCGACCCACCTAAACATACACCCCACATAATTCCATTTTCAATAACTTGAGGACACCGGAAGTGAGGAAACCGGAAATGAGGAAACCGGAAGTGGGGATGTTCCCAGTGTAAATGTTCCCCAAGATGAGTGGATGAACTAGTTTCTCTAGGCTAAAGCCTCTAGATATCTATGGATAACCATACCAATCCGATAATGTGTATCGAATTAGCTGACTAGTAAGTAACTAGTAATATATCCTTATAAAGACAGCTGCTTTTAATACTAGTATTCCAAGAAAGCGACTTTATTCGTTTAAAAAGTTTGGTTAGTGGTAGGAAACTGTTGATCAGAAACTATTGGAAATGCGCTTTCAATTCGTGTAGAAACATTTTTCTTGCACTTAGCATGCAACTGACGGGCAAGGTTTTGTACTTCCAACTTATTGTTGCAAGAAATTTGCCAGCATTTTATTGACGCAAAGCGTTTTCTTTGGGTTTCTAGGAAACTTTGGTTATCTGAGTAAGATAACGCTCCTTTCTTCCTTCATAAAATAAAATGTTTCCTAATAAATAAAATTCTAAAATCAGTTGAAATTTAATCAGTTATGATTAAATTATGTTTTAAACCTCACTTAAACCAATAAGGGCCACTTGCACCAATGCTGGTTTAACTTTAAACTTGGATTAAATTGACGGCTGACCAATCAGAACCCATCCTTTTTAACTTAAACTCGGTTTAGCTGAGTTAATCCCGTACCAAAATTTGGTGCAAGTGGCCCTAAAAGTCTCCAAGGTTTGTTTATAACAAAAAATATCGAACATGTAAGTATTAGGAACATCACTGTCCATTTATATCCTTGCTATTTTTAGATCCCCCATCGCAGGTTGCGAGGAAACACTGCTGTGAAGTTTTTTTTTTGTGAAAAATGCTTAGCCATAATTTTTCATTTTATCTTTGGAAATATATTTCAAAATTTTGCCAAAAATTTCTTCAAACAAAGTGATTACAGCTACAAAAAATTGAAAGCAAAATAGTGTGTAATTTTATAAAACCTTTACCTATTTAGTCGCAGCAAGCAGAAACAACGTTGCCAAGCGTAATCAGGCCATTCGATTTGTTAAATTAAAGTTTGGGGTTTAAAACCCTATTTACGAATACGACTTAAAAACACACGTTTACGTTTTGACGTCGTATTTGTAAACAGTGTTGTCTTTCAATTATTGTATTATAAGATGCATCGCATACACCTTAATTAGGAGATCTAAATAGGATCTAAATAGGATCTTATTTGTAAATATTTTAAATATTTAAATATTTTTTCAAAATTAATGGTTTGGGAGCAGATTTAGATAAAAAAATGATTTGGGTGATTTGGAGGGATGTAAGAAGGCTGCAGGATTGAAGAAAGAAGGGAAAAATGATGGTGTCAAAATGTATGCGTTGAAAATGTTTGGAGATTTGTTTTACAATAGAAAAGAGTAGCTCTTAATAGTGAAGAGTATCTATTCAGAATTCATTGTAGTTACATCAGTCCATTATCGTGTAAAATACCTAAATATAGGTCCGAGAATGACTATAAACTAAATAAATAAGTTGGCCCTTAATTAATAAAATACATAAACCAGTGTTGTCTTTCAATTTTTGTTTTATAAGATGCATCTCATGAGTACACCTCAATTAGGTGATCTAAATAAGATCTAAATAGTTATACTGAAACTAAAGGAAAAGAAACAAAGAAAAATGGAAACATCAATGCCTGGGGTAACTTTATAAAAATAAAGAAATAAGAAGGACTGAAATGGCAGGACAATTCTAACGGCCAGCAGACCGTTCGAGTCGGAAGGAGGACAAAAAAAATATTATTGTGGCAACATTAGATCATATATACATAGATGTGCCTTGAGTCCACGTCAAACCGAAATGTTTTCATTTCTATATCCAGGTAGATTTCACCTTCCCGCTTCTGGTCAGCACCCACCGCTATAGTGGTTTGTTAACAAATATGTTATACTTCACCTCCTCGCAACCTCACCGCTATAGTGGTTTGTGTACAATTGGCTTTGTATACGTTCTACATAAAACAAATCAATTGATTAACAATAATGCCATATCTATGTATATATGATCTAATGTGGCAACCAAGATCCGACAAACATAGTTGGGTAGATCAACTACTAGATGTACAAATGAATATCAACTAACTGGGTTGTATCCGCAAAAGATAGAACTGGGTGGAGAAGTTTAGAAGAGGACTATGGCCAGCAGTGGACTAACGTGGCTGAGTGATTATGATTATGACATATTATGTTAATGAAATATTTTTAAAAACGATAGATACTTAATGCTGTGGGTGTTCTGTGGTGCTGTCTAAGGTCTCTGTAGTTTGTAGTGCTTTGCGGGTCAGAATATCTCACTCTTTCCGGTATTTGTTGTTTTGGTGACTATTTTTTTCAACTATCATACTATCGGTTTCAACCAATAAAAAACAAGTCATAACCATAAGTTATGGTCCATGACGACGGGATATTTTCGCCATGGCGAATATACCACAGAAAATCGAATCACCACTGTTCTAGATTTTTGAAATCATAACAGCCTAATAATGTAATATTATAACAAAGTATTCACTAAAAGGCAAAATTAAGGTAATTATCATGCCCTTTTATTCAATATTGATAAAAGTTAACGAATTTAGATCTGTTTTATTCAAAAAATTAACGTTAGATAAACTTTATTTTAACGTTAAACCCTAACGTTAGGCATCTAACATTTAAACTACATTCATCTAAGGTTAGGTCAAGTCGTTTTAACTTTCCACCTAATAATAATATTTTTGTCCTACAGTTAGTAATAAGAAAAATGGTACTGTGGTATTAACAATTTCTGAGAGTAGGACCCGGATAACGTACCACGAAATTCGTAGGACAATGTGCACATCCTTATCGGAAAGGAGGTAATCTGATTAAGCTAATTTATATATATTTTTTCTAGTTTAGACTAGATGCTCAATCAGTAATCTGCGAAGCGTTATTAAAAAAAATATTAACTCACCATGAATAAAATGATTTACCATCACTGAACCCGGACAACATTTGCTATTTCACGTGGAAGTCATTATGACATCATTTAATGATTTTCTCTGAGTTCATGCACGCATACAGATGACTCCTCATTGTGAAGTCATTACGAGATCATGTCATGAAGATCTAGCAGCGATCCACGGAATGCGCATGCGCAAACTTTAAATTAACCGCGAAATTTAAACTGACCGCGAAATTAAAAAAAAAGAAACACACACACACACCTTTTTGCTCATATCTTGAAAACACGAAGAGATACCAAAAAAATAACCAAAAAATCAACCCCCTAGGACCCACACACAAGTCCATTTTCAACAACTTGGGGAATGTTCTCCAGATATCTACGACTCACCATACCAATCCGATAATGTGTATCGAATTAGCTGACCAGTAAGTTAATTACTAGTTATTACTAGTAGTATATCCTTCCCAGGTAGCAAAATAACATGACATTCACGTGAAAGTCACGTTAATATGTGACATGTGATGTTAAGATTGTAGTCTCATTTAACAAGAATGTAGCATGGTGGGGATGTCCTAAGTCCGCCCCTAATAACATCACACAATGACATCCCGAAAATAACGTGTTTGTGACATCATAAATCCACATTCCTGTTATATCTAATATCTTATGGATGCCGTTACTGGTACTTTAATATTTAAATAATATTCTAGGATATTAGCTTTTTCTAAATTAAAACCATTAAAAACGCTATAACCCTATAAAAAAATCGGATTTAAAATCAATCAGTAATTGAAACAATCACAGATTGAAACAGATAGATTCTAAATACAAAATTGCAGATTAAGCGGAGAATATATTCCTTTAATCCGTGTCCGTGGTCTTGACAGAGCCCCCTATCCATTGGAAATCGTATAATGTGTATACAATTTCCTTATAATAATTTACTCTATCAACATCATCTTATATCGATTTTTTTGCTTCGAACGTCGGTGAGAAGCAAAATAACATGACATTCACGTGAAAGCCACGTTAATATGTGACATGCGATATATTCACAGCGTTGCTAAATATTTGTTATTAGATAACATGGTTTTCACGTCACACGTGTTACGTTGCAAATGTGATGTTAAATACATGTTATTTTTCAATATGATGTGATGGTATGATTTAGTTTAAAAATACACCCAAAAGTGATGTTAATTTCTTGTAATATAACATCCCTTGCTACCTGGGTTATAAAGACAGCTGCATTTTAATACTAGTATTCCTATATTCGTTTAAAAAGTTTATTTAGTGGTAGAAAACAACATGGGCACCACCTAGAATAACGCTGTCAAGTGCACTGAAATTGAAACATTACTGGAGCCTGTACTATTCGGCAATCGTTCTCAATCGGGTAACATTTGCTATTTCACGTGGAAATCATTATGACATCATTTAATGATTTAACGTTAAATGTATACACCTCATGACAAATTCATACAAACTCACAACATGATCACAAAATCATGAGATGTGCTCATCATGATGTTCGTATGAGTACAAAACGTGGAAATCATAACATGATGCTCTCATGAGGCCTATATGAGTTTATGGATGTTGTCCGGGTGGGTGTTAAATTATATAAATATTAACTAAGCAACAGTAAAAAAAATCAGCTAGTTAGTAATCATTTTTGATGACCTCGTTATCGATACATGTTGGAAGGAGGGGACTCTTTGATCAAACCATACATTTTGTAGGACAAATATTTTTTTCAATAATGTTAATAATTTTCTTAATATTTAATAAAAAAACCCACAGTTAGTAATAAATTTTTGAGAATCGTCAAATCAACATATTTTATCCCTGCTACCCCTGTTAACTACCACAATCGAGAATTTTTGTAAGAGAACAAGTTGAGCATCTCATCAAAATGAAGCTACTCACGGAAAATTAGTTTGATAGTAATAAAGGCTAAAAATGGGTCCAGGGATCCCGGACTAGAAATATTTATAAACCTGGCAACTACGCTTAAGCGGCAGCGATACTTTCAAATCTCTCTGACGTCAACATAGTGCGCATGACTAATGTAACAAAACAAAAACGCCGTTCGGAGAATTAATTTACTAAAAATATATATATAATACCTCTACTCGGAATTTAGAAAATTTAAGCAGTCGCGCACTAGCTCTTTATGTATTTAATATCGTTTTATGTAAAGAATAATCAAACTGAGTAATGCTATCTCTAGTTTTATTCATCTTTGTTTATATTTAATTTATTAGATAAGTAGCCCAGGTAGCAAAATAACGTGACATTCACGTGAAAGTCACGTTAATATGTGACATGTGATGTTAAGATTGTAGTCCTATTTAACAAGAATGTAGCATGGTGGGGATGTCCTAAGTCCGCCCCTAATAACATCACCCAATGACATCCCGAAAATAACGTGTTTGTGACATCATAAATCCACATTTCTGCACTGTTATATCTAATATCTTATTGATGCCGTTACTGGTACTTTAATATTTAAATAATATTCTAGGATATTAGCTTTTTCTAAATTAAAACCATTAAAAACGCTATAACCCTATAACAAAATCGGATTTAAAATCAATCAGTAATTGAAACAATCACAGATTCAAAAAGATAGATTCTAAATACGAAATTGCAGATTAAGCGGAGAATATAATTCGTGTCCGTGGTCTTGAGAAGCCCGGCAGAGCCCCCTATCCATTGGAAATCGTATAATGTGTATACAATTTCCTTATAATAATTTACTCTATCAACATCATCTTATATCGATTTTTTTGCTTCAAACGTCGGTGAGAAGCAAAATAACATGACATTCACGTGAAATCCACGTTAATATGTGACATGCGATATATTCACAGCGTTGCTAAATATTTGTTATTAAATAACATGGTTGTCACGTCACACGTGTTACGTTGCAAATGTGATGTTAAATACATGTTATTTTTCAATATTATGTGATGTTATGATTTAGTTTAAAAATACACCCAAAAGTGATGTTAATTTCTTGTAATATAACATCCCTTGCTACCTGGGAGGTATACCACATAGGTAGAGAATATATAGAGGAAATAAACGTTTGCTCAGAGTTCTGCGCTGCGTAATAACAATAGATAGAAAATTGACATCTAAACGGATAATTTTGTGTGTCATTTTGTAGCCATTGTTGAGAAATATAAGCTAAAAAAATAGCTTTGATCGTATTAAAAAGAACCTAATTTTAGGGGGTATCCATGGAATAAAACTCACCCGGTATATATCTGGACTGAACCTATACAGCCTGATTAAGTAAAAATACCTGTATTATTTTTTACTAGTATTCTACCGACTTCACCAATTATGCCAAATCCACCTTAGGGAACGTTCAAGTATTACGTAACGCAAATTTTGATCATTTTAGACCCCCCCTGTAACGCTATTTTCCTATACCATTAACATGGGCGTAATACTCCAAAATGACCCCCCCCTAGGAGCGTTACGTAATACTTGAACGTTCCCTTACATAAAAATAGATGTAATAATGTTCTTAAACAAAAATAAAAAAATAAATTGAAAATTGCTGACCGTTAGGTGTACCCCGAGGGGCTGACCGCGAGGAAATCTTTTGTACAAGCCAAAGGAACTCAGGAGGAACTCTGGAGAAACTCTAAAGAACTCTGGAGGAACTCCGAAGGAACTCAAAGGAACTCCGAGGAATTCTTTGCAAAAAGGAACTCTTTTGTACAAATTTCAGACGCGGTCAGAAACAATTATTATTTATTACCCATGCGGATTAACGTTTTTATTTTCAAACTAGATGAGCCGTTACAAACACCCCAGTCAACACAAATACATGGCAGGAACATAGCAGGTACATAACCACTGTTCTATGTGATGTTGCAGACATGTAATTTTTATAGTCCATGTATAGTCCTTGGACTTTAACAATTCCGCCTCAAGTTATGTATCAGCTACATAACATGCTACATATCAGATACATACTAGGTACATAACAATAAAAGTAGGCGTTTCCGAATTTTACTTGTTATGGAGTGCATCATAGATTTAGACATGGTGAACATTTTTACGTCTTTTTGATAAACCTAATAATTAAACTATATATATATATCTTTATATGTAGCATCCATCAGGCAAAATTCTTATACGATGTGCATTTTTACTGTGAAAGCAAACTTTCTACCAGGCTTAAAAATCATGGGCCACATAAAAAGCCAATTTTTAGAGAAAAAATAGCAAATAATCATTTTAAAAAAATATATATATTTTAATTTTTTGTCTAAAATTATCTAAAATCGGTTTAGTTGTCTAAAAATACATGCGTTTCTACTACTTAAGGGTAAAACTTTTATTATTAACAACAATTTTAAGAATATTAGTGATTCTAACCTATAAAAATTAAAATAATATAGACGCCATATTTAGTATTGAATTCATAACATTTTATGTATCGTGTATGTTCTCGTACCATATATATGATACATAACATGCAATATTGCATGTTATGTATCATACATATGTATGTTACATCTTAAGTAATATGGCACATGTAACGTAAAAAATCTTTCTGTTATAGGGCATGTTATGTAGCATACATATGTATGTTATGTCTCATGTAATATGGCACATGTTACCTAAAAAATCTTTCTTTACCATGTTGCATCCATATATGTGCGGACTGGGAAGTTTGGTAGAAACCGTCAGGGACAAAAGCTTTTTTTCTTGAGGGTAAATTTGGGGCGCCAATTTTTGTTTCGAAGGGGCGCCAAGTTTGGAAGTAACCGTCAGGGACAAAGCTTTTTTTTGATGAAGGCATTTTTTGGGCGTCAACTTTTTGTAGGGGCGCCAAGCTTTGGTTGAGACTGTCAGGGACAAAGCTTTTTTTCATGAAGGTATTTTTTTGGGCGCCAATTTTTTTTTATTTGTAATAATAAAATGATGGGAAAAGACAAAACAGAATTTTCAGTCCAATTTTCGTAGGTTTCCATTAATTTTCAATAATTTCGCGCTACGAATACAATAGTCCTAGGTCGGCTATATTCGGAAATTCTCGTTCATTTTGTTTTTAAACCGAACGAACGGAAACTTTTTGCCACAGTCTTCTCTTTCTGAAATTTCATTTTATCGGCGTCCGCTCGCTCCAACGCAATCTCGTATCCACTGATCTTGCCCGTTATGTTTTGAACAGTTCGGTTTTTATAAATCTTACTCCGAGTCTTACTCAGAATAGTATATTAAAGTACTAGTTTTATAACATACGTTTTTAGCGCACGAGTACAAGTTTAGAAAAGGAGCCGCTTGCGGCGAGTTTTATAAAGTACTAGTCCGCTAAAAACGTGTTATGAAACGAGTGCTTTATACAATTTTTTCTATTTTGCTCTAAAATTTAAAAAAACTTACATTTAAATTGATGACTGATTTAGGGATTTTTGTTTTGGATTGGCATTACAGTTTACACCATGTTTAAAATTCTAAGAACAAATGATATTTTGATATATTTTATAATCATCTCTTCCCTTTTTTAGTGCAATTAACCAAGCCACAATTTTAACATAATAAAAATAACCTAAACACAAAATTTTGTAGAAAATTCAACTTTAAAGCGACATTGACATTTGCGATAGGCCAGGTCTGTTGCCAACCCAAAAGAACAAAAAGTACAGACCTTTTATGGGCCTATAAGAACACGCAAAATGCGTGTGATTATGAGCTTATAAGAGTCGCAAAATAGAAAAAGTTTTAAAATGCTTCTCTATGATTTAAAATCATATTGAGTACACAAAAAGAATTTTGTATTAATGTATCCTTATCGGAAAGGAGGTAATCTGATTAAGCTAATTTATATATATTTTTTCTAGTTTAGACTAGAAGAAATGCTCAATCAGTAATCTGCGAAGCGTTATTAAAAAATATATTAACTCACCATGAATAAAATGATTTACTATCACTGAACCCGGACAACATTTGCTATTTCACGTGGAAGTCATTATGACATTATTTAATGATTTTCTCTGAGTTCATGAACGCATACAGATGACTCCTCATTGTAAAGTCATTACGAGATCATGTCATGAAGATCTAGCAGCGGTCTACGGAATGCGCATGCGCAAACTTTAAATTAACCGCGAAATTCAAATTGACCGCGAAATTTAAAATTTAAAAAAAAAAGGAAATTACCCTGCTTAAAAAGATCACATACACACACACACCTTTTTGCTCTATCAAAAAATAACGAAAAAATCGACCCCCTACGACCCCCACACAAGTCTATTTTCAACAACTTGAGGTAACCGGGATGTTCCCACTGGGAACTTCCCAGTGGAAATGTTCCCCAAAATGGCTGGAGGAACTAGTTCCTCCAGATATCTACGGGTCACCATACCAATCCGATAATGTGTATCGAAAGTTTAGTTAGTGGTAGGAAATAACATGTGGGGCCACCATAGCATAACGCTGTCAAGTGCACTGAAATTGAAACATTAGCGAAGCCTGTACTATTCGGCAATCGTTCTCAATTGGGTCCCGGGCAACATTTGTTATTTCACGTGGAAGTCATTATGACATCATTTAATGATTTAACGTTAAATGTATACACCTCATGACAAACTCATGAGATGTGCTCATCATGATGTTCGTATGAGTACAAAACGTGGAAATCATAACATGATGCTCTCATGAGGCCTCATGAGCTTATGGATGTTGTCCGGGAATATAATCAGTGATAACTAATTATCAATTTGGGGAGTTAATCAAAATCTATTTTTATATCCTTCGCTATTAGCACATCAATGATTATAATCAGCGAGTTTATCCATTATCACTGATGATTTTAAGCAACCCATTTTGAACGAAATCTAGTTTTTTGTCTCCTTCACAGCGTAAGTGATTATAATTATTAGATCAGGAAGTCCATTTATGGGAAGGGATGTGGCGAAAAAGACAAGCTTCAGTAAAAAAAAGTGCTGAGGTCTTTTTAAACGTCGCTTTTATGGAGAAACAGGAACTTGATGAACATAACACAACAAGGAGATTTTTTTTTATTAACTGATTCGGGAAGCTTTTCCCTTTTTTCTCTTAACTTGGTTTTCCTCAAGTCATCTTAAACCCCTTTCATAATATACAGAGGGAGTAAGAATTACCTTTTTTTTATTTAAAACCCCTTTTATTAGTACGAAATCATTTTTTTTTTCTAACTAACAGTGTTAGTACAGCTGTTAAGTAAAGTTTTTTGCCATTCAACCATAAATTTCAACATCAAATTATTAGCCTTCTCCATCTTGTGCAAACGGTCTCGTTTTTGTTATTAACAAACATAATCATAATTACGGGACAACAGCTATCAACTGTTATTATCCTATAAGAAATTTCATAACATCATCACTGATTATAACTTCAGGGGTTCCCTATGGGACTACCTTCATCACAAATAGTTGAAACATTTTTACGCTATTTACTTCATTAGGACCATGCAAAGGCCCTGTTTCCTACATTAGAGGCTTATCCATAATCCTATTCGTTGTTGTTGTAAGCGATGGACATTACGTATGAAATGGTAGAATTATTCACTTCATATCACTTTTTCTCCACATTTTCTGTATATTTAAAGTCCCATTTCATGGCGGTGCTTGTTTAGCTGTGCCTGTTAGGTCTCTCAGTTAACCATGCAAAATTGTTATTTGGCGCCTGCATATAGCTCCAAAAAATTAACGAATAAAAACAGTAAGCTTTTAGCAGTAGATGTCGCTAGCTGTTTTTGCTTTTCCTTACAACGATTTTTAAACTCCATATAGAGATATATGGAAAGGATTTGATTTTCGTAGTTGTCCCTACTACCGATATGTGGCTCTAAAGAGTGCTAAAAAGCACGAAATCGATCAGTCACTTCGCAGGGACGACTGCGTTTTAAGGAATAGTAAAATGTTTTATATAGATTTTTTAAATTTGTAAATATCAAACAATTTAATTTAGTTTAAAAACAGTAATCACCACCACCGATGTGTTGACTGCAAAAAAGTTTCCGACTAAAACAAAGGCATTTAATGCCTAAAACCGACTTAAAAAAGTAGCTGTTTCGCGCCTCTCGTTGTCAGCATCGTATCAACCGCCCAGCCCTTCCGCTGACCCTGTAACCTCTGAGCTTGCCTATACAAGTTGAATGATTCTTTACTTGGTTGGTGTACCTCGAAATAATTAAGAGTGCCTCGTTTGAATCTAGAGCATAATTATGCTGTGGGGTTTATACCCCCAAACCAAGCCATACACGAGGTCAGGAAATTCCTGAGAGAAAACTATCATCAACATTAGAGGGGTTCACCTAAAATGAGACACTCTAAACTATTTCTAGGCCAACCAAGTAAAGAATCATTCTACTCCTATATAGGCAAGCCCACAGGTTACAGGGAAAGTATGCTTTTTATTACTTTTATTTCTTTGATGTGCTAGAACCCATCTTAAATTGGCTCTGCCTTTAAATAAAGGCTCCTGAATCTAATACTGACCGATATAATATTTATTTATTTTATTAAGTATTTATTAATAATAAAAATTAACAATTGTTAGTGTGGGAAGCCGAGACAATCTCTTTTAACAACAAGAAACAATCCATAATATAAGTTTAGTTTAATTTAGTTTTAATTAGCAAACTGAAAAATATTCAGTATAACTAAAAATAATAAAGCAAAAACTGTATTAAAATAGATCCTACATAGCGTTTTGTGACCAGCAACAAACATGTAGAAAAAAGTTACGGGTAATGGCAAATGTAGGCCGTGATAATAAAAGAGAGTGAGACAGCGATAGTAATATTCTATCGTATAAAGAGAGATAAATGTTGAAGGGGCCGAACTAATGGCGACAAAGATGGAAATAGGTCGTTACATTATAGATGACAGAGACAATAATATACGGTGTTTAGTGAGGCGTGCTAGGACCAGTGGCGGAGACAGGAAGTTATTTATTAAAAGAGTTAAAAATAAATATTTAAATAATATTTGTTAAATCTTAATTTTAGAAAATACCTAACTACAAAATTTAAAAGTTATTTATGGTACTAGTGGGTAAAGTAAGATATTGCCCATGAGAAAGTTAACCTGCGAGGCGTCAGCCAAGCAGATTAATTTTCGAGAGGGCAATATCGGTTTACCGATGAGTGCCATACAAGGTTTTATCCAATAAATAGCTTAGGAATTCATATTTTTATTAAAAATTTTAATGACATTTACAAGAAAATAATTTGACAAGTGACAGTTGAGTGGGTAAAATAAATAATTATCCACTCAATAAAGTAAAAGCCACGCGGGGTATTATTGAGTTTATCTATTTAAAATAAAGCTGGTAATTGTCTTATTATCTGTATGTATTGGATAAAATACTTCATTAAGTATATTGAATAAGTCCTCTTTTTCTTAGATTGGTTTTAATGAGCTCATAGTATTATTTTGCAAATGACCTTCGATATTTGGCTAATTATCTCACTGAGAAAAGGCCATAAAGAAGGAAGAAGACTTTCGAGATTCAACTGAACAGGTAGTGGTAGACTGACAATAAGGCAAGACTGATAAACTGAGAAACGGGTCCTCCCAGGGTCATTTGTTCTGTTTTGGTCATTCCGGGCCTCGATTCTCCTATTTTTCCTCTATTTTGAGCCGTTTTACAGGCCCTTTTTTGATTATGTCGACCTAAAGAAGCCAGTAGGTAGGTATGATAAAACTATCAACTGTTGCGTTTCCTAGTCTTTTAGTTTCCTAGTCTTTAATTAAATTGGGCTCCATATACACCATAGAAAAACTGTTTTTGTATGGTACATATGGAGACCAATCTATTAAAATTTAAAACTGTTTTTGTATGGTGCATATGGAGCCCAATTTAAGACTAGGAAAAACATGTGATGATGATAAATAGGTATTCACTTTAATTATTAAACTTTATTAAAGTCCACGATGTAAAAACAAAAGAATATACCTATATCTTGTCCAGATTTTGGACTCCATAATAATTTTATTCATATAATTTGGGTATTCTAAGTGATATTTACCATAATGCATTTATTATAAATAAATTACAAATTAAATAGAACATCAAATATTTCCAAACGACCCATTTATTTATAGACGAACGTCTATGTTTAAAGAGTCCTTGTGAGAGCGAGAGGGACAGAGCTAGTTTAATTCTCTTTCAGTGTTGCCGTGTCTCGAAATTATCAATTTACAAAAAATAGTTATTTTTGTATTAAGAGCGCAAAATGACCAACGAACTAATAACTTCTCTCTAGAATAGTCATTTTATTTTTAAAAACTGACAAAAACGTAGCCAACATATATATACATTTGTCTGTCTTACTCGCACAGCTTTGTTCTAACAGAGACAACAATAACAGTTACTGGTAATTGTTATTGTTCACGGCTGAATATACCTACTATTTGTTTACAAACAAACCAAGATGTTGGTAATACTTTATATTAACGGTATGCGTATTCTAGAGAGAAGAGTTGTTAATTCGTTGAAAATTACTGATTTCTGCCGAGATCAGCAATCACGCGAAAACAGAAATAATATTTTGCGCTCGTAAGGGGCTGTCCATATATTACGTAACGCAAATTGTACCAAAATTCATACACTTCATACCCCGGTTCTTGCGTTATTAAAGGCTGTAGAGATTTTATATTTTGGCTACCCCCCCTAACACTCCCCTATTTGGGGGGGGGGTAGCCAATATATGAAATCTCTACATCCTTTAATAACGCAAAAACCGGGGTATGAAGTGTATGAATTTTGGTACAATTTGCGTTACGTAATATATGGACAGCCCCTAATACAAACAATTTTTCTACGATCTAAATCAAATAAATAAATTTCAGGCAGTAAGTTTATATCTTTACAAGGTACCCTGACAGCACAAATGTTCCAAGAATATTCTTAGATATTTCTACACGGAAAGAAATTAGTGGGCTCTGCGCTATACATTATAAGATATTTGGTAACAGTGGCAAATTATAGTGATTTAAGCTATAGATTATAAGGGACACAATAACTAATAATGTTAAAAATAAATTGGAAACGATTATATATATTACAGACACGATTATATTTATTACAGGCACTATTATAAATTTACAGAAATTTTATTATATTATAAAAGTTATTAGCACGGACAATAATTAAATCTATTTAAGCTATAAATGCCATACTATTTGTTATATTTTATTATTCACTAAACAATTAAAGTATTTCATATAAATTTTTACACTGACTGCCATAATTGTAAGAGAAAGCCTTGTATTTATATAATAAGCGATTATAATTTGCTTGGTATGTGTGTTATAGCGCTCCTAGCTAAATTTTTTTTTTCCGTGTAAGAATATTCTTTCCTTCTTAGAATATTCTTAGAAGCAAAGTGTGCTATTGGGGTAACAGCACTTACAATTTTCTGCAAATCTGGAGAATAGAAGTAAAATCCTCATCACTGTCACTCAATAATTCCTTCGTAACCACAAATATTTAGCACACGAAATTGAGATTTTATTCAAAATAGATAATTTTATATTAAAAAAAATGGCGGGCCAAAACAGCGTAGCATATACCTGACCAATGCAATGGTCAGTGACCATAGTTAAAACAACACTCTATCTGACATCACTGTAAACAACACTGTACCTGATAGCTGTTTTACGATTGACCTGCCGGTTGCCTACACACTAGCGCGCAAAATTAAATTTTGCGCTTGCTGACCAGAAAAGTAAAATAGGTGAAAGTGGAAAGTGGTATAGGTTATTTTGCCGTCTAAAAACTTCATTTGTTTTTGTAGAAATGTTAACTTTTCTATTAGATCGTAGAAAAAAATTATTAACAGTATTAATTAATGCTTTAAGGGCCACTTGAACCAAATTTTGATACGGGATTAACTCAGCTAAACCGAGTTTAAGTTAAAAATGCTGCATTCTGATTGGCCATCCGTCATTTTAATCCAAGCTTAAAGTTAAACCATCATCCCAGTCCGCACATATATGGATGCAACATGGTAAAGAAAGATTTTTTAGGTACCATGTGCCATATTACATGAGACATAACATACATATGTATGCTACATAACATGCCCTATAACAGAAAGATTTTTTACGTTACATGTGCCATATTACATAAGATGTAACATACATATGTATGGTACATAACATGCAATATTGCATGTTATGTATCATATATATGGTACGAGAACATACACGATACATAAAATGTTATGAATTCAATACTAAATATGGCGTCTATATTATTTTAATTTTTATAGGTTAGAATCACTAATATTCTTAAAATTGTTGTTAATAATAAAAGTTTTACCCTTAAGTAGTAGAAACGCATGTATTTTTAGACAACTAAACCGATTTTAGATAATTTTAGACAAAAAATTAAAATATATATATTTTTTTAAAATGATTATTTGCTATTTTTTCTCTAAAAATTGGCTTTTTATGTGGCCCATGATTTTTAAGTCTGGTAGAAAGTTTGCTTTCACAGTAAAAATTCACATCGTATAAGAATTTTGCCTGATGGATGCTACATATAAAGATATTTATATACTTTAATTATTAGGTTTATCAAAAAGACGTAAAAATGTTCACCATGTCTAAATCTATGATGCACTCCATAACAAGTAAAATTCGGAAACGCCTACTTTTATTGTTATGTACCTAGTATGTATCTGATATGTAGCATGTTATGTAGCTGATACATAACTTGAGGCGGAATTGTTAAAGTCCAAGGACTATACATGGACTATAAAAATTACATGTCTGCAACATCACATAGAACAGTGGTTATGTACCTGCTATGTTCCTGCCATGTATTTGTGTTGACTGGGATTGGTGCAAGTGGTCCTAAAGCAATTGCACAAGAAGTCAGTAGGCAATATATTTCTACGAAATTCCTTGGTTTGTTATCCCTATAAGTTAAAATATAAAGTTTTTTTTTTAATAGAAAGATTCGCTAGAAATACTCATTTTCGAGAGCGTGGTACAGGGCGTAGATCATATCAATTCGGGTACGATTCGCGTAATTTCGGTCGAATTCGTCTAAGGGAACTCTGTGGATCTCTGCAGCATAGCATAGAGAAAGGTATTAGTCACTGCATGTTTTATTTGATTTTTACTGTAGCTAAGGGCCACTTGCACCAAATTTTGGTACGGGATTAACTCAGCTAAACCGAGTTTAAGTTAAAAATGCTGCGTTCTGATTGGCCATCCGTCAATTTAATCCAAGATTAAAGTTAAACCATCATTGGTGCAAGTGGCCCTAAATCTAATTATTGACAATAATGTTTTTTCGTTTTTGTATTTTATAGTCGGTTACAGCGTGGCCTTTGAAAGGGAAGAGCCTTCTTGGCACATTCAGTGCATCGAATTTGCCATCTTTTATGATGTGCCTAGAGTATTTTTATATTAATGTTTTATGTACAAGTTAAAGTGAACCATAGATATGATTATTAATCGTGTGAACTGTTGAATTTTAAATCGATAATAATGGACGTTTGAAGATAATTTTTTTGTGTGTTTTTTTTTTTGAATGATAACTTTTTATATTAGCGTGTAAGTTACTACAACAGTAATTTATCAGTGATAGTGCGCAAGTCAGGATACATATCCGACTAATACTTGCGCACTGGAAACCTCATAAAAAACATAGAGAAACTCTGGTTTCGGAAGAAAAAGACCAAATAAATAGAGAGAGAGAATTTTATAGTATACTTACTCGTCGCAGGAGCAAGTAGCTTAAATTTGATTAAATTGTATTGGAATCTTTCTATTTTTGTTTTTGTTTGGACTTTTTTTAATTTAGTATGATGACTGTTTAATGAAGGTCATTTTCCCTTAAAAACTGACAGTTTTAAACTGTGTTCATAGCACATTTCCTTCTATTTTTTTGATTTTTAAAAAGTTTATAAAAACAAAAAGTTGTAGGTGCTTTGGCCCCCTATAACTTTTTTGTCTTTGGGGATTTTTTTTTCAAATTTGGTACGAGTTATCTTTTAATAAGAAATTTTTTTCCTGCAACACTTTTATTTATATATTTTGTGACGTCGCACCAGCTTATAAACCCCTCACTCCTGTCAAAAGATGACACAACTTCGAGGATTCCTCCCAAAAAGTGTGACATCTATGGACGAGGCCTATAAATATGAAAATATTATTGCTTGGCAGGGTACCTATATCTATTTTTTTACAGTTTTTTTTTATACCTACAGCAAAACTTAAATCCGGCAACGCTGTTTTGGCTTTAACAACAAGAAAACAGTTGCCTGGCTGTTCGTGGGAGAGAAGAGGACAAACAAGTCCGCCCCTTCTGTTTCGTCCCCCCGGCCCAGGTCGTATATCCATAGAGACTAGCACGAAAGGCACGTAAACATTTTACCGAGAGGGACTTTTTTAGAGGTGGGAATTATTTTTAGTCCACATTAATCATTTTATTACCGAATTTCGAATTAGGAAGTTTCGTAAAGTCCAAACCAAGATAATGAATAATTTACTTTTTATCGATATTGCTTTCCCTACCTTAATATTCAAATCTGGCCAGTCCTGGCTTTAGAAATAGTATATTTCTAACCTAATAAGAAAGTGAAACATTTCCAACTCGAGAGATGCTAGGTATTTGGTCGTGGCGCAGCCTAGGCCAAATTTTCGAGAGTTGGAAATGTCATTTATCCAATACATACAGATAATGACCCAGGTAGCAAAATAACATGACATTTACGTGAAAGTCACGTTAATATGTGACATGTGATGTTAAGATTGTAGTCTCATTTAACAAGAATGTAGCATGGTGGGGATGTCCTAAGTCCGCCCCTAATAACATCACATAATGACATCCCGAAAATAACGTGTTTGTGACATCATAAATCCACATTCCTGTTATATCTAATATCTTATGGATGCCGTTACTGGTACTTTAATATTTAAATAATATTCTAGGATATTAGCTTTTTCTAAATTAAAACCATTAAAAACGCTATAACCCTATAAAACAATCGGATTTAAAATCAATTAGTAATTGAAACAATCACAGATTGAAACAGATAGATTCTAAATACAAAATTGCAGATTAAGCGGAGAATATATTCCTTTAATCCGTGTCCGTGGTCTTGAGAAGCCCGACAGAGCCCCCTATCCATTGGAAATCGTATAATGTGTATACAATTTCCTTATAATAATTTACATCATCATCAATAGTTTGTTTGGGTCTTTAAGAGACAGGCGCAGCCTATGGCTCATTTATCTAAAAAAATATTTAATCTGAATTGAAAGTTGGGGCAGTGAGTCTATGCTCACTGATGCGAGTTGCATCTGTCATAATTTGGGGGGAGTGAGTCTCTGCTCACTGATGCGAGTTGCATCTGTCATAATTTGGCGCTGTGGAGTGGGTGGGAGGGGGATGGGGAGGGATGTGATAGGGAGAGGAGGGATGTGCGGGAGGAGTGAGGCTATCTCACTGATGCTGGGAATGCATCTGTCCTGAGTTAGTGGGTACCATTACTGGTTGAGGACGTTCTTGATCTTTTTGTGAGTGTTGTGTATTTCATGATCGTAATCTAGAAAGTTTGAAATGAGGGGGTTTGGGTGATCTAAATTGTCTTGTATAAAAGACGTGCTGTAGCGGATGATTTCCGTTTTTAGGAGGGGCATTTCGAGATCTCTGTGTATCTGGTTGTTCCTCATGAACCAGGGGGCATCGAGGCATATTCTGAGTGCCTTGTTTTGGAAGGCCTGAAGTTTTGCTGAGAGCGTTTTGTTAAGGGTGATTTTATTCCAGGCTGGGGCTCCGTAAAGAAGTACCGGCTTTAGGGTTTGGTTGTAGAGAAGAAGTTTGTTTTTAATGGATAGGGGACTCTTTCTGCCTATTAAGGGGTAGAGTTTGGAGAGGCGGCAATTTGCTATTTGGAGGGTGTTTTTGACGTGCTGATCCCACGTTAAGTTTTTGGAGATTGTAATGCCGAGGTATTTGGCATGGTTTTCCCAGTTAATGGGTTGGCCATTTATCTGAATGGGTTGGGGTGGGCCTCTTCTAATCCTAGAGATTAGGATGCCTTTGGTTTTATTGGCGTTTACTTTGATTTTCCATTTGGAGAACCATTTGATTAGGGCATCCATTTGGCGCTGGAGGGCGATATGGATGCGCTGGGGGTTTCTGGCTTTTGCTAGGATGCCGGTGTCATCGGCGAACAGGGCTAGTTCAGCGCCCTGTGTTTTTGGAATATCTGCCGTAAAGAGGTTGTACAGAAGGGGGGATAGTGGGGAACCTTGTGGAACGCCAGCTCTGATGCGGCGGGTGTTGGACTTACAGTCGCCTATTTTTATCTGAAAATCTCTGCCTTTGAGGAAGGAGGCTATGAGTTTGGTGATGCCTGGGGGGAGGCCGAGAAAGTGGAGTTTGGCTACAAGACCTTTGTGCCAAACCTTATCGAAGGCTTTTGCGATGTCCAGGAGGATCAGTCCCGCGGCTTCGCGCCTATTTAGTCCGTCCGTTACAGAGTCTACCAGGCGAGCTACCTGGTGGACTGTGGAGTGTCTGCTTCGGAAGCCGAATTGCTCATTTGGAAGGAGATTTAGTTCTTCAACTAGAGTTTGAAGTCTGGTTAGTATGACTTTCTCGGCTATTTTGCCTAGGGAGGAAAGGAGGCTTATGGGGCGGTAGCTTTCAGCAAAAGTTGGATTTTGTCCGGGTTTTTTGATTACTATTACGTCTGCGTTTTTCCAGGGCTTTGGAAAGTGGCGCAGTCTGAGCATTGCGTTAACAATGTTAACGATTTCCATAATGGTTTTCCGGGGGAGTATTTTAAGAATTTTATTCGGTATTTGGTCGGGACCGGGGGCTTTCCTTTTTGGGAGATTTTTGATGATGCGTTTGATTTCCTCGGGGGATGTGGGGGTGATAATGTCGTTTTCGACTTGGTTAGTGACTCTATTATAGATGTGGTTTATGTCTCTTTCATGCATGAGTTGCTCGTAGTTCTCGTCGTCCGAGTCGGGCTCGGAGTCGGTCTCTGATTCGGAGTCGGAGTCGGGGGGGATTGGAGGGTTTGGTTGAAATTGTTTCCGCATTGCGTCAGCAAATGCTTCGGCTTTTTCGGGGGTGGAGTAGACGACTCCTCTTTCGCCGTGAATTGGGGGCATGCCTCGTTGGTGGTCGAGGGATAGGGTTTTGGCCATTCTCCAAAGTGATCTATCCTGGGGGTTGAGTGACTTTATTTTTCCCTCCCAGCGGGAATTTGCTAGTACGTTTAGTCGGTCTTTGACTTCCTGGGTAAGTCTGTTTGCTTCGCGTTTAATATGGGGGTCTTGGAGGGTGCGTGCACGACGAAGAAGTCGGTTTTTCTCTCTGATTAAGTCTTTGAGATCTCGGGGAAGGTCCTGTGGGTTTTGGATATCTACTTTTTTGATTAATTTGGCGCTGTCCATTGCGGATTTTATGGTATTGGTGAGGGTGGTTACTGCAATATCTAGTTCTTGGACGGAATTTATTGAATTGATTTTGGTGTTGCTTTCTAGGAGTTCGGATATATAGGAGAAGTTGTAAACGGTTTTTTTGGTGTGGTTTGCGGTTGGTATGCCTCCTGCCGTGATAATGATTGGAAGGTGGTCGGAGCTTAGTTCGTGTCTTAGTTCGATGTTAATGTTTAGTGTCGTGTTTTTATACAAAACGATGTCAAGGATATCAGGAAGGCCGTGGCCATAGTGGGTTGGGGAATCGGGTGCGGTAACCATTATATGGTTACGTTGTAATATTTCGTAAAGCCTACGGCCGTTGGCCGTAGTTGTTCTAGAGTGCCAAAGGGCGTGTTTGCAATTCAAGTCTCCGGCTAGGATTGTTGGATGATTGTCGTTAAAGTAGCCTTCGAAGTCGGCGGGTCTGACCTCCTTATTTGGGGGTTTGTAGAGGGACACGATCCTGAATTTGGAATTGTCGTGCATGTTGACGAATATGGAGGTAGTTTCGACTTGATCGCTTTGTGTGGGGGGCGCATGAAGAAGATCGTGAGATATGTGTTTTTTGATATAGATTGCTGTGCCTCCTTTGCGGTCCTGGAGTCTATCGTTACGGTAGCAGGAATAGTTGGGTATGGTACCCCTATGATGTGGTTTAAGACCAGTCTCTTGGATGAGGGCTATATCTATTTGATTTTCGTGTAGAAATTCTATGAGTTCCGGTTTTTTTGAATTGAGGCTATCAGCGTTCCAGGTGACTATTTTAAGGGCTCTGGGTTTTGTTTGTCTAGACATTTTGGGGGCCTAGATTGGGTAATTGAAGGGAGCCAAAAGCCTGCATGAAGCTGGCGAATTCTTGCATGAAGGTGTGGATTTTTGAAATTTGGGATTGATCAAAAATATTGGGGGGATTTGCACTGGGACCTGGGGCCGCCTTGGGTTGTTGTGGGGTGGCGGCGTTGGTTGCCTTTTGGGCGTAGGAGATGCCCGGGGTGAATTTTTGGGTTGGGGGTATGACCCTTGTACGGGTTGGAGCGATGTTTGATGGGTGTTTGGGGCATTTATGATAGTTTGCCGTGTGGGGGCCTAGGCAGTTGGCGCATTTTGCGTCCGTGTGACGGGGTTTTTCACACTTTGTTGTGTGGTGGTCTTGTGCGCATTTTACGCATTTGGCCGGGGCGTTGCAATTGGCCTGGGAGTGGCCGAAGAGTTGGCATTTGTGACATTGCCTGAATTTGGGTTTATAGGTCTGGCTTTCGACCTTTATGACTAGGTGTAGAAGCCTAGTCTCTTTAAATATGGGGTGCTGTTGTCCTGTCACCTTGGGAAGGATGACTAGGATCAGGGGCATGGGGGTCTTGTCTTTAGTGCGCGTCATTCTCGCGACTGACGTGGGGAGGTAGCCACGCTCGATAAGAGCGGCTTGGACGTCTGCGACGTCTATCTGGGTGGGGATTCCCCGGATTACGGCGTGGATTGCCTTGTCCTCCGGGAGGGTAAAACTGGTCTGGGTGCGAATTTGCACTCCTTCGGAGGTATTTTTCGCGTGGAGGATGTTTACTTTTTGGGAGTTGAAGTGGCGGGACAAGGCTAGCCATTTTTCAGGGGCTCGAATGATGATGGGGGGGATTTTGGGGGTTTTGTGGGCTTCCTGGTCGGGGGGGGTTCCTGGGCCAGTAGCTTGGGTTTTTGGGTTTACAGGGGCCGTAACGGGGGGTTGGGGCCCTGAGCCGGAGGGGTTAGCGACTTCTTCGGAGGCAGTCGCTTTGCCGGGGGTTTTTTGGGTCTTAGCGGGTTTTTCTTCTAGGTCTGAATTTAATTTGTGTTTCCTTCTGCGCCGGTTTAAGCGCTTGCGCGGGGAGGCAAGGGGGGACCGGACTGAGTCCGAATCAGTCTCTACTACGGACATGTCCGTTTCGAAATGATCGGGGGCATCGGAGAGCTCTTGGGTGGGAGTTTGGGTTTTTTGGGATAAGAGTGTCCCTATTTGAGAGGAGAGGCGGGAAATTTCCTCGCGGAGTCCATTGATGGTCTCGTTTGCGGTGGCTAGTTGTGTCTGAAGGAATACGAGCTGATTTTTATGTGATTCAGCCTGGATTTTATAGTGCTCTGTCTGGGCCTTGATTTGATCTTGGAAGTAGTCTGACATTTGTTGGTTCGGGAAGTTTGCCATGGTGGCGTCGATATTTTCAGCCATAGTGGTTTTTGAATTTCGAAGGGAAAAATAGAAGTAGTGTTCTCGGGGGCCTGGGTGGCCCCGGGCGGGGGGGGGGTGTAGTGTTAAGCACTAATTGTTAGTGGTTGGGGTCTCAGGGAACCTTTAACACACCAAACCGCCAGCCTCAGCGGTTCGTGGGAATTGGCTTAAGTCCACAGTGTGAAAAGGGCTGCAACACTTAGCAAGCAAGCTTACAAGTGAGCATATGTTAGTTAGAATAATTATATACCAAAATAATCTTACTCAATGGAAATCTGCTGGGCGACGTCTGACCTCTTCACTGTCCATATAATAATTTACTCTATCAACATCATCTTATATCGATTTTTTTGCTTCGAACGTCGGTGAGAAGCAAAATAACATGACATTCACGTGAAAGCCACGTTAATATGTGACATGCGATATATTCACAGCGTTGCTAAATATTTGTTATTAGATAACATGGTTGTCACGTCACACGTGTTACGTTGCAAATGTGATGTTAAATACATGTTATTTTTCAATATTATGTGATGTTATGATTTAGTTTAAAAATACACCCAAAAGTGATGTTAATTTCTTGTAATATAACATCCCTTGCTACCTGGGGAGACAATCAGGCGTATTCACATGTACCATTGAAATCTATTCAATATTGACAAAAATTACAATACCATGCATTTTAATACAGTTGACGTATATGACCTTGCAATTTTCGTTAATATTGCCACACATTTCAATCTCAATGGTACATGTGAATTACCAGCTTTATTTTAAATAGATTACCCAGACAGCACATGATATCTTAAAGACGTCTTTTTTAGATCTTAATTATGTCTGGACGCCTAAAGACATGAAAAGGATATCTTATGGACATCTTTTTAGGGATGTTTAAAAAATATCTGATTATGATGTCTATAAGATGTCTTTTAACAAGACGTCTTAACTTCGATACTCACCTCTAAAAATAAATTAACCACAATAAAAAAAAATATATATTTTTTTTTTATTTTCTTTTGCCGAAAAAAGAAAAGATTAAAAAAAAAATTAAAAAAGAAACTTTCAAAAAAAAACAAAAAAAAAAAATTAAAAACATCACATTTTTTTAAGATCTTTTTTTGACAAACAAATTACCTCTCATTCTAGTTCTTATTACGCTTTTTATATCAATACGACCGTACCTAGCAACGTAAATGGGAGGGGCTATTATGTTGTAAAGTCGCCTGTGCAAGGCGTTAGTAAGGCGTCTTAAAAAAGATATCTTAAAGACGTTACCTTTTGTAACATACGACGTCGTTAAGACGTCTTTAAGATGCATATACGGCGAAAACCGACGTTCTTAAGACGTCTTGAATGACTTGCTACGACATCTTTAAGATCTCTTTAAGTCATCTTTGTGCTGTCTGGGTAGTTTTACCTGCAACCCACATTACAGTTAGTCCTCGTAGTTCCATCTACGGACTATTTACACAACTATACATCCATGCTCTATGTGGGGCTCGAACCCACAACCCCGCTATAGCGCGTTTGATTACGGATCCCGGGGTTGTGGGCTCGAGCCCCACATGGAGCATGGATGTATAGTGGTGTAAATAGTCGGTAGATGGAACTACGATGACTAACTGTAATGTGGGTTGCAGGTGAAACTGTAAACACATTTCAGGGAATTCCTAGGACTGAAAATATCATATTTGAAATATGTGACTGCATTATCGGTAATTACCCTAGTAGAAATTTAACGTTAGAATAACGTTTTTCTAATGTTAGAAAACTGTATAAAAGTACGTTATAAAATATGTGCAAATGTCCCGCTTTTTAACGTTAGAATCAAACCTTAGTTACAAACAAGGCCGTATCCAGGGGAGGATATACTATAGCAAATATGCAGGCTCTTTTCCAAGTGGACCCTACAGCTTCAAATTAGTAAAAATTTTCGCCTGAGGCGCTAGAGTTTTCTTGCATTTAAACTTTAAATTCTCCTTATTTTTTTTATTTCAATTTTTAAAATTTGAATTAAAAAAGGGCCGGAAATTAACAAAAGTAAAAAAAAAAACATGAACAAATTTTCTCCTGCTGTGCAATTTTCATTCTTTTTGAGATTTAGGGAAAAAAAAATTATATATAAATACGTTTACCTCTCAGAAAAACTTTATATTTAGTTAGTTAATATTTATTTATACATTCAGAATCTTAAAATATTTTTTCAATTATAGTACCAGACTAACTATAATTTTGACTTTTGGGGCATATTTTTAAAACTTATAGAAATAATAAATAATTATTACGTTACAAAAACGTTATTCTAACGTTTAATTTCTACTAGGGTAGGGATGTTCACCTAGTCTCCTTAGTCTCCCTATTTATAAAGAAACATGTTATAAAGTCGGATTAAAATAAAAAAGAATATTTAAATCGTTTATTTCTAATAAATAAAATCATATAAAAATATTGCCACAATATAAATAGATTTAATTTAATCCAGCTAATACTTTTTTAAAGCAACTATCTCGGTACATAACACAAGGCAACATTTTTCAATAGCTCTATTTTTTATCAACAGTTATTTATTTTAATTTTTACTAAACATTTTTCCAGTTAAGTTACACAAAACGATGGGTAAATTTTAATAGGTCACATCTCAATTTGACATTGACTCGCGAAGTTTGTGATGTAACACGTGGCTTGAGGGTGGAGCCACTGAACCAAAACAATAGATGACATTTTCAGAATGTTTTTAGGAACCTCAATAATACGCCAAGGCGGAGGGGTTTAAATCTGATGCTCATTGGTTTCACATTTTACTTGTAACGTTATGTTACAAACATATAACCTTTTCTTAAATCGAAGAGGTGATTAAGAGTTACCTTTCTTTTTTAACAAAAAAAATGAGTTTATAACTTTTGTTGCATAGCGTATAATTAAAGAAAATTGGAATAAATTAAACATATTTAAATTAAAATATAAACAAACGTGTGAAATATAATGCTCAAACAAAATACCTTAAAATTATTTTACTATAGTTTCCCTATAGTAAAGAAAATAATATACTATGAAATAATTACAGAGAGTGGCGAAAATCGAAAGAAAAAAGATAACAAATTAGCAATTATATACAAAGAGAATACAATAAATACAATATTAAAATTAAATTTTCAATTTATTTTTATTTACATTTTATTCGCTATATTTAAGAAAATATAAGTCTACGAAAATTAATATCTATATTAGGGTGGGTCAAAAAAACCGACTATTTTTTTTTACTTTGTACTCTGAAAAATCGGTTGCTAGACACCTCTAGAAAATTCTCACCAAATATGAGCTCTTAATTTTGATAACAAGGTCCTCCGCTTTACAATTTTCCATTTTTTCCTCAGTATTAGAAACAAAAATTCATTTATCTTTGACAACTGTTCGTTAAAAAGTATTTCTCCCCATATTCTTGTAGGAAATCGAACGCTCTACAAAAAAGGTCTCTTACAATTTTTTCGTAAACCTCACCGTTTAAAAGATATCAAAGGTTAAAGTTTGATTATTTTAAGAGACATTTCAGTTTTGCTTATGAATTTTATAACTCGCTTAGAAAAAATTGTTATGAATTGCGCATCATAGTTTTGTAGAAAATTAACTGCTCTACAAAAATGGTCTCTTATGATTTTTCGATTAAATTAAGCGTTTAAAAGATATTTATCGTCAAACTTCAATGCATGCTAATTTTAATAGTTTTTGATGAATAATTCGAAAAATTTCAATTTAATTTACGAGTTTCACGAAAATTTATACAAATTTGAGTTTCTATCGTAAGAGTAACTCTTATAGAAGTTTCCCTTTCGAAAATTTATT
The DNA here is from genome assembly GCA_958510825.1 of Brachypterus glaber. NCBI lineage: Eukaryota > Metazoa > Arthropoda > Insecta > Coleoptera > Kateretidae > Brachypterus > Brachypterus glaber. Next base: position 3,083,765 of record OY294044.1, on the reverse strand, counting down.
TGAAACTTTTTTATTTTAATAATATTTTCATAATTTTTTTTTTCTTCAAAATCAATACTTTTCATATTTAATTCATAAAGAAAACGTTGTTTTTTTCAAAATTTAATAAATCATTGAGTTTTTTTCAATATAACCAAACATACGTAGGACTAAAAAAAAACGAGATAAATAGTTTAAAACATTTCTCTTTTCATAGGAACTCAAATTTGTATAAATTTTCGTGAAACTCATAAATTAAATTGAAATTTTTCGAATTATTCATCAAAAACTATTAAAATTAGTATGCATTGAAGTTTGACGACGAATATCTTTTAAACGCTTAATTTAATCGACAAATCATAAGAGACCATTTTTGTAGAGCAGTTAATTTCCTACAAAACTATGATGCGCAATTCATAACAATTTTTTCTAAGCGAGTTATAAAATTCATAAGCAAAACTGAAATGTCTCTTAAAATAATCAAACTTTAACCTTTGATATCTTTTAAACGGTGAGGTTTACAAAAAAATTGTAAGAGACCTTTTTTGTAGAGCGTTCGATTTCCTACAAGAATATGGGGAGAAATACTTTTTAACGAACAGTTGTCAAAGAGAAATGAATTATTGTTTCTAATACTGAGGAAAAAATGGAAAATTGTAAAGCGGAGGACCTTGTTATCAAAATTAAGAGCTCATATTTGGTGAGAATTTTCTTGAGGTGTCTAGCATCCGATTTTTCAGAGTACAAAGTAAAAAAAAATAGTCGTTTATTTTGACCCACCCCAATCTATATCTAAGAAAATTGTACATTTCCTGCCTCATGGACAACTAGTGTCACTTCATCTACGCGTACTTTTTTCTTTGGTTCTTGGTTTGTGTTGGCCCAAAAAATCAAAAACAGTGAACCAAGAACTAAAGAAGCCCAGATGATGTGACCCTATGTAAAACTACGGACAATAGATCTGAAACTTAGTTTTAGTCTTTTAGACTAGAGTTTCAAATCTAATGGCCCTATGCAAAACTGCAATCTTCTCAGTTTTAACAGTTATATTGAGTTAACGAAATGAACACGTTAGTGGATATCTTTCGAAGTAGAAATTTTTTAATGTCTTATTTTTCAAAGAATGAAATTTGTTACATAATACCTACTTTATATATACTGCCCTTCTAAGACAAGTTGTCCTATCTGCAAAAATTCACTTTTTGAGATAAGCACACCATTGTATTGCATTACACTAGCCCCATGTGCCTACTCAAAAGACCTATCTAAAACCCAAATCCTGAATATTAGCCTAAGATATTTGTCCTATGTGGAAAATTTTCAATTTTTTCTAAATAAAATTGTCCTAACTAGTCTTTACTAGGCGAATAAGTCAGGACTAGGACTAACTTTACAGATCTTAGTAATTTGATTGGACTTTTTAGATCATTTTGTCCTAACTTTCTGAGATAGGACAAATGCATAATAACTTATTTTTCTGACAAACAATAATATATTTTTTATTTCAAAGGAAATCATGCATTTTTTATTTAAAATAAAGCAGAACCCAACGCCATATTTATTTAAACATGTTTTCAAAAAGTGCAAACGAAAACAATGACAGACTAACATCTCTACTCTAATTTTCTCTACTCCCTAACATCCCTACTCCACAACAACTCTACTCCGTAACATCTCTACTCCATAACATCTCTACTGCGTAACAACTCTACTCCACACTATAGACACTCGATTAGCCACTTGTCTTAACTCAAAAGAATATTTGTCACTGTCAAAAATGAATTCAGTTTATTAATTACTTACATATTAGTGCATGTTAAGAGTACGCGGTCATTGTTGCTTTTAGAATAATTCATTTATGATTGTTCTAGATTTACATTTAAAGATAAACGTTTTCTAGGAAAAAAATAAAATAATCTAGAAGAAGAAGATTCTTTGTTCTTTGAACTGCTCATTTATTATTAAGTGGCTAATAAAGTGCATATAGTGTGGAGTAGAATTGTTACGGAGTAGAGATGTTATGGAGTAGAGATTTTACGGAGTAGAATTGTTGTGGAGTAGGGATGTTATGGAGTAGGGATGTTAGGGAGTAGAGAAATTTAGAGTAGAGATGTTAGTCTGCTAAAACAATAAAACTGGCCATATCTCAAAACATCTAATTTGCAGATAGGACAACTTGTCTTAGCAGGGCAGTATAAGTGTATACACTTACGTCTTCAAATTAGAAAACTTGAAAAAACTTCATTGAAACTGACAAATACTCATTTAGAAATCAAATCAAATAAACTTTTCAGTTTAAAATGAAAACCTAGTAATAAAATACTTCACATTTACAAATACGCTAAGATGTAGGTACCTTAATTTTATTAAGTTATTAATACGATTATTAAGAAACGCAAATTTTAATTTTTATATGATTTAAATAACATTAAAAACATACTTATCAAGCATCCAAAGAACTTTTACCTTAAGAAGTAATTTCAGACCAATGTTTATGAAGGTGTCATATTTTTGTTTGTTTATTTACTAACAGAAACGCGATAAAGCTTTGTGGTGTAAAATGTAGATGTCGCTAGTCGACTTTCAGGCTACCTAGTAGCGATGTTGCGTAGTTTCCACCTTATCATGAATTCAAATCATTATACTTAAATTAAAAATTTAAAAAACTATATTGTGTATACTATAATTATGTTTAATAATATAGTATATTTAAAACAATAAAATATCCAAAGTATATGTGTCCAATCGGAAATACTGTACCCCTGTCAGTTATTTTACGACATTAGACTGTAAGTTTACACATTCTTTCTCTCTCTTTACGCGTACTAAGTTAAACAATAGTCACTCCCCACCAGCCCCTCACCGTAGTTGGTTCACGCTTCAAACAAAGCATACGGTAGATTTCATCATGTTCCTTCTTGAGGTAAAAGTTCTTTGCAAGCATCTTACAAAATTATTGTAAATAAAATTTTCATTGTACCTTACATTACCGAAAAATACACATGTCTTTTGATATAAAATAATACAGATTTTTCTCAAATAAAATAACAAAAATTTAATAATTTAAAATTAAAGAACAATAATTCAACAAAAAACAAAACATATGTAAAATATATGTAATAAAACACATTTAATTCACAATCACAATAGGCATGCGCACAAAAAAATATAAAAAAATTAAAAACAATTCTTAAAATTTATGCCGCTTTGCACAAATCATTTTAAGCGAGTTTGTAAAAGGCAAAATACCGTGCGATTATAAAGTGCCGAACACTTTTTAAGGCAAAACTGGCATTAGCGATGAGTAAAATGCAAGAAAGCTGTGTGCGTTTTACTGGCCACCGAGCTGTTGTACGTATCAATCACATGGGCTTGTCGCGCATAACTCTAACAGAGGCGTGGCTTCAAACGAAGAGTATTTTCTTTTCAAACTGTTCGACACTTTATAATCGCTCTGTATATATTTGACGAGACTTTTTTAATATTAAAGTGCCACGGTGTTCTAGAAGAACTTTTAAATGAGATGACAACTTCCATTTTTTTTTCTTTTTGGTATTTGTTATATGAGCTCTAATTAAAAAAAAAGACCAAAATTTTAAAAATCGTTAGAGCCGTTTTTGAAAAAAATGTGTTTTTTAGAAAATATCTCTGATATTTCACGCTAACATACTCGGTTTGGACCTAAGCACTAGGGTAGTTTTGCATATGTCAGTAAATTCTACTTTGACTCCAATTTAATTTTATTTTTTTTTAACTTTTTTATATTTTTATATAACGGAGATATAGCCCGTCTAAAACCTGGTGGGACATTATTATTACTAAGTAATAATTGTTATTGGAAGCCCTTTAAAAGAATAAGATACTATTTATAATACATGGTTTAATTCAAAATGAAATGTAATTTCATATTCTTAGATAAATATGGGGGTGGAAGGTGTTATTTGAAAACCAGAGGGTGGGGTGGTTACAAAGGAGTGAATAAGCAATGGAGGGGGGGTGGTTGAATAAGTCAATAAAATCTATTTTGGCTCCAAAGTCCAAACGATATTTTTTTTACAAAAGTTTACCTTTTCAAATAACGGAGATATAACTTGTCAAGAACCTGGTTGGTGGGACACCCGGTATCGTGAACGGATGGACCGTTTTGAAAAAAATTTGGATGGAGTGCTTAGGTACCATAGTGGTACCACTATGCCAAGTTTGGTCAAAATCCGAGCTATCGAGGGCAAACCGAGTATGTTAGCGTGAAATATCAGAGATATTTTCTAAAAAACACATTTTTTTCAAAAACGGCTCTAACGATTTTTAAAATTTTGGTCGTTTTTTTTAATTAGAGCTCATATAACAAATTCCCAAAAGAAAAAAAATGGAAGTTGTCATGTTATTTAAAAGTTCTTCTGGAACAGCGTGGTGCTCTTAACCAAATTCAAAATCTTCTATGTTGCTACAATTCATAAAAACTGTGTTAATTTGTTTCAATAATAAAAAAAGATTAAAAAAATAAATTTGACTGCTGATTTTACGTCAAAAAATTCGAATTAAATGCTTATTCCTATTGTGAGTGGAAGAATCCTTAAAACAGGACCAATATTTATTTTTAAATAAATCAATAATTTGAAGAAAAACAAATTCCATGAACCAGATTTATTTTTTCAAAAATTAAAGACACGATTCAAAAAAATCAGTCACAAAACCAAGTTTTAACGGTTTTTGATTGGATTTCCTCATGAGAAACCATGTTCTGAGTAGAGTTTCTGAATTATATTTCGATAAAAAATCAGGAACTCTAATTCTTATATCACTCTCTTAGAATTAGTTAAATATCATTATGATAGTAATATAATAGGTATATAATAGGTATTACCTATTATATTACTATGTTAATCAACTGATAAATAGGAAATTGAGGATTTAATGCAAACCAATAATCCTACTCTCAATTTTCCTACTCTCTAAGTTTCCTACCCTACAAAAACTCTACTCCCCAATAACCCCACTTCGTAATACAATCGATTAGCCACTTATCTTTAAGAATATTGGTCATGGTAACTTATTATCAAATATGTATTTTTATTAATTACTTATTTATTAATACACGTTTTTCTATTTTGCAACTCTTATAAGCTCATAATCACACGCATTTTGCGTGTTGTTATAAGCCCATAAGAGGTCTGTACTTTTTGTTCTTTTGGGTTGGCAACAGACCTGGCCTATCGCTTGACGTTTTCCGTGCAAATGTCAATGTCGCTTTAAAGTTGAGTTTTCTACAAAATTTTGTGTTTAGGTTATTTTTACCATGTTAAAATTGTGGCTTGGTTAATTGCAGTAAAAAAGAGAAGTGATGGCTACAAAATATATCAAAATATCATTTGTTCTTAGAATTTTAAACATGGTGTAAACTGTAATGCCAATCCAAAACAAAAATCCCTAAATCAGTCATCAATTTAAATGTAAGTTTTTTAAATTTTAGAGCAAAATAGAAAAATTGTATAAAGCACTCGTTTTATAACACGTTTTTAGCGCACTAATACTTTAGAAAACTCGCCGCAAGCGGCTCGTTTTCTAAACTTGTACTCGTGCGCTAAAAACGTATGTTATGAAACTAGTACTTTAATATACTATAAGTGATTAATCAAGTGCATATGGAATAAGTTTATTGACGAGTGGGATCATTGAGGAGAAGAGATGTTGTAAAGTAGGGATATTATGGTCTGTTCCATAAAGGAAGATAGTAAATTAAAAATCGCACAGTAAATATTTTCAAAACAGATTCGAATATTGGATGTGTGAATATACTGCGTAGTTTATTTTATAAAACATAACTATATTCTATACACAAATATATACTATTCAAACCTGTTGTAATAGTTATTTATGGTACTAGTGGGTAAAGTAAGATATTGTCCATGAGAAAATTAACCTGCGAGACGTCAGCCAAGCAGGTTAATTTTCGAGAGGGCAATATCGGTTTTCCCATGAGTGCCATACAATGTTTTATCCAATAAATAGCTTAGGAATTCATATTTTTATTAATGACATTTACAAGAAAATAATATGACAAGTGACAGTTGAGTGGGTAAAATAGATAATTATCCACTCAATAAAGTAAAAGCCACGCGGGGTTATTATTGAGTTTATCTATTTAAAATAAAGCTGGTAATTGTCTTATTATCTGTATGTATTGGATAAAAATATTTACTGTGCGATTTTTAATTTACTTGTTTGATAAAACAGACCATAGAGAATAGGAAAATTAAGAGTATGGATGTTAGTCTGCCTAATAACCACATTTGAATATACAGGGTGTCTCAACATGGATTAATTTAAAACATTTTGACAACTGTTTAACATTAATTATATATACAATTTTGGAATTAATTTATTGGGGGTAGGGCTTTATTATTGCTCGTCTCAGTTTTCTGACAATTTACAAAAAATAAATGTCAGATAGTGGAATAATTTTATTTATTATGCAAGATGTTAGAAAACTTTTTGTAGTGGGTAAACAAAGTTAAACTTAAATAAATGTATTATACCAAGTAAAGGAAGCCTTGATTATATTATACCGGGTGTCCCAGCTTTCTGTCAAAGTAATATTTTTAGTTTATTTATACTTTTAGTAAGTTTTCTTATAGGGAGTTAACAGAAAATCGATATTACTCAAAAACTATTGGAGATAGATATAGGTTGTTGCATATTGAAAGATTTGGAATTTGAACCCTGTACTTTTGAAAATATTTTCCAAAGATGTACCTGTAAACCCCCTATAAGAATACTTACCAAAAGTTGTTAAAATAGTTAACAAACCACTAATATCTTACTTTGACAGAAAGCTGGGACACCCAAGTACAAAGGATTTTATTACAGCTTTAGAACACAGGCACAATATTTAGTTTTTTGAAAACTTAGTTATTAATGGGAAGACCTCGGTCATTAGCCTTTTCGATTTCAATTAAATTTATTTATTTATGACGTCAATATATTTGTGTAATTTATTATGTATAACGTCTCTTTATTCTTAAGAATAACACTGGTCTACAAAAAAAATTTAAAAAAAATTCTTCTCCAAGGACTAAACCTATCATGTCTTATGTATTTTTGTTTTCCAATTTAAACATTTTTCTACCGCGTAGATTTCGAGTAAATTGCCTCGCTCCCTTCTTATGAAAAAGTGATTTCCGTCAGATTTGGCTGAATTTTGGATATGTTATAGTTCTTGACTTACTGATCAAAACTTTATATGGGCAAAAATTAATGGTTCTGGTGCTAGAGCATTTTTAAAATCTCAAAACCGCGTTGCTTAACTTACACAAAACTACAAAAAAAAATAAAAATTCTTCTCTAAGGACTAAACCTATCATTTCTTATGTATTTTTCTGTGCTGAAACCGAATTTTCAATTTAAAAAAAAATCTACCGCGTAGATTTCGAGTAAATCCCGGTTTTTATAGTCAAAAAACCGTATTTTGACAATAAAAACCGTGATTTTCTAGAAATCTACGCGGAAGAAAAAATTTTAAATTGAAAATTCGGTTTCAGCACACAAAAATACATAAGACATGATAGATTTAGTCCTTGGAGAAGAATTTTTATTTTTTTTTGTAGACCAGTGTAATAGAAAAACTAGAACTATAGTCCGTCCAATTATGCAAGATGGTAGTTTAAAATTCCCGCGATTTTTAAGCTACATCATTGGTTAAAAACTCGTACCTTTTAACATATAAAATATTGTGACATTTTTTGTCTATGATAATGATTGACGGTCGTTAAAGCCAATAAAAGAAGAGAAAGTTACATAAAAAAATGGTTATACTTAATGTTATTTTGTATGGTATTGAAAAAGGTACTTTTTTGGTTTATTCTTTATACACTTACACTAAATTAGTATATTCTAGATATTGTACTAACGTAAATTATATTGAACACAAGGAAAACGTCAAATGTTTAGGTTAGAATTACAACTTAAGGCCTATCCAGAGGCTCGCATAACAACCATTACAAGATACATGACGACACATCAAGCCAATCCTGGCATCGCGTTCTGATGTACTATGCTTGTTATGCGAGTCTTTGGATAGGCCCTTTCCAGGAAAACAATACCGACTGTTAAATTTTTGATACACGAAAACGATTTATGCATAATTATGCTATATATGCGCTCTGTGGTGTAAAACGGGCCGCGTCCCTTACTATCTTGCATAACTGAACGGAGTATAGCTAAGGGTATTCCACGTAGTTTAGTTGAAAGTGACAGTAAGCTGTATAAACTCTGAGATAAAGTAGCTGCTGTGTCAAGAAGGCAGCAAGAACTACTTCCCCAAATTTCTGCCAACTGAACAAAATAAAACATTGCGCACCACCATAAAAAATCGTTACTCGGGTCTGGCAAGGACTGAAACCTTGCCCGGTTGGCCGTTGGCCGCCACTTCCCCATTTACCAGCTGCACCAGTCTGAAGATGACTTCGGGCAGTATACCGCCACTCTGCTGGCTCAGCTTTGATTTTGATCAGGCACAAGCCATTTCTTGCTTGGATGCTTTCAGTGCTAAAAGTTTTACCATTAGAGGTCGGTTATACAATTTCATACACATGTAAAAATACATTTCCGATCTTTTATGTGACCCCCTCAAATTATGTGATGTGGCACTTGAACCTTTTCATCGCAATATAAATGAGGTTCTAAGTACCATCTGAAATAAGACAACAATTTTTTTTTGTACAACATAATTAAGTGCTAGCTTACATATTATCTACCAAGGCAAGCATTGTCCATTCACACTAATAACTTTTTTCTATTTTGCGACTCTTATAAGCTCATAATCACACGCATTTTGCGTGTTCTTATGGCCCATAAGAGGTCTGTACTTTTTGTTCTTTTGGGTTGGCAACAGACCTGGCCTATCGCTTGACGTTTTCCGTGCAAATGTCAATGTCGCTTTAAAGTTGAATTTTCTACAAAATTTTGTGTTTAGGTTATTTTTACCATGTTAAAATTGTGGCTTGGTTAATTGCAGTAAAAAAGAGAAGAGATGACTATAGAATATATCAAAATATCATTTGTTCTTAGAATTTTAAACATGGTTTAAACTGTAATGCCAATTCAAAACGAAAATCCCTAAATCAGTCATCAATTTAAATGTAAGTTTTTTTAAATTTTAGAGCAAAATAGAAAAAATTGTATAAAGCACTCGTTTCATACATATTTGTCAAACTCACAGCTAGCATAGCTGAGCTATGTTAAAACAAAGCAAAATCGGTAAAAATTTATTGGATAACTTAGAAACGCAACTAACACAAAGTTTTTTTTTTTGCTTAGGTAAAACGTGAAACTTTTGAGCAAGATAATTTGGGAACTGTTGAAGATTAAGACTTAACATTTTAAATACAGGTTTTCAAACTTAATATTTCAATAGGATAAAAAAAATGATGTGGGGTAAGTGGGGCAAAACTCAAAGTCATAAAAATATATACCTACGCTATGCCCATTGAGTGCACATCGAGTGATTTTTTTACTCGGCTGCGCCTCGTACTCTCTTGCACTAAAAAGTAGGTTCGCGTACTCGGTGCGTAATATACTATTGTATAGGTGTAAAAGACCCTTTTATTGATATACTTGACATTATAGAACAAACTTTAAAATCAAGGTAATGCAAAAATTTAAATTTTGCCCCTTTTGCCTAACATCATTTTTTTTTTGAAAAAAATAATCCCGTTGAAATTTTTAGTTTAAAAACCTGTGTTCAAAATTTTAGTTCTTAATCTTAAATCGTCCTCAAGACATCTTGATTAAAATTTTACGTTTTAGGCAAAAACTAACCATTATCTAATGCTCTAGTAGAAGCATTGGTTAAAGAGGAGAACTTCTACTTAGTCAATGGTAGAAGTCAATTTGAGCGGGTCATATGAAGAATCGGATATGGTCAGTGACCATTGGTCACATTGTATAGATTACCTTTATTACCACAATCAGGAACAACAACATACACCAAGTCTCTTCTAAGCTATGAATGTTCTACCATCAAAAGTTTCACACAGGCACAATACATTTATCGCACACCGTTAAGGCGTTGTTCTGATTTTTGGTTTCAAAAAATCGTTTTTTTTTCGAAACGGTTCCAGCGAGAAAAAAAAACTATTTAACATATTAACTTAAATCTTTTGGAAATTTGTCGAAAATCATGTTGGCTGAAGTACAATTTTTTTTTTCAAAAGCTTGTTATTTATATTTTATCCGCCCTTTTTTAAAATTGCATTTTTTTGTTTTTTTTTACATCGGCACTTAGTGCCGATGTATTGAAATCTTCACCGAAAAGTCAAAATCTTTGACCACGTTTTTTTCACATTTCTCGATGTTTTAGACCATTCTGAGTCGAAATCAGTGAAAAAAAAATTTTTGCGTCCGTCTGTCTGTCTGTCTGGGTGTAAACTCTCTAACTCCATTTCTACATGAGATATCGACTTGCGGTTTTTTGCATATTGTTTATTATCGTATTCCGAAGAGCTGATTAGATTTTGGGGGTAAACGATTGGGGGTAAGGGGGTAAAAATAGGGTAAAACTCCTATTTTTAGCGTGTTTTGTTTATAATTAAGGGAATTATTATTGTATTTGGTTAATTTAGCACTTATATAAAAGATAATTTTAAACTGGTCAAAAAATGTTATAAACATCGTTTTCCTAAAACGCATTGTTTTCGAGATATTGGCGTTTAAAGCAGTAAAAGGTTTTTTTAGCATATCTCACATATTTATAACCCGATTTCAAAAAATTATATTTTAAATAAAAGCTCTTTTTAAGCCCTATAAAAAAATGTTATATACAGTTTTTTGGTAGAATATAATGTTAAAGATACAGAATTTAAAATCAAACAAAACACCTAGTTTGAAATTTAGTACCGATGTTTTGACAGGGTGCTTGGAACGTTTCATCTAGTTTTTAACTAAAATAAGAGTGATTTTTTTTAATTTTGATTAATGTCGACATTAGGACTATTTTTTAACAAGACTGGATTTAGTTTTTCGTGTTTCAGATCAATGGGGAGCTATCGCTGGAACCGTTTGCCATGTTACTTTAGAGGTTTGACGGCAAAAAAATACATATTTTTTGAACTTTACTTTGTAAAAATCTTTAACAATACAGGTTTTTTGAAAAGAAAAATTAAAACATCGTCAATTTTTTGCCTCAAAAATCACCATAACCCCTTAACGGCCATACAAAAATTTGGGACTTAAAACATAAGCTGGTTCGTCTTACTTTTTTATGTTCATCAGTTTTAAAATTTAAATTATTTTTTTGCACAACTTTTTTCCACTAGAATTCATTAATGTGATTTTCTATGTACAAAATTAATACTGTTACTGATAGTATTTACAAATAAATATTCATTTATCCAACACCTTCACAGAAACACTTGTTTTGAGCACTATTTTAAATGTCAAAACTGAGTTTTTTTCCACTAGTGACTAAAAAATTTTTCACCGACTCTTTTACGTACAGCTTTTGATCTCACCCAAAATTAGTTACATACCCTATTAATTAAGTATTATAACTATTCTATAAATAGAAGCACGTTAACTAAACCATAAAAATTAAAGAAAACCCCAAATTATTCTTTAGTTTTTGAATAAAATACTGTTTTTATTAAAAATTCTGTCATCACCGCGTCCATTTTGACGTTTGTAAAAAATGTAAAACTAGCAATTGTTTATATTTAAAAGGCATACTTAGGCCATGGCTACCTATTATTTTAGTATTAAGAAAACTTAATCTTAATATTTTTGACATAATTTTTCGCAAAATTATAGATTTTTATTTAAAAATAAAAGGTGTTGGATAAAATTAAATTCTCAACTCGTGTATTAAGTGATTTTATCTACTTAATACACTAGTTAAGAATTGCGTTTCATACGTGCTTTCAACTTACCTTCTCTCTCCCTCCTTCTAATCTTTTTTCTTCTTCTCTCGACAGTCGCCAACTCGGCTTTGACGTCCGCGTAAGTTTTTCGTAATTCAGACAACTTTTGCTGTAGGACCGCTATCCTCTGTGTACTATCCAGACTTGGATCTGGAAATTAAATAATGGATATAGTCCGGCACACCAATGCTCGGCTTGTTATGAGATTAACTAAAAGGTGAAAAAAAGACCATGAATCCTCGTAATTCAAGGTTCGGACATTATAGAACCATTTGCAGTTAAATCTCATCAGCTCGTATTTGGTAGATAATGTCAAAATGTCATCTGCAGACTTTATCACCATCATGAACCAATTTTCTAACTAACCAAAAGGGGATTCCTATAGTATATTTTACAAGGATTCTAAATTTTGAGACCGTTACATTTTGCAGACAGATTCAGAATCCTATAAGAATCGCCTTTTGGTTAGTTATAAAACTAAACTAAATTAAATTGTTTGATATTTACAAATTTAAAAAATCTATATAAAACATTTTACTATTCCTTAAAACGACTTTTATTTGATTAACGCAGTCGTCCCTCCGAAGTGACTGACCGATTTCGTGCTTTTTAGCACTCTTCAGAGCCACATATCGGTAGTAGGGACAACTACGAAAATCAAATCCTTTCCATATATCTCTATATAGAGTTTTTAGAAGATTTGGGTATGCTAAATCCAAATTCCTTGTATCTGTTGGGCAAATTTAAAATAAGGTCAAAGCCAACTATGTAAAAAATGTCTTTTTTTTTCTTTTTACTAAACGTTATTTTATCAGTGTATACAAAGCATTTTGGTGGTTTAAAACCACTGTTTTTTAGATGAATTGGGTGTGCCAAATCTGAATCCGATGGGTGCCACCTCGTATCTGTTAAAAAATTTTAGATTATTGAGACCAGAGCCAACTGCTATAAATTATTATATTTTTTTAAACTACTGAACCGTGCTTTCTCAGTGTATATATTTTTTTGAAGGTTTTTAGTTAATTTATGTACGTCGAAAAGTCCAAAATGATCAAAATTTGCGTTACGTAATACTTAAACGTCCCCTAAGAACATTGCTTCTTTAAATGCATTAAATTATTATTATTATTGTTGTTTGACACACGGATGTGTGCCTATTGAAAATATGTGTGGAATGTAAGTGCGTCTCACTTGCACGCACGCACGCTTATGACGTAAAGAAGAGAGCGCGCTGTCCGTTCGGTGATACCTCCCATTGCGTCGGAGGTTTTCTGCCGTGTGGATGACTATATTATTACACTATTCACAGCGCGTAGAGCTAGAATAGTATTATTCGAATTTCTCAAAATCGGCAAAAAAACGTATAAGAAAAAAATTCTTGGGAATACTCCGTCTAGTTATGCAAGATAGTAAGGGACGCGGCCCGTTTTACACCACAGAGCGCATAAATAGCATAATTATGCATAAATCGTAGTGTATCAAAAATTTAACAAATTTCGGTACTGTTTTCCTGGAAAGGGCCTATCCAAAGACTCGCATAACAAGCTTAATGTGTCGTTATGTATCTTGTAATGGTTGTTATGCGAGCCTCTGGATAGGCCTTAAGTTGTAACCTAAAAATTTGACGTTTTCCTTGTGTTTAATATAATTTACGTTTGTAAAATATGTAGAATATGCTAATTTAGTGTGAGTGTATGAAGAATAAACCAAAAAAATACCTTTTTCAATACCATACAAAATAACATTAAGTCCAAACCATTTTTTTATGTAACTTTCTCTTCTTTTATTAGCTTTAACGACCGTCAATCATTGCCATAGACAAAAAATGTCACAATATTTTATATGTTAAAAGGTACGAGTTTTTAACCAATGATGTAGATTAAAAATCGCGGGAATTTTAAACTACTATCTTGCATAATTGGACGGGCTATAGTACCCAATGGGTACAAATGTATTTCATGAAAAATTAAGAAATTCTAAAAATGTCCGTCTGTCCGTCCGTCCGTGGGAAATTTTCAGGAAAAATCAGGTTCTGTGAGGGAGAGATCCTTATTATTTTTGAAAACAATCGCCCCTAAAAAGAAATCCGTTATTGGAGGTTAAACTTAAAAAAAAAAGAAAAAACTATCATTAAAAAAGAAATATATTTTTTTACTTTTGTAAAGAGTTTTTTTTTGAAAAAAAAAAATTGAAAATTAAAAAAAAAATTCAAAAATTATTTTGAAAAATAAAATGTTAAAATTTTTATTTTTTTAAGTATTTAATTTGTTTTGCATTCTTTTTAAAAATGCAATATACCATTTACTGTGAATAGTATATAATGGAATGCTTATCATTACATATCTTCACAGTTATTATATTAAAATTGAATAAAAAAAAAAAGTTGTGCCAGGTACAGTTGATTTCAACAAAACTGGAAAAGTGGGGTTAAGTAAAATTTCATGTTTTCCATAAAATTTAGTTGTGTGAATGTGGATTATTTAAATGGGTTTATGCCTGTTTGAAAAATAAGGTTAGTTTAACCATGTCAAAAATCGTATGTTATTCTATGCATTTGTATTTAGTAAATACTATTTGGATTTTGAAGCGTATCTCTATTGTTAATTACTGTATTTCTGCTCTAAAATATTCCTATTCTAAAATGTCTATTATTAAATCCCCTTATCAATATATTTTGTATCTAATAAACTTGTTTTAAATACCTTTATTTTTAAAAAACACTACTAGTATATTGGTCTCCTACAACTAGGTATTCCTTATAGTTCCTCAATTTAAAAATTATAATTATGGGTTTTACACCAGTATTCTTCGAGTATTCTTGTTTTTCTGCTTTATCTCTCCCAATTTTAAAAAAATACACCAACATTTTTTGACTTTGACATTGATGTGGCAATAACAATATTGACACTAAATTTATTAACAAGTAAACAAATATTTGTCAAATGAAAGATAGTTCACAATGTAATTTTTTTTATAACCCCACTTTTTCAGTTTTGTTGAAATTAACTGTAGGACTCGAACCAAGGAAATTATTTCATTAAAAATTGTACTTACCGAATTCCACAAAGAAGTTATACTTCGACGGCCTCGGCGACCGATTCGCCCTGTCGTACGTGCCCACGTTCGTGCTGCCCGTGGTCGAGTGCTCCGATGTGTCGTCGCTGTCGCTGTTGTGTCGCGACCGGTTCAGCGGCTTGCGACCGCGCTTCGCCGGCGGCATCGACGTCGACGAGTCGTCCGTGCGGCACGACCGACGCCGTTTCTTCAGCGATCCAGGATACGAGTCGTCGCGTTTCTTGCACCCAATGGACATCTGCGAATCTAAAAATGGAAAAACTGGACTAAAACCCCTAAAAAAACTCCCTAAGTTTAAATTGCAAGAGTAAAGGGTGTGACTAATATCATATCCGCTTCCTTTATTCACGGTGCTTTTTGGGGGGTATTTTTTGTTTGTTTGGAAACCCTGATATTCCTGTACCATTTGATTTTTAGCGAAAATTATACAAATATGCAGAGCGCTTCGTTTTTACATCGGCACTTAGTGCTACTAAGAGTGCCGATGTATTGAAATCTTCGCCGAAAAGTCAAAATCTTTGACCACGTTTTTTTCACATTTCTCGACGTTTTAGAACATTCTGAGTCGAAATCAGTAAAAAAAATGTTTGCGTCCGTCTGTCTGTGTGTAAACTCTCTAACTCCATTTCTACATGAGATATCGACTTGCGTTTTTTTGCATATTGTTTCTTATCGTATTCCGAAGAGCTGATTAGATTTTGGGGGTAAACAATTTGGGGTAAGGGGGTAAAAATAGGGTAAAACTCCTATTTTTAGCGTTTTTTGTTTATAATTAAGGCAATTATTATTGTATTTACTTAATTTAGCACTTATATAAAAGATAATATTAAATTGGTCAAAAAATGTTATAAACAACGTTTTCCTAAAACGCATTGTTTTCGAGATATTGGCGTTTAAAGCAGTAAAAGATTTTTTTAGCATATCTCACATATTTATATCCCGATTTCAAAAATTTATATTTTAAATAAAAGCTCTTTTTAAGCCCTATAAAAAAGGTTATATACAGTTTTTTGCTAGAATATAATGTTTTAAAGATACAGAATTTAAAATCAAACAAAACACCTAGTTTTAAATTTGCAAACTAGATGGCTCTAGTGTACAATAGTGCCGATGTTTTGACAGGGTGCTTGCAACGTTTCATCTAGTTTTATAATTTTAAAGCAACCTTTACTTTATAAAAACATTGTTTTATAATTATTTGTAAGACGTAAAATGGACAGTCAATTTAACGTAATGTCAAAAGCAAAATGGTTAATAAAAATATTACTAAAAGTAATTTTTAAACCACTTATCATAACTGTCTTGGTACATTTTTTTATTCAGATTCTGCGTCTAAAGTTTATTTTTTTAAGGTATAGTTATTTTAAACCTTCCCGCTTGTAAACAATCTCGAAATTACCATAGCAACGTAAGATACGCATGCGTCGTAAGCGAAATGACTAGGCCCAATTTACACAACCGTAAAACGTTGACGTGCCATTAACGAGAACAAAACAATGCTTTATTCCTCTAAATTATTGGAATAAAAGCGATTTTATAAGCAAATTTTGTTTCTACAGGAATACAAAAGTGTTTTTAGCAACAGCTTTATCAATTCTCCTTTTTAACATCAAAACATCATGAAAACAAAGTAGGTAAATCGGATTTTGTGGAGTATTTAGCGGCAAATTTAAAATAACTATACCTTAAAAAAATAAACTTTAGTTTACCTAGTGTCCCTGAATTTTGATTTGACGTTTTCGGTCTTCAGAAAACGTAAATTAAACATTAGAGAAAACCAAAAATAAAAAAAAAATAAAGTCAAAATTACCATCCTCACTAAAGGTCGCCATCTTACTCCTTTGCAATGGATACCCATCATCGTTCGACTTGCAACTTTCGTTATCTGCCGCATTGGGCGACAAATCTCCATTTTCGCCCCTAGGCGATAAATTACTTATCGTGCTCTCCGGCGTGGTCGGTGGAGTGTTATCCAAAACTGCCGAAGCGGAAATCCTATCTTTAATATCTCTGTCCATAGGTGGCGCACCGATGTTCAAGGCCAAGGCAGGATTGGGCTGGTGCTTTCCAGCAGGTTTGGTTTCCTGCTGTTGGTCCGTTACAATGTTTTTACTGTTTGATTGGCAAGTATTACTGCTACTGGTGCCAGGCGCGCTGGCAAACGGCATTTCTAATACGGATTGTTTGCTGGGTTTTGGTTCATTTCCTATTAAAAAGTATTAAGTTATGTTACTACCATACTGCCGTCCTAAGCTGAAAGGTCCTATCTATGTATGTTTATGGGAGAATTAGCTCAGCGGCATCGATATAGCATTGACACTGAGCCAATGATCGTGAGTTCAAACCTCACTGGCGCCGATTGCCTTTTTCAGTTAATTAATAATTGAAATTTGGCGAAGGCGTACTCCCTAGATATATTGGTTCGAAAGTCAATTAAAGCCGGTGGTTCCCTCTACTACTAGCCCACACAAGTCCTGGACTTAGGGAATGCTTAATTTAGTAGAATAGTACGAGGTTAAAACACAAACATAAACATAAACAAACATACGTAGATAGGACCTTTCAGCTTAGAACGGCAGCATAGTACACACTATGTACATAGTGCTGTGGAAACGATTATTTTACTTTCTCGACGTTTTATATCCAAAAAATATGATTTCCGTCAAAAAAAAAATCTGTCTGTCGGTCTGTCTGTCTGTCCAGAATATTTGTGACCACGATAACTTAAGAACGCTTCGGGTTAAAGACTTTAAATTTGGACCATAGGTTGATTATCCAAAGTTCTGGGCTGGGATTGTTTTTGCTAAAAATCGGATTGGGGTAAGGGGATAAAATGATTAGTAACTGTCATGCCAAAATTTAAGAGGTGATTCTATATCCAAAAATATAAAAAAAAGTTTCCAGAAAGGTAGGTCCGGAAATGAGCCCTAAGGGAGCTACGGCCCTTCGAAGATGGACATATTGAATATTGAACAAAAAAAAGCGTTAATAAAATTTTAATATTGTAGGGTGATTCTTCATTTAAAACTAAGCAAAAAAGTATTCTTCACCAAAACACCTAAATTTAATATTAACGGAGTAACAGCCTCTTAAAAAGTAACGTTTTTGGGGGCAAAAAATGTTACTTCCTGTTAACTGAGTTTTTTTTAATGTTGCTCCTACATTGCTACACTATAAGAATTTTTTTATGTATTTTTACTCAAGGAATCTATATTTTTTACAAAAAATACAAAAAACAAACACATAAAAAAGTTTGGGGCAAAAATGTGTTAAGCCTCGCATATTTTGTTCGTCTAGGCACGCCTCTGGATAAATTTTAAAAAATTAATTAACATAAAATTATTGCCCTTATAAATACTAGTATACATGCAAAAGCTCGTCGCTTTAGCTTAAAGGGTACCAGAGTTATTAATTAAAAACCTTATTTTTATTACAGTTTTAAAGGGCCTTAGGCTCATTTACGGACCAACCTTTATAGGAACTTTTTTTGATATTTTTAGGTGTAGAATAACCTCTTAAATTTTGGCATGCCAGTTATTGATCACCCTGTATATTACTGTAAATATTATAGTATATTAAAGTACTAGTTTCATAACGCACTAGTACTTTAGTACTTTAGAAAACTCCAGCTAAAAACGTGTTATGAAACGAGTGCTTTATACAATTTTTTCTATTTTGCTCTAAAATTTTAAAAAACTTACATTTAAATTGATGACTGATTTAGGGATTTTTGTTTTGGGTTGGCATTACAGTTTAAACCATGTTTAAAATTCTAAGAACAAATGATATTTTGATATATTTTATAGTCATCTCTTCTCTTTTTTACTGCAATTAACCAAGCCACAATTTTAACATGGTAAAAATAACCTAAACACAAAATTTTGTAGAAAATTCAACTTTAAAGCGACATTGACATTTTCGCGGAAAACGTCAAGCGATAGGCCAGGTCTGTTGCCAACCCAAAAGAACAAAAAGTACAGACCTCTCATGGACCTATAAGAACACGCAAAATGCGTGTGATTGTGAGCTTATAAGAGTCACAAAATAGAAAATAGTAAATTATGACGTTCCATTAACAAAAGTAACACTATAAGGTACAAGTACAAGTAATATCAATTCAAAACTTACCATCTGTTGCTGGTGCTGGACTCCTAGGAATGGTCTCTTCACATAAAAGTAGGGAATGCAGTGTAGAATCGGGTTCCTCGTCCTTTAAATCCAAAACCTCATCTTTAATCTCCAACTCTTCCTCGATAACTTTGGGAGATTCTATCTTCTGAGAGATAATATCAAAATTAAAGTTCCTTGGCTCCTCCTCCTGTGATTGCGAATCGTCCGTGCTCGGTATTTGAGATATGTCGCTGTCTTTATTGACATCTTTGGCGTCCAGTGAACTTTGAGAGTCTTCGTCGATGGCCATTTTTTCCGAGTCAGAACTGTCAGAATCTGAGTCGTCGATGTACTGTCGGCTGAGAACTTTCTTGCGTTTAATACCTTCATATTTCGAAGCCAGAGGTACAGGTGATGGAGGTTTCTTTGGCTCAGCCTGCATTTTAGATTTGACAGGTTCAATCGTTTTTAACTTGACCTCCATCGTGGAGCTTGGAGGAGATTTTGCCTTAATTTCCGTTGCTTTGAGAATCTGTTTTGCATCCAAAATAATCGATTTTGGAGATTTAACGTCAACTTTAGACGTTTTTGCTTCTACTTTAGGTGATTTGTCATCAAGTTTCGGAGATTTAACATCAACTTTTGGCGTCTTAATATCAATTTTAATAGTTTTAACATCAACTTTTTGAGGTACAGAAGCCTTTGTTGTTTTAATCTCAATTTTCTGTGTTTTATTATCCGTTTTTGGTGATTTCACGTCTACTTTCGCATCCGGTTTCGGAGTTTTAACGTCTATTTTCGCAGATTTAACTTCCGGTTTGGGAGATTTAACGTCAACTATTGGAATCTTAGCAGGTTTGGCCTCAGGTTTGGGTTTGCTTTCCAACACTGGTAAAATTTTATTTAAATCAGCAGTTGGTTTCTTCTTTAGTTCCATTTTTACAAGTTTACCCTCAGATACAGTTTCAATTTTCGCTTCTTTCTTTGTGTCCGCTTTAGCATCTTTCTTGGTATCAGACTTCTCCTCGTCACGCTTCGGACTTTTAGATTCCATCTTTTTGATGGAAATAAACTTCTGAAGAATAGAGTCAGCGATTTTGGTTCCTGTTTTCTTTACATTGACGTCCAGAGTGTCTTCTAAAGTAGTACTTTTTACCAAAATCGGTGTAGTAGCAGTTATAGATTCTAAAAGAGAACTATCCGTTTCTTGTAAAGCAGGCGATATCTGTACCGGAGGCGATTTACTAGCCGAACTTGAAGCCTGACTTATCATGGAAAAAACGCTTTGCTCGACTATCGGTTTTTGGCCCTTTAATGGCGGTTCAATCTCCATTGGTGATGGTTCTCTTTCAATTATCTCGACTTTTTCCGGAGGTACTATCTTTTCTTGGAAGTCCAACAATTTATTTCCAATCGAAGTACTGGTAGTTGGTGATTCTATACCAAGAATACTTCCTAAAGTCTTAGGATCTGTGGGAAAATCTTTCTTTTTGCCTTGATAGCTTAAGGTGGAAGGTGTTATGGTAAACTCGCTACTATTATCGTCATCAGTCGAAGATCCTTGTGCAATTAACAGTTGCAATTGCTGACGAATTATGTCATCATCGTCGCTGTCTTTTTTGCTCTCGTCGTTTTTGGAAAACTCCATGTCCAGTGTGTTGCCTTCTGGTGATGATTTCGAGAACGGGTCCGAGAAAATGTTGTCGGTGATTTTCGAAAAAATATTCTGCGTTTCTCCATCGGACACGTCCAAATCACCTTGAGTAAAATCATCAACAGGGTCCGACGTTTCGTTGAACAAACCTAATCTATCTTCCATTATATTTCTGGTAACTTTATCCTTATTTTCTGGAACTTTTTCTGCAGTTTTTACCAAATTAAACGATGGAGATTGTACCAAACAATCGAAAGGATCTGCTTCCTTTTTGGTTTCCTCTGGAGGTTCCTCCTGCTTGCGCAACGGAGTTCTTTGAAATCTTTTCTTCTCCACTTCGGGACTTTTGGATTTTTCTTTGACAGGAGATTTAATTACCTTTTTTTTAGGTGGCGGAGATCTTTCCAACTCCTCGAAAATGCGAGGAACGCGTTTTTTCGTATTCTTCTCGTCAATTAACTTACTTCTGCTTTCAAACTCGAAAGGTTCTGGTTCTTTAAATTCGTAGATATCGTCGGAACTGGAGGATGTTTCTACAGGTTTTTCCTTTGCCTTTTCGTTTTTATCATCTTCTACAGTTAGCTTTTCTGGCAGAGGAAGTGTTGAATCGTCAGAGGAGGAAACAGCTTCTTTATCCGAAATTTCTATCACTGCCGTTGACGGTACCGATGCAAGTTTGTTCACCTTCGAAAAACCCTTTAATTCTGACCTAATTTGATTTAAATCGAAATCCCGACCTTTTGGAGGATTAATAACAATAACTTCATCATCGCTTTCTTCAGTCGATCTTTCAGATTTTTCCGATTTTTCGGGCGACTTTTTCATTTTTCTCGTACGTTTAGATACCGTTTCATTTTCATCCTCTTTCTCAGTATCTTCGTCTTCTTTTTCCTTTTTCTTATTATCAGTTTTAGTTGCAGTCGCAGTCTTTGG
Organism: Brachypterus glaber; assembly: GCA_958510825.1. Lineage (NCBI taxonomy): Eukaryota > Metazoa > Arthropoda > Insecta > Coleoptera > Kateretidae > Brachypterus > Brachypterus glaber. The sequence goes on along the minus strand of OY294044.1, from coordinate 3,062,102 downwards.
AATTATTTTTCTTTTGTACGTTCTAATTTCTGGTTTTTCTGTTTTTTCGGGCTTAGTTTCCTTAACTTCTTTAACTTCGGGTTCTTCTATTTTAGCAGCTCCGCTTCGGGTTCTGGTTAGTTCTTCCGTCTCACTCTCTGAGGCGTCACTATCTGACTCAGTTTGAGAAGAAACTTTTCTCGTTCTTTTCGAAAATTCCCTTTTACTTTTCAGTCTGCTCGCGGATCTAGTTGCTGGTGTAGCCGGGCTCTTGGTGCGACTACTAGTCGAGGTAACACTAGATGGCGTTGTCGATCGAACTGGTGGATCCGGATTGACGTTACGGCTAGACAGCGACGTTCCTCGGCCTACTCTTTTAGCCGCTACTTTAGGAGGCGGGGCGTTCCTCTGAGCGGAACTCTGATTGGCTTTAAGGCGTTTCGCCTTGTTGGAAGCGCTAAGATTTTCAGCAATACGACTAGGGTTGATCCACTCATCGTATCGAGTGTTCCAACCAGTGTAGTGTACCAAATAACTGACCCCATTTAAGTCCTTGTTGATTTGAATGACTTTGGCCTCGTAAGTGACTTTGGATTCGTGAGTTGGTCCGTAGTATACTTTTAACTTATCGTTGATGTTGACGGCGATAACCGCAGGAACCGTAGGAACCGTTTCAGGTGTAACGTCAACAACAGAAACCTTTTCGTCTGTCGTTCGTTTTCTACCTCGTTTCTTTTCTTCTTCCTTCTTTTCCTCTACAATAATTTTCTTGGGTTGTAATTTCGGAGGCTTAGGTGGGATAGTTTCCTTTTTAGATTCAACAGTCTTTTTCTCCGGAGTGACGGGTGCTTCCTTACTTTTTGACAGGGATTTCGAACGAGTTTGCTGTACTTTATCCTCGTCGTCTTTTTTCGTTACTTCTTCAAATTTTTCGACCAAGGCTTTAACCTTTTCACCTGATGCCAACTTTATTTTACGTTCTCGGCTGCTTTTCGGCCTTCCAACTGCCGGTTTTGTTGTTGGGGCTACTGATTCAGACTGATCCGTTGCTTCGCCACTACTGTTTGTGTCACTGGTTTCGCTGATAATTTCCTTCTTCTTCTTCTCCTCTTCTTTTTTTATTTCGATTCTCTTTTTCGCCTTGCTAACACTAGGAGTAGGTTCAACCACAACTGGTTTTTCTTCTTTAGGCTCCTCCTTTTTAATAGGCTTTTCATCTTCGTCGTCCTTTTCAGGTCTAGGACTATTAACAGGAGTATTTCTATCTTTATCTCTTATCAGGGATCTACCTCGATTCTTTTTTGTAGATCTTGTATGATTCAACATCGTAACGCCGAGCGTTCGGTGAAAAGTTTCGTAACTGGACAAACATTTTTTGTACACGTTCTTGACCTGATTGAATGTGTTTTGATTGGAGGGTAGTTTCATACGCAACGTGATGATGCGCCATTTGTTTTTATTGTTCACGCGATTGCCGCCGCCCATTTTATGAACCAATCTGAACAGTCTGTGCAAATCAATGTCTTTTCCGTTTATAGACGGGGTTTTGTTCAGCGGCGTACCGGCGTCGTCCAAGAATTTGTAAAGCTGGGCCACGAAAAGGTCTTTTTCCTCCGAAGGTTCATCGTCGGAACTCTGTAATAAATATTTGTGCAATTTATTTGTCGATATTTACAAAACTAAGTAATTATTACTATTATCAAGGCGTTCCACACAGGCGGAATTTTCTAAATTCATGGCCAAAACCCTTAATAAGCTCCAATTTATACCAAAATTTGTATTTAGGGGTTTTTGGGGCTGCTGAATACAAATTTAACATTCAAATTAATTTTTACAAAATGGCGGATCCAATATGGCTGCCGATTATATCAAAATTTGCAGATTTTTTACTAAAAAACATTGTACAGGGGTTTTTGAGGTCGCTGATTACGAATGTAATATTTATTTTAATTTTTACAAAATGGCGGATCCAATATGGCTGCCGCCTATATCAAAATTTGCAGATGTTGAATATCCAGGTGGGGTAAGGGGGTAAAATGTGATAAAAATATTTATTTAAACATTTTTTTTTATTTTTTTCTCTTCGTTTTTCAAAAAAAGAAATTTTTTTCGAAAAAAAATTTTTTTTTCGAAAAAATAATTTTTGAAATATTTTTTGAAAAGTTTTTGGTTTTTCAATTTTTTTTAAATAGTTCATTAATAAACCTAGACCTACAGGAAAAAGTATTATTTTGTTGGCAGTAGTATTTTTTTACTGCAAAATACCTAAAACTAAATCTGCCTGTCTTAGACATTTTTTAGATTTGGGGAGGGAGGTGCGGGGGATATTAGCAGCAAATTCTTGTTTTAATAATTAGCAAACACATTAATCTTCCCAACCAAGTGTAAAAAGTTGCTTAATGCTGATTAATCTGAAACTTTTTGCCAAGTCGTAATACAAGTTTAAAAAAAAGCAACCAAATTTACAGACTAAAACTTATGACTTCCCCTTTTAAACTCAATAATCAAAAGCAATACTTTTTTGTAAAAAATAAATAGGTACATACCTACGGAATTTAAATCCATTTTAAAAAACTGCTTAAAAAAGCAATAACTTTGATATTTATATTAAAAAAACTTGATTTTTCGGGAAAAATAACGTTTCAAAATTAGTTTCTTGGAACCCGATTTTTGAACTGACATTTTCGGTTCATTTGTTTTGATAGAAAAACTACTTTGGCACCATCTATTGGTACAGTTCATAGAGAAGATAAAAAAAGATAGACAACTATTTGAAGCAATTTAGCTTTCGAGGGTTTTGGCCATGAATTTAGAAAATTCCGCCTGTGTGGAACGTGAAAATAAATATGTTATTTCATTGTTGAACGTCAAAAGTTGCATATAGCTCTTACATCAGAAAAGTTTTCTTCCGAATCGCTGTCCAACGACTGAGAGTTGAACAAAGAGCTTCTTTCCCAATGAACAGGCAGTTCATTGTCATCCAAATATTTGACGGCCTTCGATACGGCTTCTCCAAGCACCGAGCTTTCCACTTTGTTGCCCAATTCTCTGGTGAATTCTGATACTTCTTTCTTGGGCACAGTGTAACTAGTAAAAATGTAAATCAATATAATTTATCATGGGAAAATATAAATAGAATAAGAAATATCAAAAGGGACTCTTAGCCAAAAAATAAATTACATCGGCACTTAGTGCTACTAAGAGTGCCGATGTATTGAAATCTTCGCCGAAAAGTCAAAATCTTTGACCACGTTTTTTTTTCTCGACGTTTTAGACCATACTGAGTCGAATCAGTAAAAAAAATTTTTGCGTCCGTCTGTCTGTCTGTCTGGGTGTAAACTCTCTAACTCCATTTCTACATGAGATATCGACTTGTGGTTTTTTGCATATTGTTTCTTATCGTATTCCGAAGAGCTGATTAGATTTTGGGGGTAAACGATTGGGGGTAAGGAGGTAAAAATAGGGTAAAACTCCTATTTTTATCGTTTTTTGTTTATAATTAAGGCAACTATTATTGTATTTGGTTAATTTAGCACTTATATAAAAGATAATTTTAAATTGGTCAAAAAATGTTATAAACAACGTTTTCATAAAACGCATTGTTTGCGAGATATTGGCGTTTAAAGCAGTAAAAGGTTTTTTTAGCATATCTCACATATTTATAACCCTATTTCAAAAAATTATATTTTAAATAAAAGCTCTTTTTAAGCCCTATAAAAAATGTTATATACAGTTTTTTGCTAGAAAATAATGTTTTAAAGATACAGAATTTAAAATCAAACAAAACACCTAGTTTGAAATTTGCAAACTAGATGGCTATAGTGTACAATAGTGCCGATGTTTTGACAGGGTGCTTGAAACGTTTTATCTCCTTTTTAATTCAATAAAAATCAAGCCCAAATTATTTTTTTTATAGATGTTAAAACCTCCAAAACACGCTAATAAAGAAACGGGATTTTTCATTTTGTTATACAGTAATTATAGAAATAATTATAAGATTTTTTTCGTCTCCTGTAAAGTTAGGACTTATACCAAAAGATAGTTTAAGTTGTCTTTTTTAAGTGTTGTAAATTTGAAGTCGATATCTCAACTGGTTCAAAAGTTTAGAGGGAGGAGGGACTTTTGGACCACACAGTTTAATAACAGGTTGATACAAGCATGATTTTTAGCTATGTAATAAAATAAAAGTAAAAAATAAACAAAAATAGTATATTATTTACCAAGTGAGAGAAGTTTAACATTTTTGACCTGCGACAAATTGCGGGATGAGCACGCTAGCGCGAATCCCGCAAGACGCGGTCACGTGGAAAATATAGTATTTTTTTCACTAACAGTACAATTAATTAGCTATTTATTTATTTTTTACTAAAATTTAATGAAAAAGCTTATAAATTTAAAATATCACCTGGTCGTTGGCGGCCATTAAAAAAACAAATGAATAACCTGACATTTCCGGCAGAAATTTTCTGTTGATCTGCTAAAATTATTAAGTTAGAAAGTGTTTCCGTGTTAAGTGTGATAAAATATATAAAAATGGAAAGTGAAATGCAAAGTGATGATTCTGGTACTTCCCTAGAAATAAGGGGACAGGCGAAAACTGTGAGGGAGAATCTATTGCCTCAAAAATCAATATATGGGGGTTGTACCTCTAGTCTATGATCCTTACGGTAATATATGGGTTGTATAATCTATGGTTGAATATGATGGGCCAATGCGAAAATTTTTACTTTTTGTAATCAAAATTAATGGAGAGCCCCTAGCACAAGCATATGCTTAGTTGGGGCTCAACATGACAATGTATGTATGAAAACAATAATATATAAATAAATAAATGATTTTCACTTTTCAAAGTGTTTTTTGTAAAAAATGTTTTATAGGTACTAATTTAGTTAATATTTTTTAATTTATCATGCAATAAATAAATTTGGTGCCTAAAGACACTTGTAAATAGCAATGTGATTTAATAATTAAGTGAAACGTCAGATGCCAAAACAGCTGAATAAAAATTAATTATTAACCATGGTGCAATTTCATTATATTTAGAACCTCTGACGTCATAGGTAGAGAAATAATATTTCTACCAATGAAAAGAACAGTAATTAAGATGTGGTTTTAGGCTGGTGGTGAAAAAATTAGTTTACTTACTATCTCCCATCTTTGAAGGACCTTACTAAGTACTCGTCCTTGACGTTGATTCTGACCGTTGGCTGGGCAGATGGTATAACCACTAGCCCTGGAAACCAATTGTCTTTTCCGCGTTTTTTGTCGGTGGCCTCTATACTGACCACCCGACCAATGTCTACAGTGTAACCTTCTAGATCAGGTTCAGTTTCCTCCTCTGGTTCGCCATCACTACTATCATCTCTGAAAGAAACAAAATCTTACAGTATAGACTGAGAAAAAGTAAGGGAAGAAACATTTATGTTTAGTCAATAGTATAAAATTAGATTGTTCTATTTCACCGGCGGCCGATTTGCCTTTTTCAGCAAATTAATAATTGAAATTTGGCGAAGGCGTAAGTGAAGCGGACACTCCCTATAAATTGGTTCGAAAGTCAATTAAAGCCGGTGGTTTCCTCTACTACTAGCCCACACAAGTCTTGGACTTAGGGGATGCTTAATTAAGTAGAATAGTACGAGGTTAAACAAAATGTATGTATTTTCCGGTATAGTAATTTAGACGCTAAATAGTCAGTTAACACGTTAGCTACCGGTGTAATAACAAAACGTGGAGTCCTCGGGACCGGCACATATCGGTACTGGACAACGAACTAACAACTCTTCTCTCTAGAATACGCATACCGTTGTTAGAACAAAGGGAGCGTTCAAGTATTACGTAACGCAAAATTTGGCCATTTTTGACCACATTTAAATTTTCTGTGTACATAACCGGACGTCACGGCTAGTACTTTAATAACGAATACTTTTAACGTAAAAAGTATACGGTGTATGTTATATTTGCCTATGTCCCCCGGGCGAAATTAGAAAACTGTTATTATTAAATTCAGTTTTAGAGACCTCAAAACCCCCTACACTGAATAAATAAATAAATAGTAAAATCAACTATTCTTTTTCAAATTCTGCTAGATGATTGGTCAAAAATAAGGATGTAAGTAATTTATTAGTGTTTTTGGGTGTATCTGTTAATTGACTATTCTTTTTTTCTTTCTATATTCACCGGAGGAAATTTTGCTTTAAGGTTTAAACCTGTTTTTAACCGGTTACTGCTTCCGTAAAATACAATTTTTATATTTAGAAAATTTGTTACCTAGGTTTTTAAGTATCTTTTTTAGTTTTGAAAAAAAAAATTATAAATATACAGGGTGTATTTGAAATAGCGTAGGAAATTTTAACAGGTGATTCTACATGATAAAATAACACAAAAAGTTCCTATAAACATATGTCTAAAAATGCGTCATAAGGGAGCTACGCCCCTTTGAAATTGGCTAAAAAATCGGTTTTTATTTAATAACTCAGGAACCCTTTGAGATATGTTAACGAGGTTTTGCACGTGAATTAATCCTAATAAGGCCTTTGTATGTCATTTTCGTACTTATTTAAACCAGGGGTGTGCGAAACGGGGGGGACTTATCAGTTTTTTGTCCCAAAATTTTTTGCAATTTTATTTTTGAAATATTATTCCTCAGGTCAAAATACATAAAAAAGGTACTCTTGTTGTAATACTGTAGGATTAACCGTTTCCGAGAAAAGTTCATTTGAAGGTGAAATTTCACGGTTCGAGGACGAAAAATTAAATACTAAAATGTCGAAAACCAAAATTTTAATGATGCAATGTTATTCTACATCAAAAACTAAGAAAAAAAGTTTCCATACATGTAGGTCGAAAAAACGCTTTTAAAGCTATCATAGCCCTTTAAAAATGGTGCATATTTAGGAGACCATAGCTCCATTACGATTGATTTTTGGAAGTACCTGTATATGAGGTTTTTTTTTTAGTTTTTAATGTACATTCGCCCTGCATCATTAAAATTTTGGTTTTCAACATTTTAGTATTTAATTTTTCGTCCTCGAACCGTGGAATTTCACCTTCAAATTAATTTTTCTCGAAAACGGTTAATCCTACAGTATTACGACAAGAGTACCTTTTTTATGTATTTTGACCTGAGGAATCATATTTCAAAAATAAAATTGCAAAAAAGTTACACAGAAAAAAGTTTGGGACAAAAAACTGATAAGCCCCCCCCCCCGTTTCGCACACCCCTGGTTGAAATAAGTACATGCAAATAACACATAAAAATGGGCCTTGGTAGGATTAGTTGACGTGCAAAACCTCGATATATCTCAAAGGGTTCCTGAGCAATTAAACAAAAACCGAATTTTTTAGCCACTTTCAAAGGGGCGTAGCTCCCTTATGACGCATTTTTAGACATATATTTATAGGAACTTTTTGTCAAATTTTATCATGTAGAATCACCTGTTAAAATTTCCTATGCTATTTCAAATACACCGTGTATACCCTTTGATTGACTGTTGCTAAAGGTCAATATAAAAAAAATTAGCAATAAAAAAAGAGATTCGGTCCACGATTCCGGCGCCACTACCAACGCTAAAAAACGTAGCGCCACCACTGGAAGGTCAAATATCACATAATAATGGATAAAAATTGCTTTTGATAGTAAATCGACTTACTTTAACTGCCTGTTTCTTCTACCTCTTCTACCACCAACAACTGGATTTCCAAAGTGCTCTGGATGAGTCAAAGGTAACTGGTCCAGAGTTTCACTTTCATTGAAATGGCGGCCACTTTTTAAGCATAAAGCTGTTCTTCTCAGTGTTGTAATGTCCCCATCATCAAAGACTATTCAGAAAATGGCAAGAAAAAATATAAAACATTTGTTAGATATATTTTTCTATTTTGCGACTCTTATAAGCTCATAATCACACGCATTTTGCGTGTTCTTATAGGCCCATAAGAGGTCTCTACTTTTTTTTCTGTTGGGTTGGCAACATACAAAAGCCTATCTCTTGACGTTTTGCGTGCAAATGTCAATGTCGATTTAAGTTTATTTTTTTACAAAATTTTGTGTTTGGGTTATTTTTTACCGTGTTAAAATTGTGCACTGGTTAATTGCAATGAAAAAAGAAGAGATGACTGTAAAATATATCAAAATATCATTTGTTGTTAGAATTTTAAACATAGTGTAAACTGTAATGCCAACCCAATAAAAAAATCCCTAAGTCAGTCATCAATTTAAATGTAAGTTTTTTTAAATTTTAGAGCAAAAAGGAAAAAATTGTATAAAGCACTCGTTTCATAACATGTTTTTAGCTCACTAGTACTTTAGAAAACTCGCCGCAAGCGGCTCGTTTTCTAAACTTGTACTCGTGCGCTAGAAACGTATGTTATGAAACTAGTACTTTAATATACTATTAAATTTTTTGAAGTTTCCATAAGCATAATGGATGGATGAGTAAAAGTATATTCTATAACTAGTATGGAATAGACAATATTTCGCGCGAGCGGAAAGTTTGTCATACGAGCCGGCAGGCGGTATGACGGTCCCGCGAGCGCGGAATGACTATTCCATACGTGTTGTAGACTATACTTTTTCTTTGACTGCAAATATGAAACACTGTATGGCTTTAAACTGCGGACAAGATTAAAAATAATGTTTTTTGTGACTCGACATTGCAAATGCAACAAAACACATATTTTTAAATAAAGCAATTAATGTTATTTAATAATTTTATCAAATCAGTATTTAAAAATTTATTTGAAAATTAATCCAGGAATAAGGGTAATGTTATTAATGTTTAAAGGACTTCGCACATTTATGGAGGAAGATGTTTTTTCGGTATGTTTGAGTCTGTCAAAAACTTGAGCTGCCTTAAATCACAGATAATTCTACATGATTGTATATTACCACCAACTGCAAAACAATGACCCTTTAATGAGACTATGACTATGGACTGCTGCTTCTCAGTTTTTAATAGGGAAAAGTTTCCAACACAGCCTCCCTGGTGGAAAATAATGTTAGAACGACTTGACCTAACGTTAGATGAATGTGGTTTGAATGCTTTTTACTAAAATGTAAAATGTAGGTCCGGTCCCAGGGCATAACAATAAAAATCTTTGCTAAATTTAAAAATTAGTATTACTGGGCCCATGAAGTGGGCATAAAGAACCAAAAAGATCTAGCTGACATTAAAAAAAAAAAGTCCAAACTCCATCACTTGATGAACCCAACTTCCGATATGAATAAATATAATTTCCCAACTTCAGTGAAACTGTCTGTATTATCAGAAACTGTTTTAACAGTTGTTTTTACAACTAACTATTAACAGTTGGTTGTAACCTAATAAAAACAATTATCGTATCAAGTGTGCCTTTAAACATATAATTTTCTTATGTAGTTTTTATCAAGAACCCAAATTTTGATAAGTAAAACATGTTAATGAAACATATGCACATGTGGAAACACACTCCTTTGGTATACTTTCCAGAAAAAATGTTTACAGCAACTTTTAATGTTAGGTATTTCTAGAATTATTATTATACAGGGTGATCAGTAACTGGTGGTCCGGAAATGAGCCCTGAGGGAGCTACTGCCCTTCAAAGATGACATATCGAATGGGAAACAAATAAGAGCATCAATAAAATTTTATTTCTGCAGGGTGATTCTTCATTTAAAACTGAGCAAAAAAGTATTCTTCACCAAAACACCTAAATTTAATATTAAAAGAGTAATAACCTTTTAAAAAGTAACATTTTTGGTGGCACAAAATGTTACTTCCTCTTAATTGCATTTTTTTTGAAAATGGTTGCTCTTACAATGATACACTATATGACATTTTTTAAGTATTTTTATTCAAGGAATCTATATTTTTTACAAAAAATACAAAAAAACTACACATAAAAAAGTTTGGAGCAAAAATGTGTTAAAACACATATTTTGTCAATCTAGGCACACCTCTGGATAAATTCAAAAAAATAAATTTACATAAACTTATTGCCCTTATTAATACTAGTATACATGCAAAAGCTCGTCGCTCTAGCTTAAAGGGTACCAGAGTTATTAATTAAAAACATTTTTATTACAATTTTAAAGGGCCATAGCTCCCTTAGGGCTCATTTCCGGACCAACCTTTATAGGAACTTTTTTTGATATATTTGAATGCAGAATCACCTCATGAATTTTGGCATGGCAGTTATTGATCACCCTTTATAAAGGTGTGAATGGGTAAACAAGTGAAAATAGAATGTTGAAAATAGCTACAAAATAACTCACCAACAGTATATTGACTGCAGTCTTGTATCTTTGTGATGGTGGCTTCTACAAATTCTTTTCTTTCGGGGTGCTTAGCCTGAACTAGTTGCCCCACCCGTAGAGTCCCTTTAATTTGCTCATCACTAACAGTTGCAGCTCCTAAGCCCATTTTGTATGTCACCTAAATTAAGCAAAAATGTGTTAAATTCAGGTAAAATTTAATTATTATGGCAACTGTTGTCATGTACTTATACTAACCTTGCATTTTACAACCCTAACAACTTTGCTGACTTTGGCTTCACAGAAAGCTCCTTTGTATTTCGCACTTACGGCCGTACCTACAGATAAATACGGCGGATCGTCCACTTGCTGAAAATAAAGGGAATTGTGTAAAAATAACAAGTTTATGGAAACTATCAACAAGCCAAACAATTGCACTTACCATTTTTGTTTTTTCCAAAAATATTAGTGTGCCACTTAAAATAATGAATTAAATTTCAAAGAAATTTAAATATAATAAACTTTAAAAACAATATTCTCTTTTAATTACAGTTTATGCTAGTTTCAGAGAAATTATTTATTTTGAACAGATGCATTTCAACACAATAAAACTATTTTGAGATCAAGAGTTTGTACTTTTATCGCAGAGCCATAAAATTCAACCACGTATTTTATATCACAACACCACAAAGAAACCATAAGTTCACATTATTTATTCGTCAACTGAAAGAGAAACTACACAAGGAATTGTAAAATTCAGGCGGTTGCTTCGATGTCATTCTGTCACTATAAACAGGTTTGCCATATTTCCTAACAAGGAAAGTGATTGAGCAACACTGTAAAAAAACAGCGCCATCTTACCTACGCGTCATGGAACTTAAGTAATTATATGGACGTTTTGCTACTAACCGTTAGATGGCCATAACTTTACGCTCTCCATCTAGCGGATAGTTCTTGTAAACTCCTCGTTTGACAATGGCTTCCATACATTTGCCGCTAGATGGGAAGACCATTTATTTTCTAAATTATTGCGCGCAAAAAATGAAAATTTAAACCTTCCCTACCTGGGTATTTTTTCAGGAGTTGCTTATACAGAGTGATTCAGAAATAAAAACATTTTAAGGGGTGATTCTATGTCCAAAAATATGAAAAAAAGGGAGCTACGACCCTCTTGAGGGTACATCTAAAAAGTAGTTTTTATTTAGTTAATATCTCTGGAACCCCATGAGCTAAGTAACAATTTTTTCCACATGCCGTAAACCTGATAAAGGCTATCCGTTTATGTAGTTTTTATTTGGTAATTTTAACCAGGGCCATGCAAGTTCAGGGGAAATGTTACTTTTTTCCCCAAACTTTTATATATGTGTAGATTTTTTGACATTTTGTTAATAAAATATATTCGCCTGCGCTAGAATAATATTATACCTACGGTAGTTTCGAATTTTCAAAAAAAAATCAAAAATCGTCCTAGAAAAAAAATTCTTGGATATAAATTTATGAAAAAATAAGAAACTTTTTTTTTTGAAAGTCCGTCAGTCCGTCCGTCCGTCTGATGTCACGATTTTTCTAGCACGATAACCCAAGAACGAATAATCGACTTAAGGAATTTCAGACTAAACCTAAAAATGTCATTAATCTAATGTTATGTTAAGTTAGATTTATGTACTTTTCTACCAGGGTAGCTTGTACAATGTCACATAAACGTTCAGCCTCGAGTGTCCATTAACAAAACTCCAACCTGTCCCTTTTCAAGGGCGTAGATGAGGGGGGGTAATGGGGGTAACTACCCCACCCATAGGCGTGGGCGCCAATTTTGTTTGCAGGGCGCCAAGTTTATTAGAAACCGTGAGGGACACAGTTTTTTTTCTTTTTGGTATTTTTTTGGGCGCCAAGTTTGGTAGAAACCGTCAGGGACAAAGCTTTTGTCTTAGGGTATTTTTTTGGGCGCCGTCATTTTTTTTGTAGGGGCGCCACGTTTGTTAGAAACCGTCAGGGATAAAGCTTTTTTTCTTGATGGCATTTTTGGGAGGCAATTTTTTTTGTAGGCGCACAAACCTTTATTTTAGGGTGTTTTTTCTTTTGCTAGGGGCGCCAAATTTCAGGCCGGCCCTGGGTATTACCGCCCCATAGAAGAAAAAGATCTACGCCCTTGTCCCTTTTAAGAACATTTTTTTAATTATTAATAAAATTTAGTGCATTGGCCAATAAATTTTAATCAAAATAAAGTGTTTAGGGTCTGGTTGGGGCAGCTCTACCACAAATACGCATTTGAAAAAAAATCAATTTTTTAGGACCACATTGTACAGGTAAGAACAATAAAATAAGTTCAATTAATTTATGGGAGGATTGGTGTAGTGGACTACCGCGTCGTACTTGGCGAGTTTACTACCCAAATAGCGTGAGTTCGATTCTCACCGGCGCCGATTTACCTTTTTCAGTTAATTAATAATTTAAATTTGACGAAGGCGTAAGTGAAGCGGACACTCCCTAGAAATTGGTTCGAAAGTCAATTAAAGCCGGTGGTTCCCTCTACTACTAGCCCACACAAGTCCTGGACTTAGGGGATGCCTAATTGAGTAGAATAGTACGAGGTTAAACAAAAAATGTAAATGTAAAACACAAGAATTAAAAACTTAACAATTTATTAGGTTCCATTTAGACTATAAAGAAACACTTTCATTTAAAGAAAAATCGCATTCTATTTTTGATTTTACTTGTTGCATGATGTATGGTAATTTTTCAAAATCATTCAAGTTTTCCCAGACTACTAGATCAATTGGTACAACTTGGTATCCTTCAGCTTCAAGCATTTTAAATGAGATCTGAGCACTCTTTCGGAGATGTTTGGTATTTATTGTGTATAAAATAGGTTTCAGCCCAAATATACAAAGTCTGTAATAAAAAAACAAAATGTAAATGAAAAATAAAAGCGTACACACAGATTATAGAAGTGTACACACAGATTCTCCAAATCCATATTATACGGGAAGTCGGGGTTAACTGGGCCATAGGGTTAACTGTTTCACCTGGATTTTATCAAAATTTTTTATTAGTATTGGCGTCCTAGGGCAAATTCTCGTGATACTTAGTTAGTAGTATTTTTTAAAGTATTATTGTCCACGTGTAAGTTGTAGTTAAGAAAGTTCATTTTTTTCGATGAAAAGTAGCTATGGGAGCGTTCAAGTATTACGTAACGCAAAATTTGGCCATTTTTTTTCTTTCAGATTCCTATGTAAAAAACTTTTCTACATAATAATCCGAAATATATATATTTTTTTATTTTGACACACTTACCGGGTTTAAGTATATTTAAATATTTATTCAAGGTTTTAAGCTGGTCTTATTTTTGGGAATAATCTGTGTCGTGGTTGACCAAAGCAGTGGAAACAGTTGTTTACAAAAAATATATACCCTGTATATACATTTTTTTCCTTTTTTCGAAAAAAGATTTTCTTTAGCCCTGTTGAAAATGACGGGTCTGCGCGGATATAAATGAGGCACAAACCGGACATAAGCGGATGAAATTTTAAAGTCCAAACCGGTTTTTAGTGGGTCATAATAATGCCTAAATAAAATATAATTTATATGAAAAAACTTAAGATTATTTTATATTTATTTATTTATTTATTTATATAAGCAATATTTCCATAGAAAATGTTTCCGAAATCTTTTCGGATATTTGGCTTGAATGCATACAAAAAAAAAACAACTTACTTACTATATCTCAAGATTTTGAGGGTCAAGAATTTTTTTCATTGCCATATTCGTTTTCAGCGCCCAAACGCAGAAAAAATATAGTCTGGTTTATGAAAAACTGTGCACGGAAAAAAAAAATTATAGCTAGGAGCGCTATAACACACATACCAAGCAAATTATAATCGCTTATTATATAAATACAAGGCTTTCTCTTACAATTATGGCAGTCAGTGTAAAAATTTATATGAAATACTTTAATTGTTTAGTGAATAATAAAATATAACAAATAGTATGGCATTTATAGCTTAAATAGATTTAATTATTGTCCGTGCTAATAATTTTTATAATATAATAAAATTTCTGTAAATTTATAATAGTGCCTGTAATAAATATAATCGTGTCTGTAATATATATAATCGTTTCCAATTTATTTTTAACATTATTAGTTATTGTGTCCCTTATAATCTATAGCTTAAATCACTATAATTTGCCACTGTTACCAAATATCTTATAATGTATAGCGCAGAGCCCACTAATTTCTTTCCGTGTGTAATGACTTCAAAAATCTGTAACCTAGGAGCCGTTGTATACTTACACTTGCTGATCTGGGTCAGTTTCAATATCTTCTATAAACCTAATTTTTTCTTTATTTAAACTAACAGGATATCCTCCTTTTCTAAATACTATCACATGATCTAAAAAAAAATAGATTTTTGTTAGATAAAATTGCATCATGCAATATCCTGTGACACTCCGAAATTTTAACTAGCTTTTTCGTGTTACGTAATGACTAAAATCCATCAGATGGCGAAATAGTCTACGAGCGAGATATGGAGCACTCTAGATTTATGATTTTATAAAATTCTATGATACATAACCTCAAATGTTGTTTATCTTAGAAATAAACGTCAAAATATTTTATAAGTTGCTACTAAACTATAATACTTTTATCTGTATTATGTGATTACTTTTAGTATTTTGTGATAACAATGGTTTTACTATAGTTTGTTAACATTAAACGTATTTATAGTTGACACAAGAAAATATAGTAACTAAGAATTCAAAATTAAATCACCAGAATCATGGCTTACAGTTTTTGATGTGCCACATATCGACACTCCCAAGCAACAAGGATGTAACTCAAGTTAGACCCATTTTGAGTTATACTCATAGGTAAACGACTTGAAAAAAGACACACATGGTGGTACTACTCAGGTTTCTCCACAGTCCACTTTAAGCAAAAGTTTACTTAAAATCACTAAAGTAAGAAATTCTAAACTTGAATATTATCAGAAACAAACAGTAAATAAACAATAAATACTTAAACAATTAAATAGAGAATTTTATAAGCTTTCAAATGATGTATCACATGACTTCCTTTTCCACTTCAATCATTTACCCACCCTTAAATAACAAAAAAAAATATTTTAGAAATTTAGCTGTCGTGAAAAATGACAATATATGAGTTACGGCTTTGTTGCTTGGGGGTATCGATATAAAGATTTAGAGACTTGATTATTATTTCTAAAATCATATACCAGGTATCTATAACTTACCTTAGAATAACCAAAGAAGATGTTCTCATAAAAACACACACTAAAATAAACGTCATGTGAACATATGTTTATAATGTCAATGTTTACGCATGGCGCCATCTAGCAGCCACCGACTAACTATCATTTAAAAATTAAAATTATGATCTAGAAGGCTTCCGATCTCGCTCGTATATCTCGTATGTATATATTTCGGGCCATATGCAAAAAAAAACTTAAATTTTGTCTATCTAGAAACCCAATTAACACAGACCACCGGCACACAAAAAAAAAAGTTGTTTGTACATCAGACACGACCTACCTACCGGCATGTATTTTGACCCGCTGAATCCGAATTTCAAGTCAGTTTGGGCCGTCCACCCTTCAATATTTCCCCTCATTCAGTTCATACATCAGTTTTAGAGATATTGCAATTTTTTGCTACTTTTAACATTTTTCAAGGTTTTTGTGCAATTTCTATGATTTAGAACGGTTTATGGTCTAAATAAACTTCAGATTTGTATTCAGCGGATCGAAATACATAAGAATTATGCTTAATTTCGATTCATAAATTTTTTTTATGACTATTTATCCCATTTTTACTATCTTTACAATTTACTCGATATTGAAGGGTGGACGGCCCAAACTGACTTGAAATTCGGATTCAGCGGGTCAAAATACATGCCGGTAGGTAGGTCGTGTCTGATGTACAAACAACTTTTTTTTTTTGTGTGCCGGTGGTATCATAGAAAAAGAATGCCTCACCTATGCAATGTCCTAATTTTGATTTCAAATTTGTAATTACGTATTGTGGACCTCCAAAAAGATGATTTATTGCTGGTTCCAATGGAAAGCCTTCTTTTCTTTCTCTATATTCGCTTACTCTTTCACCAAACTCTTCAGGGCTGTACGTTTTTGGTAATAAATCGATCAGATCAGGTTTGTTCAACTTTATACATTGCCAAATGGTATAATAATTTTCAATATCTGACATATAAAGTTCTAGAAGAAAATATATTTAATTAATTTTAAAAATCTATTTAGCACTTAAGCCATGCTAATAGTATATTAAAGTACTAGTTTCATAACATACGTTTTTAGCGCACGAGTACAAGTTTAGAGCCGCTTGCGGCGAGTTTTCTAAAGTACTAGTTCTCTAAAAACGTGTTATGAAACGAGTGCTTTTTACAATTTTTTTTATTTCGCTCCAAAATTTAAAAAACTTACATTTAAATTGATGACTGATTTAGGGATTTTTGTTTTGGGTTGGCATTACAGTTTACACTATGTTTAAAATTCTAAGAACAAATTTTTATTTCAGTTGCTTTTCATCCGTGAAACGAGTAACATGTACTTTCGGCTGGAATTAGTAATACGTTAAACGCGTTTAATTTTTTAGCATCAAGTCTTTTAGTATTAGTTATTTATTTATTTATTTGCTATCTTAGATATGTCCCAGAATCGATTTTATATATTTTATAGTGATTGTATGGAAGATGTGCAGTAAAATGACGAACATGTGATTATATTGGAGTAAGAAGGGAATTTTATGTTTTTTAATCATTTATAATGCTGATAAATTTTGATTTGGAAGCAACTAACACGTGAAGAATATTTTATACGTATAAAAATTTTTATATACTAGCGCATGCGGAAATATAATTACAAATTAGAAAAAACTGCCTTGGCAACAGCTAACACAACCAACAGTAAACACGAAAAGGAAAGAAGGAAAAGAAAAAGAAAAGGTCTTACAGAAGACTGGAAATTTTATATAATTAAAACAGGAGTGGGCATGGTGAAAAGCCAGACAAGAACCACTCTTGGTGAATTGAGTAACTAAGAGGGATCTGGCTAATTATCTCACTGAGAAAAGGCCAAAATAAAGAAAGAAGAAGAGAAATGATATTTTGATATATTTTACAGTCATCTCTTCTTTTTTCAATGCAATTAACCAGTCCACAATTTTAAGACGGTAAAAAATAACCCGAACACAAAATTTTGTAAAAAATTAAACTTTAAATCGACATTGACATTTTCACGCAAAACGTCAAGAGATAGGTTTTTGTATGTTGCCAACCCAACAGAAAAATAAGTAGAGACCTCTTATGGGCCTATAAAAACACGCAAAATGGGCCTCTGGCCCTCGGGTTTGTAAGTCGCCCGGGGGCATGTAGTAGTAGTAGTAGTAAGGGTGGGGAGGCTACAAGCCATACTAGTTTGTTATTGCATCCACCATTTAAAAAAATCCGAATTTTCAATTTGATTTTAACACTATCGTTGCTAGGGAAATGCTGTATTAATAAGTTAATCAAAAATAAAATGTACTTTATGTCCCACGGGCAGGCCATAAAGTACTCTATTATGTAGCTGGTAAGGGAACGTTCAAGTATTACGTAACGCAAATTGTACCAAAATTCATACACTTCATACCCCGGTTCTCGCGTTATTATAGATAATAGAGATTTCATATTTTGGCTACCCCCCTAATAGGGGGTGTCTACAGCTTTGAATAACGCGTTAACCGAGTTATGAAGTGTATGAATTTTGGTACATTTTGCGTTACATAATACTTGAACGTTCCCTAACTAAGCAATACGATGAAATAAAAATAATAATAAAACTTACTTTTGAATAAATTATTCAAGAAATCTTCAGATAGACATTTAGATATAATGTCTAATTTATAAATATCCAATATACATAAGGATGCACAAAACTTGATCCATATTATGTTTGCATCTTTTTTAGTCGTATCTGCTGCATTTTTGGTATTCTCTATAATGTTTTTAACATAATCCCAGTTTTTTGGTCTATAATCTGTTAGAGAAATTATGCATACTAAAGAATAAATATCTGTTATACTTATTTCACTTTGATTTTCGTCAAATATTTTAGTACATATGTAATCCAAAAGATACCTGTTAAAATGATTCTAAAAAATAAGAAATTACGACATGTAATACGTAGTATTCCATATTAATCACAGTAATGGTACAGGGTGACCCTAACAACATGAAACAGAGCCAATATCCCAAAAAGCTGTACAAAATATCAAACATCTAAAAAGGAAGTAAAATTGATTTTTTAAAGGTCTCAACCCTTCATCCCAACCACCTCAACTTTAAAAACATATGGAAATCTTCATAACATAGGGGTGTATACACATTTTTCTTTTATTTTGATGGTTTATTAAACCAAACCTAAAACTATCAAAATTTCAACAAAAAAAAAAAGGCGTATGTTATGAAGCCCTCCATATTAATACTTATGTACTTAAATAAAAAAATTATATTTATACTTACAATCCTGACGAATTT
Source organism: Brachypterus glaber (assembly GCA_958510825.1). Lineage (NCBI taxonomy): Eukaryota > Metazoa > Arthropoda > Insecta > Coleoptera > Kateretidae > Brachypterus > Brachypterus glaber. The sequence continues at coordinate 3,043,347 of OY294044.1, read as the reverse complement.
TTTTAAAACAAACTGTGCTTCTTTATAGCCCAAATTATTATCAATAACATAATTTGCACAAGTATCGTAAAATACTTCATCATAATAAAAGGGAAATTTTCTTGAATATCGGTGAACCAACTTTGATAAGGTAATGTCCATGTCATTGAATGATAGATCGTCAATATGAACAATAATATCATTCAAAGCTTTTTTCAGCAAGGGAGCAAAATATTCTTTAGGCTCGATCTGACACAAGGACCATAAAATACTTTTGGCTGTTTTGGCATCAAATGACCCTTGATAGTTTTCCAAATGTTGTAGGATGGTTTTAGTTGTTTTTTCTGTTATATTTCGTTCTCTCGATGCATAATATAAAAATTCAGCTAGTTGATTTAGGTTGTCAGGATCCACTTTATATGGTAAATGGATTTCAAAAACCAAAGGTAATGCGATTTTTAATGCATCTACCAAGTGTGTGCTTTTAAATTGGTTTAACAAAAATTCTAAGAATATTATGTGATTTAAACTTAACGAGTTAACATTTTGTCTGATTAACTGTAACAATGTTTGTGTTATAACACTATCAGAAGGTACACCCAAGTATGAAACAACTTTTAAAGCTTCAAGTGTTTCGTTAATTTCGATTACCCCAGCTTGTAGTTTTAGTTTTTTACATAATTTGTCAAAACTCTGCAGGCTTAAAATTTCTTTCATTGACATATCTGTTCTAAAAAAACAATAAAAAAATTAAATACAGTTCCTACAAAATATTGCTTTTTCCTAACATTATAACAATAAAAAATACAAAAAGAAAAAAGTAAAAGATTAGGCAGGTTTTTCTTCTGGGGGAGGGCGGTTACTAAGGACACCAAATCTGTAAACTTTAGTACAGTTTTCTAGTGGCTGTGTCCTAGTATCCTTAAAGGTAAGGGACTCGTAATTTTTTTAAATTTGCATAATATAATTATATATGAAGCTGAAGTTTGCAACGTTTTTTTGCATCGAAAACTCAAATAGTATATTAAAGCACTTATTCCATTACACGTTTTTAGCGCACTAGTACTTTAGAAAACTCGCCGCAATCGGCTTGTTTTCTAAACTTGTACTCGTGCGCTAAAAACGTATGTTATGGAACTAGTACTTTAATATACTATTTGAATTTTCGTTGCAAAAAAATGTTGCAAACTTCAGCTTCATAATTATAAACCATGCACGCTCAATAACGTGACCTCAAAAGTAATAATAATTTAATTTAATTAGAGTAATAATTTGTCATAACAAAAATTAATATTCAATGGAAAGGACTCATAATTTTTACAGATATAATCTGAAAATAATCTAAAAATGTTTTTGTCCGTTCACCAGAGGTGGAGGAAGACTATTTTATTATCAGATTTAGTTACTTAAAAAAAACACCTATAGGTGTTCATATATGTACATATATCGACACTCCCAAGCAACAAGGATGTAACTCAAGTTAGACCCATTTTAAGTTATACTCATAGGTAAACGCCTTGAAAAAAGACACACATGGTGGTACTACTCAGGTTTCTCCACAGTCCACTTTAAGCAAAAGTTTACTTAAAATCACTAAAGTAAGAAATTCTAAACTTGAATATTATCAGAAACAAACAGTAAATAAACAATAAATACTTAAACAATTAAATAGAGAATTTTATAAGCTTTCAAATGATGTATCACATGACTTCCTTTTCCACTTCAATCATTTACCCACCCTTAAATAACAAAAAAAAATATTTTAGAAATTTAGCTGTCGTGAAAAATGACAATATATGAGTTACGGCTTTGTTGCTTGGGGGTATCGATATGAACACCTATAGGTGTTTTTTTTTAAGTCACTAAATCTGATAATAAAATAGCTATAGCTATATAACTCTCACCGCTGGGAGTGGATTAACAATATTTATTGTCAGATTCAGTGTCAGCAACTCCAAAACTTTCAAAAACCACAAAACAATTAAAAAAAATAATATTTAAAAACTTAGGGAACATTCAAGTATTATGTAATGCAAATTTTGCTCATTTTGGACCCCCCCCTGTAACACTATTTTCCTATACCATTAACATGGACATAACACTCCAAAATGACGTGAATAATTTAATCTTATAGTTTTAATTATTTTATCCAATACATACAGATAATAAGACAATTACCAGCTTTATTTTAAATAAATAAACTCAATAATAACCCCCGCGTGGCTTTTACTTTATTGAGTGGATAATTATTTATTTTACCCACTTAACTGTCACGTTTAAAAATTTTTTCTTATAAATGTCATTAAAATTTTTAATAAAAATATGAATTCCTAAGCCATTTATTAGGTAAAACCTTGTATGGCACTCATGGGTAAACTGATATTGCCCTCTTGAAAATTAACCTGCTTGGCTGACGCCTCACAGGTTAATTTTCTCATGGGCAATATCTTACTTTACCCACTAGTACCATAAATAACTATTTTTTACTCACTGTCCTTTCTGTAGTTCAAATATTGAACGTAAGGCCTGCATACTGTGTTTACTGTTCATAATATGATAATGCGTTGATACTAAATCTAAGACATTTTTTGGTGTATTTGCCGTTTTTAAATGTTGCATTAATATATCAGGTGCTACTCCAGGCTTTATTAACTCTAAAATAAGGCAAAATTTAATAAAATTTAGTCAAACTTTTTACTAGACTTACCACTGTTACTGAAGCACATATGTCTTAAGTAAATGCCCTGGGCAAATTTTGTACAATTTATATTCATATATTTTAATACGTTGGCCATTTTCCTATAATAAAACACTGAAGTCCAAACCTCTTCGCCGAATTTCAGAAAATAACCTCACTTTTTTACAAGATTTAAAAACGGTTAATTTACGCAACCATTCTCTTTTATTTTGATAATAAATAGTTATGTTTCTTTTCTATTTATTTGCTTAATAGGTACACTTCCTTAAAATAACTAAATCATCATAAAAATTACTTTAAAAAAATACAATTTTCTTTTTTGACAGCGCACGCCACTTTCTCATTTTTTCAAATTCTCAAATAATAAACATTTTTGTTATAAGAAAAAATTAATACAAAATAAATATAAACATTTTAGATAAAGTCAATGAATTCTAATTCATTAGATAAAGTATTCAAATGAAACGATAAAATTAACAATAATTAAATTTAGATTATAATTAATATTTTTTATTTCTTAAAATTAACACAAAATAAAATTAAACTAGGTATTCAAGTTCAACCGAATGCCTCTATTTTTAGTAAAGCACATTTCAACCTCATATTTAAATAAATGGCCTTCCTATGATCCTTGGAATTTTAAAGAATGCCTAAAAATTTAAAAGTGGCGCGCACCTGAACTTGACCCTGATTGGTTGGCATGAGTAGGCAGATCATACGAACCATTTTAATTGGTTTAAAAACTGCCACTGTGTATAACAAACCTGCAGCTTCAAAATGACTATTGCAAAACAATAAAAATAGCATTCGTTAAATAACTATATCTTTATGATATTTTTAATCACTGTTTAAGTGTAAATTGTACTTCAATAAAATAATTGTGAGTGGATTGGATAGTGATTTTTCATCATGGATGAAGAAATGGAGACTTCCGTATTGAAGAAAAGCGAGTTCAATTTTCAAAAAGAAAATGTTTATAATAAATTATTGCCCTATGCCGAATATTTAGACGAGGAATCAACCAAATTGTTTACAGACATAAAAACTAACCTAGTGAAAGCTGTTTTGGCAAGGGAAATGCGACCAGGTTGTGCCCTATGGACATCCAGACTAAATAAGTAAGAATTTATGTGCCCTTAAATATCTGCCCTCTATAAAAGTGCATTGTCATACGCGAATAATCTACAATTTTTCATGAATTAGTTTTTCAAAATAATTACAATGTCATAGTGACAATCATTTGACATTTGACAAGTGCAGTGGTGGGGTATTTAAATTTTTTATTATTATATTATCTATATAGGTTCGTGATTATATCTAGGAACATGGTAATGATTGTGGTAGCATTATAATATTATCTCTTCTTTTATTAAAGTTACTCATGAATCATGACTCATGAGTTACGGGAAGTAGCCATTACCGGGAGCATGCAAAAATTAGAATTTAAAAAAACTCTTTTTTCAAGTAAATAGACACTTTAAACTATTGTTCACCAAGCGGAATGTCATGTCGACGCTGTTAATACTCAGTGAGTCACTTGGTCATGGTCCATGACTAATGGAGAAGGATTTAATTTTTTTTTTTGAAAATTATTTCTCTTTTCAAAAAACGAATAGTTAATACAAAAATATTGTTTTTTTTTATTAATTATTCGTTTTTTGAAAAGGGAAAAAATGTAAAAATGAACTAGATGAAACGTTGCAAGTACCCTGTCAAAACATCGGCACTATTGGGAAAACTAATAACATGCTATTAGAACAGGGTAGCATAACATAATTACAATTTTACTACTACTCCTCACTGCACAAACTAACTTGTATAATATTTATATTAAACTTTAGCTTTTCTTGTACACTTAATATATAATTAAAATTAATAATAAAAATATGTTTTTACTTGGATGCAAGTTGAACTTATTAATTACAATTTTTGATTGATTTTAAAAACAAATGAATGGAAGCTTAAAATTTTTATACTAGAGCCATCTAGTTTGCAAATTTCAAACTAGGTGTTTTGTTGTATTTTAAATTCTGTATCTTTAAAACATTATATTCTAGCAAAAAACTGTATATAACATTTTTTATAGGGCTTAAAAAGAGCTTTTATTTAAAATATAATTTTTTGAAATCGGGTTATAAATAAGTGAGATATGCTAAAAAAACCTTTTACTGCTTTAAACGCCAATATCTCGAAAACAATGCGTTTTAGGAAAACGTTGTTTATAACATTTTTTGACCAATTTAAAATTATCTTTTATATAAGTGCTAAATTAACAATAATACAATAATAATTGCCTTAATTATAAACAAAAAACGCTAAAAATAGGAGTTTTACCCTATTTTTACCCCCTTACTCCCAATCGTTTACCCCCAAAATCTAATCAGCTCTTCAGAATACGATAAGAAACAATATGCAAAAAACCGCAAGTCGATATCTCATGTAGAAATGGAGTTAGAGAGTTTACACCCAGACAGAAAGACAGACAGATGGACGCAAAAATTTTTTTTACTGATTTTGACTTTTCGGCGAAGATTTCAATACATCGGCACTCTTAGTATCACTAAGTGCCGATGTAATTAAAGTCTTTCTCTATGAGTCATGGACTTTGACCAAGTGACTCACTGAGTATTAACATCGTCGACATGACATTCCGCTTGGTGAACAATAGTTTAAAGTGTCTATTTACTTGAAAAAAGAGTTTTTTTAAATTCTAATTTTTGCATGCCCCCGGTAAATGGCTACTTCGGTCCGACCCGTGATTATGACTCATGACTTTTCTTATACTAAAGCTGCTCATGTGTCATAATCCTTAAAAATTAAAAAAAACTCATTTATCAGGGTTCCCACAGATTGGGGAAAACAGGGAAAAGGGTAATCTAGAAAACCTGTAATTTAGCTACTTTTTGCTTAACTATGAGGAACATATGTTTGATTTACAACAGATCTCAGATCTTTTTGTTTTTTTTGTTACATTCCTACATCCAAATTACTCACAAATCCAGAATATTTCTTTGATCTGACCTCCAGTTCTATACCTAGGGGCCAAAGAATTTCGCCTCTATAAAAAAGTCAACATTTTATCATTCTAGCATAAGGAAACATTCAAGTATTACGTAACGCAAATTGTACCAAAATTCATACACTTCATACCCCGGTTCTCGCGTTATTATAGATTATAGAGATTTCATATTTTGGCCACCCCCCCTAACAGACCCCTTATTAGGGGGGTAGCCAAAATATGACATCTCTTGAATAAAGCGAAAACCGAGGTATGAAGTGTATGAATTTTGGTACAATTTGCGTTACGCAATACTTGAATGTTCCCTAAAAATTTTATTTGGAAAGTTAAAAATTTGAAATTTGGTCACAAGTTAGCTCTCATGGTTAGCTATGTTTCTGTGAAAAAAAGTTTAAAATTTTTGTACATAGAGAGCGCTGCCGTTTACGGTAAATATAAGTGGCTAAATCGTAGTTTGTTTTGGTTTTTTAATGTTTGGTGTTTTTTTTTTTTAATAGGGAGTGTTGGTTTAAGGCATATCCAGAAGCTTGCATAAGAACATAAAACACAAGAATGTGATGTCGTGATTGGCTTACAAGATACATGGCGGCACATCAAGCCAATTACGACATCGCATTCTTATGTATTACGTTCTTATGCAGCATAATAATAACATAATAATTTATTATTGCTTAAAAGCTGGCACTAAATATGCAAATTTTACACTTGAATGTAGCTTGTGTAATATTATTTTCAGGTATATAAAAATTTATGGATTAAAGTTTTCAAAAGAGGACCACATTGCCCTAATTAAATTATTTTATGAGCTAATCATTATTCCTGACTTGGAACCAACTAGAATTAATAAATGTGCAAATACATTAATCCAATTATTAAAGTAAGTACAACATATAGCTATTATATAGGTTTATTACCCTCGGGCCGGCCCCATCGGCCGGCCCGAGCGTAATAAACCTACGAAACCGAAATTTAACTGTTTGCCCGTGTATTAGACAATATTTTTTATTCGATTGTTACTAATTATAATAAATTATTAAAATATACTTAATTTTAAATTGCAAAAAGTATTTCTTTTTACTGTCTTATTACTTGTCTAGTTATCCATGACAAATTGATTTCCAATCAAATCACTAAATCGCTTCTTTTGCGCGAGGTTTCATTTTCAAATTAAAAAAGCTATAGCTTGGTGATTAGTTTCTGTTAAAATGTGTCTGTTATGAAAATATTAATACTTCTGAACGGTTCTATGAATATTATAAATATTGAAATTGATTTTAGAATTGAAATTTTGTGTTTTTAATTTATATTAGACTTCAAATTTGGACCATAGGTTTCTTATCCAAAGTTCTAGGCTGGGATTGTTTTTGGTTAAATCGGGATGGGGTAAAATGGGGTGAAAAGAATTCTTTTCATTACATTTTTTTTTAATTTTTCGTTTCTCGAAAAAAAAAATTTTATAGAAATAATTTTTTGTTTTAATGATACTAGGCCTACAGGGGAAAGTATTCTTTGATTAGCAGCAGTATTTTATAATTAGTATACATAATTTTTAAAATGATTATTTGTAAATATGTATGACTCTGTTTTTAATAATGTATTAAGCTTGATATTTATTTGATATGAAATGTTAAGATATGAATCATAATATGATTCCTAGCATTTGTATTATACAGTGTACAGTTTGTTTCAAAATACTGCTGCCAACAAAATAATACTTTCCCCTATAGCCATAGGTTCATTAAAATATTAAACAATAAAAAAATCAAAAAAATTTTTTTTTCAAAAAACTTTTTTTTTTCGTAAAACGAAAAATAAATTGAAAAAAATGTGTTTTTGAAAAAAATTGTTTTTACCCCATTTTACCCTTTTACTCCAATCCGATTTTTACGAAAAACAATCCCAGCCTAAAACTTTGGATAATCAACCTATGGTCCAAATTTGAAGTCTTTAGCCCGAAGTATTTGTAGGAGATATCGATTTTTTTCTACCTTAGCGCATATTTCTTATTAATTATAATATATATTCATATACCTACATATGGTCTGCCACATAGACATTATTATGCACGATAACTGAAGAACGCTTTAAGCTAGAGGCTTGAAATTTGGTATACAGGTATGTTACTAAAAGTTATAGCTTTGGATTCTTTTTGGTGAAAATTGGGGTGCGGCAAACGATCGATTTTTGCTATTAATAAAAATTAGAAAAATAGTGTACATAACTCGTTGGAAAGTGTATTTCACTCGCGTGAAATATGTCACTTTCCACACTAGTTATGTAATATACTAATTACATATACAGTTGCGAATAAAAAATATTGCGGGGCTGCCTGTAAGCCTGTATAATCGTATAACCTAAATATACTATAAGCTAATTTTATTATCGAAACTATAACATACTAGTATGAAGAACAGCATACTACACACATTTTATTAGTTAACTACAACAAACAATGACGTCACACTTACTATTCTTAGTAACCATGTACCCCTAGGTGGTTTGCTCGCATAGTAAGTATTTCTATCCTTTTCTATCATATTTCTGTCCTTTCCGAATCATATTTTTTCGACGAAGAGGAGGTTAGTGTTTTTGTGGAAGCCGGACTTATGTACAAGATTGTTTTGCCACTTTTGCATGAATTCTATTGATATTATTTTAAACAATCGTCAGATATCATTGGTGGATAATATAGGTACGATAAACAAGTTAAATAAAATTAAGTAATTTATAAGCTTTATGCAAAAATGTTCTTGCAAAGTTAGGACAAGCCTAATGTTTTCCTTGCAGACCTCATTTTTGGTTCTCAATTTTAAATATCGCAAAATAAACAACTTAATCAACTTTTTAATCTCGAAAAAGATTTTACAACTATGACGTCATTTAAACAACACTCTTCAAACCATACTAGTATGTTATAGTTAAGATAATAAAATTTGGTTTATATTAATATTGTTTTTTGTTTGCTAGGAAAAGGTATTTACTATCACGAAAAGATTTGGAACTAGATTGGAGACCATTGTATAATCTATGCCAAAGAGTAATGGAAAAAAGCCACTCTGAGTTGGGAATGTACCGCTATTTTTCCACGTTTGAAAATAGTATATTTAACGTAGTTAGAGCAGCAAGAATGTAAGAACGACGAAAAATTAAAATTTTAACCTTTTTGTCTCACACGGCGGGTTCAAAACATGTTTTTTTTTTTTAATTTTCACATTCATCCAAAATTGATGTCAGTTATTGTTAAGGGATCGAATCAACGAACTAATAACTCTTCTTTCTAGAATACGTTAAAATAAAGTATCGCCAAGATCTCGGTTTGTTTGTAAACAAATAGTAGGTATATTCAGGCCTGAACAATAACTGGTATTGTTGTCTCTGTTAGAACAAAGATGTGCGAGTAAGACAGACGAATGTTTATGTTGTCGACGTTTTTGTCAGTTTTGACGAATGAAATGCCTATTCTAGAGAAAAGAGTTATTAGTTCGTTGGATCGAATATGTGTAAAAGAAATTAAAAATTAAAAAAATCGATGGAAGAAATTTTGATAAATACCGAAAAACGTCTGTTTTTGGATATTTTGTAGGTGTATCTAACATGTTAATTATTCTTTTGCATTGAAAACTTATTAAAATCCCCTTGTATAGCATATCAGTGGAAAACTATTGAAATAAGCTATTTTTTGATATATGATATAAAAATAAAAAGTAAAGCTGGTTGCATACTTTAAGGGTTTTTAATTTAATTTTTTTTTATAAAAGCTTCCTTAAGCTATTTACATTTGTGGGAATTTTTGAATAAAAACTTTATGTTATAGTTTTTGATGTAGAATCACCCCGCAGCATTAATTTTTTTCTTGGCGCATTTTTTATTTTTGATACTCGGAACGTGAAAGATGTTAAAATTGCAATTTTCTCGAAAACCGTTGGCCCTACGGTGTTACATAAATAGTATCTTTTTTATGTATTTTTAAGCAAGGAAACATATATTATTGAAAAAATGTCAAAAAAGCTAAAAATAAAAAAGTTTGGGACAATAAAGAGGCAAAGCCCCCCTTTTCGCACGCCTCTGGTTAAAGTTACCAAATTAAAATTAGATAGAATGATTTTCTTTATTATTAAGGGCATGTACAAAATTGGGGGGTTTTTGCCTCTTTTTAGCCCCAAAGTTTTTGTTTTTAGTTTTTTTTTTATATTTTTTCAATAAAATATGTTTCCTTGCTTAAAAATACATAAAAAAGATACTATTTATGTAACACTGTAGGGCTAACGGTTTTCGAGAAAATTGCAATCTAAACATGTTTCACGTTCTGAGTATCAAAAATATAAACTAAAAAATGCTCCAATAAAAAACTTAATGCTGCAGGGTGATTATACATCAGAAACTATAACATAAAGTTTTTATTCACAAATGCCTACAAATGTAAGTGAGAGAAAAAAAGAAAAAATTAAAAACCCTTAAAGTATGCAACCCGCTTTACTCTTAATGTTTATATCATATATCAAAAAAAAAGCAAGGGTATCTTAATAAGTTTTCAATGCAAAAGAATAATGAACATGATTAAAAAACATTGTTTAAAATACCAATGCAATTTTGCCAATAATGAATAAGAACGCCCAAATTGAGGCTCAAAACGTAGAATGTACGTCGTAGATTGGTTTCTCAATCGTGTCATCTTCTTACATGATACATGTTCTTTAGCATAGTGTTTATACACCATGATCTACATTGTTATGGAACAAAAAGAGGTTAAAATTTTGTAGTCCAGTATGTTACAATTTAAGTGTACAGTTCATTTCAACAAAACTGGAAAAGTGGGGTTATAAAAAAAATTACATTGTGAACTATCTTTCAAGAAGACATACCACTGGCCGATATGGTTTACAGAGGCCAATAATAGGATAGAAGAAGAACTATCTTTCATTTGACAAATATTTGTTTGCTTGTTAATAAATTTAGTGTCAATATTGTTATTGCCACATCAATGTCAAAGTCAAAAAATGTTACTAAACACAAATGCATAGAATAACATATGATTTTTGACATGGTTAAACTAACCTTATTTTCCAAACAGGCATAACCCCATTTAAATAATCCACATTTACACAACTAAATTTTATGGAAAACATGAAATTTTACTTAACCCCACTTTTCCAGTTTTGTTGAAATCAACTGTATGTTGTATTTTTTGTTTAGATATTTTCCGGCAAGTTCCACTCAAGAAATTTTAGACGAGTTTAGACCAAAACTATGCCCATTTAATGGTCAAAAAATAACGAATGCGATCCAATATTTAGAAATATTTTTGCCGGTTTGCGTTGAACCAGAAGAGGCGGATATTAGCTACAAGTTATGGTTTGATGAATTTATGACACTTTGGAACACATGCCACAATGCCAGTCTTTGGGAAAACGTAAGAAAATAGGCAACATATATTTTTTTATACTAAAAAACCCAAATTTTAAATACACGGTGTATTTAAAATAGGGTTAAAAACAGAGCATATTAGTGACCCCAAAAATCGATCCGGACAGAAAAAAAAACAAAAAATATTTTAGAAACACTTAAATCCCGCCCACAAACGATGCATTTGTAAGGTTTACATATTCCAAGTTTAAAGGGCTTATTAAGCCTATTTTTAATTTTATTAAGAAAACGTTTTTAGACTTTATTCGCTAAAGAAACGCACTGTTAGTGCGTTGTGACGTCATTATCTTAAAGATAAATTTCTAAAAAACAAAAGTAATATTTTTATTTCAGAGCCCAAGACCCCAACCAACCTTATTTTAAACGAAATACTAAAGAAAATCTTGTTAAACTTTAAGCGTTAAGTAATAATCAAACAACGCCTTTTGGTAAAATCACAACATTCATCATTTTCTCTTGGTATTTTATTATTACAGGTCCAGAGAATCAAGTTTAGCGGCATTTAAAAGATTTTCAGTGTGCCGTAATATTTAAGTGACCCCTTAATCAAGTTATCCGGCTTATCTAAGTTATCCGATATTCCTCTAAAAATTTGGCTGGTAGTAGAACCAAATTAAGCCGTTTTTAAGTGAAATTGCGTTAAAATGATTAGATTTATCTTAATTATCCGGCTTACCCGGCATTATCCGAGCGTCAAATTAAAACGGGACCACCTCATGAATGCCTTCTTTAAGTTGCAAAAAGTTTCATCAAATTCCGTTCATTCGTTGCAAAGTTATGCGGGAACAAACATAAAAAAAAACAGTCACACGTCGAATTGATAACCTCCTCCTTTTTGGAAGTCGGTTAAAAACTCTTACCAATGTAAACTCGCTCAATGAAACCTGTAAAACTTTAAAACTAAACTAATTTTTATTTTACAGCACATGACATGGTTATTAGCCAGGTTGTCCAGCTTCAACATGGGTCACATCAATTGGCAACCCTACATTTCTATAATGTTCACTCGTTTCGTGCGTGCCCTCAACCTACCCGTTGTCTTCAAACAGAAACAACTCGGAAAACAACATAAAATAGACATAAGCCCGATTGCAATTTGGATAACCTGTGCCTTACATGGCGACAATAACACAGCGTTCTACCATTTCGAAAAATTTATGCAGACTTTAGAAACGTACTTTCATTCAGCCAATAGCGGTAGATGGACCAGCAAGTTGCGAGAGCTTTTGAAAAAGTTGAGCTTTTACTTTTTGCAAAGAGTACATTCCGAACGGTTTAGAAAACCTACCTGGGAAAAACCTATACCTGATGGATACAAACTTACAGATGCTGATATAGATAGATTCGTTAATATAATGAAGCCCTGCATTGAGCAGGCTATGTTTTCCAGAGCTGGACAACAGGATACTAGTCTAACTCTGCAATATCTGGCGACCTTGAGGCCAAATATAATAATTCCTATGACTTTAGATAAATTGTATGCTTCCATGGATAGTTTGACGGAGCCTCATAAGCTTGTTTCCTCTATGATGGGTGTAATGTCAGTTGGAAGGTATGAAAGAGTTATTAGAGTTACAAGTTTAGGAATGTACCCTGGTAGAAAAGTACACGAATCTAACTTAACATAACATTAGATTAGTGACATTTTTATGTTTAGTCTCAAACGTTATACAAAAACGTTATAAAATATATAAATCTAACCTTAAAAACTAACGTTTGACAAAAACGTTATAAAATATCTAAATCTAACCTTAAAAACTAACGTTTGACAAAAACGTTATATAATAGATAAATCTAACGTTAGTTTCCTAACTAAATTCTAACCTTATTCTAACTTTAAATATTTTTTAAATTTCCATTATTAATACGTAAGCTATAGTAGAAAATACTCATTTCAGACAGCTATTTGCCTAGGTTTGATAATTAGTTATTATTTCTATAAGTTTAAAAAAATATCCCCCAAAAGTCAAAATTATAGTAAGTCTGACAACGCTGTATAAAAATATTTTAAGATTCTGAGTGTATAAATAAATATTAACTAACTAAATATAAAGTTTTTCTGAGAGGTAAACGTATTTATCGAAGTATAACAGCACATTACACGAAAAATATTTAGGACCACCTAAAAAGATGGCTAATTTATAAATGTAACGAAATTATGTAAAAATATTATGATTCCTAAAATATATTAAGATTTATTTATATGAATAAATTTATCTCCAGCTGCCATTTTATGATGCAGGTAGAAATTTCCTAGTTGGCCACGCCCCCTCCGAAAGTTAGAAATTAAACGTACTTATAACGTATTTCTAACTTAAAAACTAACGTTAGATTAACGTTTGTAACTAACGTTAGATAACGTTAAATAGCGGGATATTTGTACATATTTTATAACGTACTTTTATACAGTTTTCTAACATTATAAAAACGTTAGTCTAACCATAAATTTCTACCAGGGTAGACATGTTAGTGGACGGGTGGGACGATCTGAAATGCAGCATTTTTTAAATTATAGGGGAGGGTGGGGTGATATAAACCACAATAGGGGTAATGTTTCCCCGCTCTCCCTTAACCACATCTGCTTTTATATTCTCCCACTTCATATTTTAAAAAATCTTAGCGAAAATATGTGTTAAGGGCTGTCCATATATTACGTAACGCGCCTAGGGGGGGTCAGAGAAATTGTTACGGTTTGTGACAGGGGGGGGGTCTAGGTAAACGTTACGTAACGGAATTTAATAAATTTAATGTTTATTTCCTAAGCTTGGCAGATGTATTTTTATTTCAACATAAATTACTATTTAGTGGCCCATAATTCCCTTTTTCACACAAAAATTGACGAAACTATGCATATTTAAATAATATTGTAATCAGTAAAAAAACTGTTGACATTGATATTAAAAAAAAAATCTTACGGCCCTGTTCTTGCGTGATCTTGCCGATGAATCATCGGCGATGATATATTTTCGCGCAGAATGTGTATTCATAGAACACCAATGTGTGTACTATTTTGTGTACCTGTGCATAAACAATATACGTGTTATATGTGACACTCTGTGTAAAAAGAGGTACCTAGTATTTTTTCCCTGTGTAAGATTGACTATGAATATTTTTTTAAAGTTTGAGTGATTTTTTCGTGTAAATTTTTTTTAAGGTTATGTTATACTATATTTTAGGTTCATGTTTGTTTTGTCGAGAAAAACGAATCAATAGTGAGAATACAGTTAAATTTATTGCGAAACAAAATTTTTATATTGTTACGCGTTACACAGGGTGGGGGGTGTTGGTAAATGTGACACCTTGTTACACAGGGGGGAGGGGGGATCAATTTTTTTGAAAAATTGCGTTACGTAATATATGGACCGCCCCTAATTAATATAATATAATAATAAAAATAATTTTAGATACATGGTCCAAGGAGCTCGTAACAACTACCCTGAAGGCCCCACTCACGTCGTGCCTCTACTACTCGCTCTGTTGCCTGGCATAGATCCAAACGATATTAAAAAATCGTACGTTACCTTCAATTTCATCGTGAATTTTGTTAACATGATTCCTCTGATAAACTCGTCCGATGCTCACAACTACCACGAGTTGAGCGAAGAAGAGCATATCGTTTGCGAAGCAACGGCGAACTTTGAAGATTTCGTTTTACAGTTTATCGATAAGTTGTGCGTCTGGGTTGAATCTTGTTCTTTGGATTTTGTCAGACTGGAAATCGCCAATAACAGTAACAATAATAAAAATCGTTCCGAAACTTTGGCAGAAAATATAGTTGGGTCTGTTATTACAGCCATTTTAGGACAATGTTCTCCAGAGATATTTACAGTAAGTGTAATTAACCACTTTCGTTCCATTGTATCCACGTATACGCGATTTTCCATATACATTTTAATCTGGAGTGGGGACCTCAAAGAACTTTTACCTAAAGAAGTAATTTCAGACCAATGTTTATGAATGTGTCATCTTTTTGTGTGTTTATTTACTAACAGAAACGCGATCAGCTTTGTTGTGTAAAATGTAGATGTCGCTAGTCGACTTTCAGGCTACCTAGTAGCGATGTTGCGTAGTTTCCACCTTATCATGAATTCAAATCATTATACTTAAATTAAAAATGTAAAAAACTTTATTGTGTTTACTATAATTATGTTTAATAATATAGTATATTTAAATCTATTAAAATTAAACTATGGCTTCACCCCTTCCGCTCCAGCCGGTTTTTCAAGGTACAGGTCCCCCAAAGAACTTTTACCTCAAGAAGGAGCATGATGAAATCTACCGTATGCTTTGTTTGAAGCGTGAACCAACTACGGTGAGGGGCTGGGGGGGAGTGACTATTGTTTACACTTAGTACACGTAAAGAGAGAGAAAGAATGTGTAAACTCACAGTCTAATGTCGTAAAATGACTGACAGGGGTACAGTGTTGCCGATTGGAAACATATACTTTGGATATTTTATTGTAAATTTTAAGAAACATTAGTTCTGTATGAGTTTTATATAAACTAGTAGTTTAATTTTAATAGATTTAAATATACTATATTATTAAACATAATTATAGTATATACAATAAAGTTATTTACATTTTTAATTTAAGTATAATGATTTGAATTCATGACAAGGTGGAAACTACGCAACATCGCTACTAGGTAGCCTGAAAGTCGACTAGCGACATCTACATTTTACACCACAAAGCTGTATCGCGTTTCTGTTAGTAAATAAATAAACAAAAAGATGACACCTTCATAAACATTGGTCTGAAGTTACTTCTTGAGGTAAAAGTTCTTTAAAGAAATCTAATCCGCCATATTGGATCCGCCACGAACCAACCTACGTAGAAACACCTCTTAATTTCTCGAAATTATTTTTGAATAACCGTGTATATAAGTTTATATACAATTAAAATTTTAAAAGTTACACTTACTAATGAATCCCATTTGGGTTCGAGAACGTTCCATTCTCCTCTCAACGTACAATGACGCTAATCGAATTATATTTTAGAGTGCCTTAAAAAAGTTTTTTAACTTTGTATCGGATAAAGTGTTGGAAATCCACATATCAGGAAAGATGATAGCTGTGTCTTGCCACTGTTTTGCAAGGGTGAATCCAAAAGAAACTCTAAAATTATTCGTACCACATCTTTGCAACAAATTAGAGCAGGTCATGAAAGAAAATCCAAACATTGGAAATGAAGAAAATATTGACGATGAGTTTCTTTACAACTTATTATTATTATCTGAGGTAAAAATATAACTGCTGTAAAATAATATAGAATAATATAAAACAAAATCCAAAGAAAAAATTAATCAATGAAAATGAAGCTAATTTTATTATTTTTCGAAATTGATATTTTCTTGTTCATTAACTATTTTTTTTTTGTTAATCTGTAAAATATGTATTGGAGATTTTGCAGCAATAAGATCTGGACAAAAGAGGAGTAGATAAAGAACCCTAATATACAGCCTGTTCCAGAAGTCGCGTACAGAAATTTGAGGCTATATTAAAAACCCTCTGGAAAATATGAAAAAAATGTCAAAAAAAATCCATCTTTGTTCAATTCAAAAATAAGAACGCTTTAAGTGGACCAATACTGTTGCTGATGTTAAATTACCTTTAAAAGTTAAATTTGTAGCTATGGAAGCAAATTTAATTATTGCAAGTACATATTCTGTAGGTTGACATGTTGATTAATGTGACATAAATATTTATTAATGTCAAAAAACCACCGCCGGATGGAGTGACCCTATAAAAATAGAATACTTTATAGCCTCTGTCGGTTTTGTCAAAATATAATTACCTAAAAAGATTCTAAAGTTGAAAGTGTCAAACAATGCACGCGTCAACAATTAAAATGCAACCATATATACTAATAAGTAGGGAAAACTAATTTGTAGGTAATTTAAACAGGTAGCAAAATAACATGACATTCACGTGAAAGCCACGTTAATATGTGACATGTGATGTTAAGATTGTAGTCTCATTTAACAAGAATGTAGCATGGTGGGGATGTCCTAAGTCCGCCCCTAATAACATCACACAATGACATCCCGAAAATAACGTGTTTGTGACATCATAAATCCACATTCCTGTTATATTTAATATCTTATGGATGCCGTTACTGTTACTTTAATATTTAAATAATATCCTAGGATATTAGCTTTTTCTAAATTATACCCTATAGAAAAATCGGATTTAAAATCAATCAGTAATTGAAACAATCACAGATTGAAACAGATAGATTCTAAATACGAAATTGCAGATTAAGCGAAGAATATATTCCTTTAATCCGTGTTCGTGGTCTTGAGAAGCCCGGCAGAGCCCCCTATCCATTGGAAATCGTATAATGTGTATACAATTTCCTTATAATAATTTACTCTATCAACATCATCTTATATCGATTTTTTTGCTTCGAACGTCGGTGAGAAGCAAAATAACATGAAATTCACGTGAAAGCCACGTTAATATGTGACATGCGATATATTCACAGCGTTGCTAAATATTTGTTATTAAATAACATGGTTGTCACATCACACGTGTTACGTTGCAAATGTGATGTTAAATACATGTTATTTTTCAATATTATGTGATGTTATGATTTAATTTAAAAATACACCCAAAAGTGATGTTAATTTCTTGTAATATAACATCCCTTGCTACCTGGGTAACATCAGCAACAGAATTGGTCAGATTAAATAGCTTCCTTTTTAATTGGTATTGAAGAGGGATTTTTTTTTGAATTTTCCAGAGGGTTTTTAATATACCCTTAAATTTCTGGAACAGGGACAGTAATTATAACTAATATTTTAGTTGCTTGATGGCAGATCTGAATTATTATTATACATGGACAGAATATTTCCCATTCTTGATAAAACCCTGCATATGACATGTTTGAAGGCAAGCCAGCTAGCTGCAAGATTGTTGGAGCTGTTGATGTTTTCTTTGACGCACATTAGACCTGTCGAAGTCGGAAGCACTCCAATCAGTTACTCAACGCCGGTTAAAGACTATTTGTCCATTAGGTATGTTTTCTATTAAGAATAGGTGTGGAAAATACAATATATATATATGTAGTATGCTGTACTGATAAGTGAAAATACCTTACCCCTACGATGGTTTTTTACCCCTCTTTTCTCTAGTCTAAAATCGTGCTTAGTAGTAGTAGTAAATTTTTGGGTTGGCCAAAGCTAGGCCATTTCTGGCCCTTTTTGTCACCCAGGCAATCCCAGCCATTTACTAATTTGAGTCCTCCTTGAACCTGCCCGTCCTTTCAATAAAGGTCAGGATATTGGCCCAGGGGAGATCTCTTAGTTCCTCTTGGTTGAGTCTTTGAGTTTCAAAGACTTGCAACTTGATCCTGTCGTATCTGACACACTCGGCTAAGTAATGAGAGGATGTTTCATCCTCTCTGGGCATAGCGGGCTCTCTAAAATCCGCATTGTTGCCAGGTGCTTCCTTAGCTTGCAGTGGCCCGTGAGCCCGTGAGGACCCCTACAAGTGCAGTTCTTCCTTTTTCCAGCAACCAGTCGGTCTTTGATTTGCTTGGGCCAGCCAGGAAGTCCCTAGCTTCCTAGCTTGCCGGCAACCGTCGACCGCCCTCCATTGCTCCTTTAGCTTGGTATAAGCCCACTCATCGAGAGCGGTCTTTATTTGCTTCCTTGTAACACCTAATATAGGTTCCGGCCCCGTGCAGGCCATCCCTGATCCGAGTCTTGCAAGGTCATCTGCCTTCTCGTTTCCGGGAATTCCACTATGACCCGGTACCCATACCAGTTGAAAAAAAAATCGTGCTTATTGTTTGCTTTTTAATTTATAAAATATAATTTATTTGTGGATTAATACGTTATAATTAAGAAATATGTGTATTAAATATAAATTATATTAATTTTTTTAAAAATTCGGGATAGCCTTGTAATTATATTTTTTGCGTAATTTTGCATTTTATGACGTTTTATGTCGATATAAATCAATTTCAAGCAAAAAAAAATTGTCGGTCGTTTTGTCCGGGAAATCTTGTGGGCACTATAACTTAAGAACGCTTTAAGCTAGAGACTTGGCATACAGGTATGTTACCAAAAGTTCTCGCACGGGATTGTTTTTGGTAAACATTGGGGTGGGGCAAGGGGGACAAATGAGATAACTACAATATCTTTTCAAAATTTAACCCCATATAGGGGTTTTTGAGGTTTCTAAAATTGAATCTGATATTTTCGTCAAAATTGTTATATAAGGGGTTTGGAGCGACGAAACTGAATCTGATAATAAAATTCCACCCCGAGGAGCGGGGGGTAGTTTTCGTGAAAATTGGTATATTGGGGTTTTAGAGGTTGCTGAAAGTGAATCTGGTAATAAAAAAAATCTAATTTCACCCCCTGAGGGACGGGAGGTAGATTTCTTAAAAAGACTAGACCAACGCATTTTAAATATTTTCGGGGTCGCTGAAACCGAATCTGACCTCAGAATTTTTCCCAGGTCACAATTTTTTTCTACACTCAAAAAAGGATGCGAAAATTCCTTAAATTCAGATGTTTTTAAGTGTAGAAAGAAATTGTGATCTGATGGAGCAATTCTGAGGTCGGATTCTGTTTCAGCGACCCCGAAAATATAAAAATGCGTTGGTCTAGTCTCTGCAATATGAAAAAAAAATTGTGTGGCTGTGAAATTTACATCTTTACATTTTTAGGGACTGGGGTAATGCTCAGAAATTAAAAGACCTTAAAATTAATTGGTACGTCCCTGGCGACAGTGAAATTAAAATGGTCAAGACTTTGTTAAATAAATATTTGTTACCTGAATTAGAAAATTTAGATAAACATTGTAATGGTGATATTACTTTAAGTAGACAAAAGTTGAAAGAATCTTTAAAAATTATGAATTCTATTATGTCATGCCATCCAGTTCTGCCTATATGGGACGAACCAGCTTACCAACTGTAAGTATCTAAAAATAGTTATTTACAAAGAACTTTTACCTAAAGAAGTAATTTCAGACCAATGTTTATGAATGTGTCATGTTTTTGTTTGTTTATTTACTAACAGAAACGCGATCAGCTTTGTGGTGTAAAATGTAGATGTCGCTAGTCGACTTTCAGGCTACCTAGTAGCGATGTTGCGTAGTTTCCACCTTATCATGAATTCAAATCATTATACTTAAATTAAAAATGTAAAAAACTTTATTGTGTATACTATAATTATGTTTAATAATATAGTATACTTAAATCTATTAAAATTAAACTACTAGTTCATATAAAACTCATACAAAACTAATGTTTCTTAAAATTTACAATAAAATATCCAAAGTATATGTTTCCAATCGGCAACACTGTACCCCTGTCAGTCATTTTACGACATAAGACTGTGAGTTTACACATTCTTTCACTCTCTTTACGCGTACTAAGTGTAAACAATAGTCACTCCCCACCAGCCCCTCACCGTAGTTGGTTCACGCTTCAAACAAAGCACACGGTAGATTTCATCATGTTCCTTCTTGAGGTAAAAGTTCTTTGGTTATTTATAATACAAGGGCGAAAAGTTAAGTTTTTCGATTGAGTAGGTTTTCAGAAGCCGAGGGCCGTTGACGGGGCCGGTCCGAGGATAATAAACCTACGAAATTGAAATTTAACTTTTTGCCCTTGTAGTATACAATATTTTTTATTCGATTGTTACTAATTATAATAAATTATTAAAATATACTTAATTTTAAATTGCAAAAAGTATTTCTTTTTACTGTCTAGTTATCCATGACAAATTTATATCCAATCAAATCGCTGAAAAAACAATTGAATCGTTTCTTTTGCGTGCGGTTTCATTTTCAAATTAAAAAAGCTATAGCTTGGTGATTAATTTCTGTTAAAATGTGTCTGTTATGAAAATACTAATACTTCTGAACCGTTTTATGAATATTATAAATATTGAAATTGATTTTACAATTGAAATTTTGTGTTTTTAATTTATTTTAGTGGATGAATACAGATTAATCAGTTAACATATGTTTTGAGGTTATGTTATAGAAGAAATTTTTATTTTGTATGAAATGATTATAATAACTGTATCTGGTCAAAAAGAACAGTTAGTTCAAGACCAAAAGTGACCTAAAGGTCATATTTCTTTATAAATATTACAGTAGAGGTAAAGCATCTTCTTTTAAAAAGCTTAAAAATAACAAGTTTTAGTTAGCGGGCGAAAAAAACTTTTCTCCCGTAAAACATGAACAAAAAATGTCTCTTTTAGAATCAATCGAATAAAAAGTATATTTTTGCCCGACCAAGACTAAAACCTAATTTTACACTTTCATTTTCGGGACTAAACTTGCCGTTTTTCTCCCTAGGGAATAAAAATCACGGCAACCTTGATAATATTAAAATATTATACTTACTATGTGCTTTGCTGGTTCAAAAATTAGGTTTGGTGATGTTTTGTAATAAATTAGCGATTAGCTTAAAATTTATCATCTTCGTCCATTTTTTTGACGTTTGTGTCAACCATATTAAAAAACAATTGAAATCGCCATAGCCATGAAACTGACTTTTCGCAATTTATTGGCATCTTGATTAAATTACGAAAATAAAACAACCGATTTTAGACGCGTGGTTTTTAATTTTAATTTTATCTATCTACCTAAATTATGTTTGGTCCTGCAAAAAATAGTGTATATACCTCAGGACTAAACTTGGCTGTTTTAGTCCCTTGCATTTCTGTTTCCCTCGCTCGCTGCGCTCGCTCAGGAAACACTCGTGCAGCGGGACTAGAACAGCCAGTTTAGTCCCTTGGTATATAAATAACTATTAAATATTGGTGCTAACGTTAATGTCAATTATTTTTAGGGTTGAATCCGTTTTGGATCCATGGGCATTCCACCTGAAAGTAGGCGGTGACTATGAGGTATCTATGCCCGATGGAAGAAACGTCCGTAAAGTAGTTGCGGATACTCTGCACCGAACCCAAAAGAAAATTTTAGAATCTGACGAAGGTGATACGAAGAGTTTAAAGAGTTTAATCTGCATTTACAATATTATTTTATTCAACAAGAGCCACGGTCAGGACTTTGAGTCTCATTGGAAGAACTTCCACTTCACCAAAAAAATGTTGGAAGATCGTCTTCACCAAAATAAGTTACATTTGAGATTCGTTTTGGTGGATAGAGCGGTTTTACATCAAGAATTTAGAACGGAAAGCAGAAGTTGCACCTTTACCGAAACTCACAAACAAATTTTATTGGATATGTTTGAGTTAGGCATTTCTCGGTACAGTGACGTACGCGTTAACGCTCAAATCAAAATATCTTCTATAGTTGCTTACTTCCCGTATTCCTACACGGTTTTGACTCCAAAAATCATGGAGGTATTACAAATTGACTCGGAATTGAACCACGAAGCGTTTAAGGGTTGCCTGTACATCTTAATCGGGCCTAAAAGTTCCCCGATTGTCGCGCGACACGATTGGCAGTTTATTCGGAAGATGTGGCCTTTAATTGTAACCTCTAAACCATCTGAAAAGGTCTCTGTTGTCAATCTTATTACGGCGTTAAGTGAATCTGTTCATAGATATTTCCCTACCATAGCTATTAAATTGCTGATACCTGAAAGTACCCTCGATGCGGTCCAGGTTTTTGCTAAAAGTGTGCCAGTTATCGACACCGAGAAATATAAATATATTATTGAGAACAGTGAAGAATCTTTAAAGCAAAAGTCGGAAATCAGAAGAGTTGCTTATAATGAGACATTAGATGCCTTACTTGATGCCTGTGAACATGGAAATTTGTAAGTAAATAGGTAACTTGGATTTTAAAACTAACTAGATGAAACGTTTCAAGCACCCTGTCAAAACATCGGCACTATTGGGAAAACTAATAACATGCTATTAGAACAGGGTAGCATAACATAATTACAATTTTACTACTACTCCTCACTGCAACAACTAACTTGTATAATATTTATATTAAACTTTAGCTTTTCTTGTACACTTAAGATATAATTAAAATTAATAATAAAAATATGTTTTTACTTGGATGCAAGTTGAACTTTTTAATTAATTACAATTTTTGATTGATTTTAAAAACAAATGAATGGAAGCTTAAAGTTTGTACACTAGAGCCATCTAGATTGCAAATTTCAACCTAGGTGTTTTGTTTGATTTTAAATTCTGTATCTTTAAAACATTATATTCTAGCAAAAAACTGTATATAACATTTTTTATAGGGCTTAAAAAGAGCTTTCATTTGAAATATAATTTTTTGAAATCGGGTTATAAATATGTGAGATATGCTAAAAAAAACCTTTTACTGCTTTAAACGCCAATATCTCGAAAACTATGCGTTTTAGGAAAACGTTGTTTTTAACATTTTTTGACCAATTTAAAATTATCTTTTATATAAGTGCTAAATTAACCAAATACAATAATAATTGCCTTAAGGAGACTGAAATTTTAAACCAGTATTCGAAATTCTGTTTTATTACATCGGCACTTAGAAAATGAATAATGTAAACTTCATACCTATTATTTGAAATATTTAAAACAAAATTAATGGAGAGCCCCTAGCACAAGCCAAAAGCTTATTTGGGGCTCTCCATGACACTGTAATTAAATAAATAATAATAAATAAATAATAAAAATTGTAATCTTCGCCGAAAAGTCAAAATCTTTGACCACGTTTTTTTCACGTTTCTCGACGTTTTAGACCATTCTGAGTCGAAATCAGTAAAAAAAAATTTTGCGTCCGTCTGTCTGTCTGTCTGGGTGTAAACTCTAACTCCATTTTTTAGCATATCTCACATATTTATAACCCGATTTCAAAAAATTATATTTTAAATAAAAGCTCTTTTTAAGCCCTATAAAAAATGTTATATACAGTTTTTTGCTAGAATATAATATTTTAAAGATACAGAATTTAAAATCAAACAAAGCACCTAGTTTCAAATTTGCAAACTAGATGGCTCTAGTGTACAATAGTGCCGATGTCTTGACTGGGTGCTTGCAACGTTTCATCTAGTTAATACTAGTATACATGCAAAAGCTCGTCGGTCTAGCTTAAAGGGTACAAGAGTTATTAATTAAAAACCTTATTTTTATTACAACTTTAAAGAGCCGTAGCTCCTTTAGGACTCATTTCTGGACCAACCTTTATAGAAACTTCTTTTCATATTTTTTAACACCTCTTAAATTTGTCGAACTTATTTCTGAATAATCCTGTACTTTGATTTTGCATGATAAAATATGTCAAAAAGTTCCTATAAACATATGTCTAAAAATGCGTCATAAGGGAGCTACGCCCCTTTGAAATTGGCTAAAAAAATCGTTTTTTTTTAATAACTCAGGAACCCTTTGAGATATATTAACGTGAACGTGAATTAATACTAATAAGGCCCATCTTTGTATGTCATTTTCACGTACTTATTTAAACCAGGGGTGTGCGAAACGGGGGGGCCTTATCAGTTTTTTGTCCCAAACTTTTTCTGTGTAACTTTTTTGCAATTTTATTTTTGAAATATGATTCCTCGGGTCAAAATACATAAAAAAGGTACTCTTGTTGTAATACTGTAGGATTAACCGTTTTCGAGAAAAATTAATTTGAAGGTGAAATTCCACGGTTCGAGGACGAAAAATTAAATACTAAAATGTTGAAAACCAAAATTTTAATGATTCAGGGCGAATGTAAATTAAAAACTAAGAAAAAAACCTCATATACAGGTACTTCCAAAAATCAATCCTAATGGAGCTATGGTCTCCTAAATATGCACCATTTTTAAAGGGCTATGGTAGCTTTAAAAGCGTTTTTTCGACCTACATGTATGGAAACTTTTTTTTCTTAGTTTTTGATGTAGAATAGCATTGCATCATTAAAATTTTGGTTTTAAACATAGTATTTAATTTTTCGTCCTTCACCTTCACAGTATTAAAACCAGATTACCTTTTTTATTTATTTTGACCTGAGGAATCATATTTCAAAAATAAAAATGCAAAAAAGTTACACAGAAAAAAGTTTGGGACAAAAAACTGATAAGCTCCCCCCGTTTCGCACACCCCTGGATGAAATAAGTACATGAAAATAACACATAAAAACTGGCCTTGGTAGGATTAGTTGCCGTGCAAAACCTCGTTGATATATCTCAAAGGGTTCCTGAGTTATTAAATAAAAACCGATTTTTTTAGCCACTTTCAAAGGGGCGTAGCTCCCTTATGAAGCATTTTTAGACATATGTTTATAGGAACTTTTTGTCATATGTTATGATGTAGAATCATGTGTTAAAATTTCCGATGCTATTTCAAATACACCGTGTATATTGCAATCATTTGTTAAATCATATATTTCTTTATTATTATTATTATTATTATTAACAATAGTAAGCGGCAATGCCGATGAGACTATTGCATCTATTACATACATTACATAGTATTATTATCACATGTTACATAGTATTATTATCACAGTCATTATTAACATTATTATCACAGTCAAAATTTTTGTAGGCACTGGCGTTACCATGTGTTGGCTCTAGGTTTTTTAAAGGACCTGGTTCACTTCGACGTCAATTATAACTCCCGACTAGTCCGATATATTCTAAAATGCTCCATAAGTGAATCTCTAACGATACGAAAAGCTGCTATTAAAATCTTGGTCTACATCACCATACAAAACAAACCAAAATTTAAGAAAATTGAAGTTGATCCGTTCAGCTTCTCCGAAGGAAGTGGAAATAGAAACAACACCAAAGTTATCCCTGGATATAGGGATGATAACGCCTGGTTATTGTACGACAGTAAACTGTTGCCCAAGAACAGCGAAGAATGGGATCAACCAAGATTTTTGCACAATATGTACATAGGGTATTATGCGTGGCCACAAAAATTGGAGGTTTACGCTCCTTATGCAGAACAGCCTAGCGTTGCCAAGAGAATGGATAACATGAGCGATACTGAGAATGAAATTTACATGTTCTTTTCAAATAAGGATAACGTTGATCAGCTGATTAAATATTTGTCGTTGGAGGAAAAGAAAGGATCAGATCAATTTAATGTACACCGATTCTTGGTTTTTAAGGTAACGAGTTAGTCTCATTATATCGACACTCCCAAGCAACAAGGACGTAATTCAAGTTAGACCCATTTTGAGTTATACTCATAGGTAAACGCCTTGAAAAAAGACACACAGGGTGGTACTACTCAGATTTCTCCACAGGCCATTTTGACCAAAAGTTTACCTAAAAACACTAAAGTAAAAAATTTTAAACTTGAATATTATCAGAAACAAACAATAAATAAACAATAAATACTTATACAGTTAAATAGAGAATTTTATAAGCTTTCAAATGATGTATCACATGGCTTCCTTTTCTACTTCAATCATTTACCCACCCTTAAATAACAAAAAAAAATATTTTAGAAATTTAGCTGTCGTGAAAAATGACAATATATGAGTTACGGCTTTGTTGCTTGGGGGTATCGATATTATACCGGGTGTTTTTTTTAACCTGAAACTTTCAAATATCTCCAATACCATGCATTTTAGAAAAAAAGATGTCGGACAAAAGTTGTTTATTTTAATGGAGGAAACAAAATGGCTTATTTATTTTTTACGGATATTTACGTTTTCAAGGTTATTTCAAGGTCAACTTTGGTTTTTAAATGGAAGCATATATTTTTTTTAGTTTTGTTTAATTCTCCCCAAAAAAATAAAATCTTTTGTAAAAAGCTTTTTTTGGTCGGACTTTTAGTAGCGGAGATAACACAACCACACAAAAACAAAAAACTTGCATCTCCGATGGACTTGACTAGTCAATTCCTATGTATTTTGAGCCGCTGAATCCGAATCAGAGGCTGAAATTTGAAATTTAGCTCTCATTTTCAACATAACCACAAAAAACATATATCATTGCGAAAAGTATGTTTTTTGAGGTTATGTTGAAAATGAGAGCTAACTTTCAAATTCCTCAGATTCGGATTCAGCGCCTCAAAATACATAGGAATTGACTAGTCAAGTCCGTCGGAGATCCAACATTTTTAATTTTGTGTGGCTGTGTTATCTCTGCAACTAAAAGTCCGATCAAGAAAAGTTTTTTACAAAATATTTTTATTTTTTTGATGAGAATTAAATAACAGTAAAAAATGTTTCTATTTAAAAAAACAAAGTTGACCATGAAATGACCTTGAAAACGTAAATATCCTTAAAACATAAATACGCCATTTTGTTTCCCCTATTAAAATAAATAACTTTTGTCTGACATTTGTTTTTCTTAAATGCATAGTATTCGAGATATTTGAAAGTTTCAGGTTAAAAAAACACCCGGTATAATACAGGGTGATCAATAACTGGCATGCCATTTGGCATTTAAGACATGATTCTACATCCAAAAATATCAAAAAAAAAATCCTATAAAGGTTGGTCCGCAAATGAGCCCTAAGGAAGCTACGGCCCTTTAAAATCGTAATAAAATTAAGGTTTTTAATTGATAACTCTGGTACCATTTAAGCTAGAGCGACGAGCTTTTGCATGTATACTAGTATTAATAAGGGCAATAAGTTTATGTTAACTTATTTTTTTGAATTTATTCAGAGGCGTCCCTAGACGGAAAAATGTTATAGGCTTAACACACATTTGCCCCAAACTTTTTTATGTGTACTTTTTTTGGATTTTTTGTAAAAAATATGGATTCCTTGAGTAAAAATACATAAAAAATGTCATATAGTGTAACACTGTAGGAGGAAACGTTAAAAAAAAAGCAATTAAGAGGAAGTAACGTTTTGTGCCACCAAAAACGTTACTTTTTAAAAGGCTATTACTCCTGTAATATTAAATTTATGTGTTTTGGTGAAGAATAGTTTTTTGCTCAGTTTTAAATGAAGAAACACCCACCAGCATTAAAATTTTATTGATGCTTTTTTTTGTTCCCCATTCAATATGTCATCTTTGAAGGGCCGTAGCTTCCTTAGGGCTCATTTCCGGACCAACCTTTATAAATTTTTTTCATATTTTTGGATGTAGAATCACGTCTTAAATTTTGACATGGCAGTATATAAAATATATAAAAGTATAATATTATTATATTTTCAAGTTCGTTCGCACATGAAGAAAGTATTGGTAAACTCCGCGCAGAATTTATATAAGTAAAAAATTACATCAAGACAGCTATGATTTTGATAATTTTTGACATATTATTGTATGTCAGTTTTCGTCTTACAAATAATTAAAAAGTGAAAGTTTGTTTAGAATAAAAAAATTTTATTCATAATGCGCTATTAAAACAAAACATTACATAACCTGAGTTGGTTGGTTTTAAATAAAATTATAGACGAGTTTTACAATAAATTACATGTTTTTTTAACCTCGTACTTAATTAAGCATCCCCTAAGTCCAGGACTTGTGTGGGCTAGTAGTAGAGGGAACCACCGGCTTATACTGACTTTCAAACCAGTTTTTATAGGGAGTGTCCGCTTCACTTATGCCTTCGCCAAATTTTAATTATAAATTAACTGAAAAAGGCAAATCGGCGCCAGTGAGAATCGAACTCACGCTATTTGGCAGTAGACTTGTCATGTACAGACGCGGTAGACCACTACACCAATCCTCCTATGTATTATTTTAACTTTTTAACCGAAAAAATGTCTGCCACATCGTTTACTATAAACCTGTGAATTGTAGACTGATGATTTAGATAGATTCTGCGTGGAGTTTACATAAACGCCTGATGACCAACAAATTAAAATTGTTTTTTTTTTTGTTAATATTACTTAATTATAAAGCGATACTCCGTCCAGTTATGCAAGATAGTAAGGGACGCGGCCCGTTTTACACCACAGAGCGCATAAATAGCATAATTATGCGTAAATTGTAGTGCATCAAAAATTTAACAGATGTCGGTACTGTTTTCCTGAAAAGGGCCTATCCAAAGACTCGCATAACAAGTATAGTACATAAGAATGAGATGCCAGGATTGGCTTGATGTGTCGTCATGTATCTTGTAATGGTTGTTATGCGAGCCTGTGGATAGGCCTTAAGTTGTAATTTTAACCTAAAAATTTGACGTTTTCCTTGTGTTCAATATAATTTACGTTTGTACAATATGTGGAATATGCTAATTTAGTGTGAGTGTATGAAGAATAAACCAAAAGAGTACCTTTTTCAATACTACAAAATGACATTAAGTATAACCAATTTTGTATTTAACTTTCTCTTCTTTTATTAGCTTTAACGACCGTCAATCATTGTTATAGACAAAAAATATCACAATATTTTATATGTTAAAAGGTACGAGTTTTTAACCAATGATGTAGCTTAAAACTCGCGGGAATTTTAAACTACTATCTTTCATAATTGGACGGACTATATTTAAAAATATGTTTATAATTTTTGTATCAAATTATGGTGCACAAATTGAAAAGCGTTTTTATACTAGCAAGGTATACTATATATATATATATATATATATTGTACAAAGGTGCTAAGTACATAAGGTTTCCCTATATACTTAGCACCTTTGTACGCTAGACCATCTATATCATAAAATTAACTGTTGGGCGCCAAAATGTAATGAGTTTTAAAAAAAATTCTGGATGATTAATCTTTTTACATCGGCACTTAGTGCTACTAAGAGTGCCGATGTATTGAAATCTTCGCCGAAAAGTCAAAATCTTTGACCACGTTTTTTTCACATTTCTCGACGTTTTAGACCATTCTGAGTCGAAATCAGTGAAAAAAATTTTTGCGTCCGTCTGTCTGTAAACTCTCTAACTCCATTTCTACATGAGATATCGACCTGCGGTTTTTTACATATTGTTTCTTATCGTATTCCGAAGAGCTGATTAGATTTTGGGGGTAAATGGTAAGGGTAAGAGGGTAAAAATAGGGTAAAACTCCTATTTTTAGCGTTTTTTATTTATAATTAAGGCAATTATTATTGTATTTGGTTAATTTGGCACCTATATAAAAGATAATTTTAAATTGGTTAAAAAATGTTATAAACAACGTTTTCCTAAAACGTATTGTTTTCGAGATATTGGCGTTTAAAACAGTAAAAGGTTTTTTAGCATAATATTATAGATATAGATATTATCTTACATATTTAAAACCCGATTTCAAAAAATTATATTTTAAATAAAAGTTTTTTTTAAGCCCTATAAAAAATTTTATATACATTTTTTTGCTAGAATATGTTTTAAAGATACAGAATTTAAAATCAAACAAAACACCTAGTTTGAAATTTGCAAACTAGATGGCTCTGGTGTACAATAGTGCGGATGTTTTGACAGGGTGCTTGCAACGTTTCATCTAGTTATAATATGCAGTCCTAAACAGTCTTAAAAGATTCATCTGGCTGCTTTATGTGCCATGTCTATTAGTATTATTTATTTTTCAGAATTTATTTAAGATGTTTGAGGATAAACTATTAGACATATTTGTCGAACACATAGAAAAATTGGTCGAAGACAAACAAGAATCAAGCCACAGATGCGCAGCGGAAATCATCGCGGGAGTCATTCGCGGATCAAAACATTGGAGCTATGAAAAATGCCAAAATTTATGGTCCAAATTTATCCCAATTTTCGAAACGGTGTTCACAAATATGTGCAATGAGGCTCTTTTCGATTGGAGCTTATGCGTGACGATGGCTCTCGATTCACGCGATTCCAGAAGACATTATTGGTTCTTCGAGTACCTTCTGGATGACCCTCTGAAAGGGCAAACTGCTTTTGTCGGAAGCTCCAGACTGTCCGTCTTATACTTAGCCCTAAGTCATCAATCTTGGCGTAACGTAGAATTAAAAGAACGTCTTTTGGCATACCTACAAAGCTACCTGTCGCATCCATTCCAAAACATCCGGGAACGAATCAGTATGGTACTAACGGTTATATTTAGTACCGATCTACAGTTTCCTGGCGCAAACGAACCAAAAGGATCTAGGATTAGTACCTTCTTTGATACTATTAGGCCGAAGTTAAATCAATTGTATAGTTATATGTTAAGTAAGGTAGATATTAACGATAAGAACGAGATTGACCAAACCTGTGATACACTTAATGCTATAAGCATTACAACAGATGATGAAAAGGAGAGTGCGACGCGACTATACAAAATTGGTAAGTAATTTGTTTTTCTACGACTGCTTTAGAATGTAAGCTAATACACACACTTTTCAAACACAGAATGAATCCATTCTAGCTCTAGATACGGTATGAATATTCCGTATCAAGTGTTAGAATGAGCACATGTACCCAGGTAGAAAAATAACATGACATTCACGTGAAAGCCACGTTAATATGTGACATGTGATGTTAAGATTGTAGTCTCATTTAACAAGAATGCAGCATGGTGGGGATGTCCTAAGTCCGCCTCTAATAACATCACACAATGACATCCCGAAAATAACGTGTTTGTGACATCATAAATCCACATTCCTGTTATATCTAATATCTTATGGATGCCGTTACTGGTACTTTAATATTTAAATAATATCCTAGGATATTAGATTTTTCTAAATAAAACCATTAAAAACGCTATAACCCTATAAAAAAATAGGATTTAAAATCAATCAGTAATTGAAACAATCACAGATTGAAACAGATAGATTCTAAATACGAAATTGCAGATTAAGCGGAGAATATATTCCGTTAATCCATGTCCATGGTCTTCTAAAGCCCGGCAGAGCCCCCTATCCATTGGAAATCGTATAATGTGTATACAATTTCCTTATAATAATTTACTCTATCAACATCATCTTATATCGATTTTTTTGCTTCGAACGTCGGTGAGAAGCAAAATAACATGACATTCACGTGAAAGCAACGTTAATATGTGGCATGCATATATTCACAGCGTTGCTAAATATTTGTTATTAAATAACATGATTGTCACGTCTCACGTGTTACGTTGCAAATGTGATGTTAAATACATGTTATTTTTCAATATTATGTGATGTTATGATTTAGTTTAAAAATACACCCAAAAGTGATGTTAATTTCTTGTAATATAACATCCCTTGCTACCTGGGTAATGTCATCTCTTGTTTATAAAAGTGAAGAAAAATGTAGCAAAATTAGGAAAAATATATATATTTTGCCATGAAATATTGAATAATTTAATGCAATTTAAAGTTTTGCGTTAAAATTATATAAAGTTTATTAGTTTTTCTTAATATTTGACCAGTTTTTTATCAATTTAGTTCAAAAAATTTAAACTGCTCCATCTATTGTTAAATATTTAAACCTGATATCTGTCACAACAATCTGACATAACCTTCAATTTTTGCATTATAATTTGTAAATATGTGCTAAAATTAAATAAAAATCTTTTTTAAGTACATTTAAGTATAAACATATTAAATAACATTAATTGCTTTATTTAAAGATATGTGTTTTGTTGCATTTACAATGTCAAGTCACAAAAAAAATTGTTTTTAACCTTGTCCGCAGTTTAAAGCCATACAGTGTTTCATATTTGCAGTCGAAGAAAAAGTATAGTCTACAACACGTATGGAATAGTCATTCCATACTAGTTATAGAATATACTATTCTGAGCCACTTATAATAATAATTATTCTTCATATTAAAGCTTGTTTTTACCGTGCTACTATGGTCTGTTTTTTCAAGCAAGATAGTAAATAAAAAATCGCACAGTAAATATTTTTACAACAGATTTGAATAGTATATGTTTTTGTATAGAACATAGTTACGTTTTATAAAATAAACTACGCAGTATATTCGCACATCCAATATTCAAATCTGTTTTGAAAATATTCACTGTGTGATTTGTTGTTGTTGTTGGTGGGGGCGCCTGGTTACAGGAGTTTTTAGGTTAGGGTTGATTTATTGTTATAGTAGGATTTTATTATAATTCAGGAATGTTATTATTTTGATGATTTACATCGGCACTTAGTGCTATTAAAAGTGCCGATGTATTGAAATCTTCGCCGAAAAGTCAAAATCTTTGACCACGTTTTTTTTTCACATTTCTCGACGTTTTAGACCATTCTCGAGTCGAAATCAGTAAAAAAAAAATTGCGTCCGTCTGTCTGGGTGTAAACTCTAACTCCATTTCTACATGAGATATCGACTTGCGGTTTTTTGCATATTGTTTCTTATCGTATTCCGAAGAGCTGATTAGATTTTGGGGGTAAATGATTGGGGATAAGGGGGTAAAAATAGGGTAAAACTCCTATTTTTAGCGTTTTTTGTTTATAATTAAGGCAATTATTATTGTATTTGGTTAATTTAGCACTTATATAAAAGATAATTTTAAATTGGTCAAAAAATGTTAGAAACAACGTTTTCCTAAAACGCATTGTTTTCGAGATATTGGCGTTTAAAACAGTAAAAGGTTTTTTTGGCATATCTCACATATTTATAACCCGATTTTAAAAAAATTATATTTTAAATAAAAGCTCTTTTTAAGCCCTATACAAAATGTTATATACAGTTTTTTGCTAGAATATAATGTTTTAAAGATACAGAATTTAAAATCAAACAAAACATCTAGTTTGAAATTTGCAAACTAGATGGCTCTAGTGTACAATAGTGCCGATGTTTTGACAGGGTGCTTGCAACGTTTCATCTAGTTTTATTGTTACAGTTGCAAAATATTCGGCTCAAAGTGCAATCCGCATGAACTATTCAACGTTACCAGAATATTTCGAGTTGGTCCCTCTAGCCTCGATTTTACAAGGTAACGACATCGATGAAGAATTGTCGACCCTGTGTGTTAACATACTAGTAGTAATGGCACAATCTATGACCATCGAGAAGTACATTCCAGATGCGTTGAACGCCATCAAAAAGGTCGCCCGATCGCCGTTCTGGACTGCCAGAGCCGTCATAGCTGAACTGTTGTCCGTTTTCGTGTTCTACAATATGGCGACGATCCATGCCAATAACGCATGGCGTTTAGAGGTAAACATTGTTTAATTTGTAACACTTCCGTAGTATAAATTTAACGTTAGAATAACGTTTTTCTAATGTTAGAAAACTGTATAAAAGTACGTTATAAAATATGTGCAAATGTCCCGCTTTTTAACGTTAGAATCAAACGTTAGTTACAAACGTTAATCTAACGTTAGATTTTTAAGTTATAAGTACGTTTAATTTCTAACTTTCGGAGCGGACGTGGTCAACTAGGAAATTTCTACCTGCATCATAAAATGGCAGCTGGAGACAAATTTATTCATACAAATAAATCTGAATATATTTTAGCAATCATAATATTTTTAAACATAATTTCGTTACATTTATAAAAAAGCCATCTTTTTAGGTGGCCCTAAATATTTTTCGTGTAATATCCTGTTATACTTCGATCAATACGTTTACCTCTCAGAAAAACTTTATATTTAGTTAGTTAATATTTATTTATACATTCAAAATCTTAAAATATTTTTTCAATTATAGTACAGCGTTGCCAGACTTACTATAATTTTGACTTTTGGGGGATATTTTCAAACTTTATAGAAATAATAAATAATTATCAAACCTAGGCAAATAGCTGTCTGAAATAAGTATTTTCTACTATAGCTTACGTACTAATAATGAAAATTTAAAAAATATTTAAAGTTAGAATAAGGTTAGAATTTAGTTAGGAAACTAACGTTAGAATTTAGTTAGGAAACTAACGTTAGATTTATGTATTTTATAACGTTTTTGTCAAGCGTTAGTTTTTAAGGTTGGATTTATATATTTTATAACGTTCTTGTCAAACGTTAGTTTTTAAGGTTAGATTTATATATTTTATAACGTTTTTGTATAACGTTTGAGACTAAACATAAAAATGTCACTAATCTAATGTTACGTTAAGTTAGATTTATGTACTTTTCTACCAGGGTTACTATCTGATTTAGAAGATTCATAAAATTTCGCGTTCCGAGGATCAG
The DNA here is from genome assembly GCA_958510825.1 of Brachypterus glaber. NCBI lineage: Eukaryota > Metazoa > Arthropoda > Insecta > Coleoptera > Kateretidae > Brachypterus > Brachypterus glaber. Next base: position 3,008,387 of record OY294044.1, on the reverse strand, counting down.
GGAGCTGCTATTTTTAGGCGTCGGGACGTCGTTTACGCATGCGCAAGAAAGAAAACTCGTGAAATTAAGAGTGGAGTGACACTATACTATACTATACACTATGCATAGAAAAATCGTGTTTGAGAATCGAAAATTTCATTTCTCAAATCTGTTAAAGTAGCGTTAGTAAAAATATTTCGAAAAATTTGTATTGCTTTTTTTTACGTTTCTGGACGTTTTATATAAAAAAATATAATTTCCGTCAAAAAAAAATTCTGTCTGTCTGTCGGTCGGTCTGTCTGTGTGTCCGGGGAATTTGTGACCACGATAACTCAAGAACGCTTCGGGCTAAATACTTCAAATTGGGACCATAGGTTGATTATCCAAAGTTCTAGGCTGGGATTGTTTTTGGTAAAAATCGGATGGGGTAAAAACATTTGGTTTTTCAATTTATTTTTTGTTTTACGAAAAAAGAAACTTTTTTTAATTTTTTTTTTTGAAAAACGTGATTTTTTTTTAAACCAACAATTATAAAATATAGAATGAAAAGTCTGATAAACTCCAAATTTTCAAAAAACATTAACATTCCTACAAATTTTTGTAAAAAAATCAAAAAAAAAATATAACATATTTTTCCAACTTTAAAACGCTTCTACCGGTATACCTAAAAACCTGAAATTTGGTATGAATGCCCTCTGGAACAAGACCGACGCCAATGACAGTTCAAGGTCATATGTCAACTGTCAAAAATTACAGTTTCGGTCATATTGTGCTATATATACAGTGCGATTATAAAGTGCCGAACAGTTTGAAAAGAAAATACTCTTCGTTTGAAGCCACGCCTCTGTTAAAGTGGTGCGCGACAAGCCTATGTTATTGCTACGTACAACAGCTCGGTGGCCAGTAAAACGCACACACCTTTCTTGCATTTTACTCATAGCTAATGCCAGTTTTGCATTAAAAAGTGTTCGACACTTTATAATCGCACGGTATATATATATGAAAGTGCGCCCACGAGTTTAAAGAAATTATATTTTGGGAAGTATTTTGAAAGGTCAAGATACTATTCTCTGTAAAGAGTGTACCATGAAATGCGAAGTATTACATATCTTCACGGCTCTGGAGCACCGTTACGCAACTTTTGACAATTTTTTTTATTGTAGATTCAAACTATTGTTCTGGAACTTATGGAAGATGTAAAACCAGAGGTTAGGATCAATGCTGCACAAGTTTTAAGTGGACTGTTACATTGTCAATTTTTGGAACAACCCATGGAATTATTGGTAAGTGTTAAATTAAAGAATCAAAACCTTAAAAAAATTGTGTAAAAAATTGAAAAATATACGGTCCAATAGAGAATTTTATTTGTTTTAAAATGATGTATCACACGACCCCCCTTTCCATTAAAAAAATGTCCCCCATGCCCCCCTGCCCACATTTTAAGAGCTGAAAGTATCAAATATATGCTAAAAGATAGTTTAAGTTGTCTTATTTAAGGTGGTTTTCGCAGAATTTGATTATCTCTTTAAGTTTTCGAGAAAATCGTTGGGTAAATAGAGTTGGGACACCCGGGATGTATAGTTTATTCCATCTGAAGATAAAGTTAAAGATCTGAGTACTTTAGGCAAAGTACCTAACTGTTGAATATTCGGTTCAGTGAGACATTAAACAGAGTTCCCATATTTGCATTTTAAGAAAACTAAAGGGAACCTTCCTAAAACCAGTCCGTATGTTTTTTAATCGTTTATTCCGAATATTTTTGTAGTGTTTCATCCTCTCTCCATTTATCTTAGTTGAGGTTTTTCTACATTAATCAAACAGGTTTCTGTCCGCTATCTGGCGTACTAAATAATTACATCGGCACTTAGTGCTACTAAGAGTGCCGATGTATTGAAATCTTCGCCGAAAAGTCAAAATCTTTGACCACGTTTTTTTCACATTTCTCGACGTTTTAGACCATTCTGAGTCGAAATCAGTAAAAAAATTTTTGCGTCCGTCTGTCTGTCTGTGTGTAAACTCCATTTCTACACGAGATATCGACTTGCGGTTTTTTGCATATTGTTTCTTATCGTATTCCGAAGAGCTGATTAGATTTTGGGGGTAAACGATTGGGGGTAAAAATAGGGTAAAACTCCAAAAGTCCAAACTATTTTTAGCGTTTTTTGTTTATAATTAAGGCAATTATTATTGTATTTAGTTAATTTAGCACTTATATAAAATATAATTTTAAATTGGTCAAAAAATGTTATAAACAACGTTTTCCTAAAACGCATTGGCGTTTAAAGCAGTAAAAGTTTTTTTTTAGCATATCTCACATATTTATAACCCGATTTCAAAAAATTGTATTTTAAATAAAAGCTCTTTTTAAGCCCTATAAAAAATGTTATATACAGTTTTTTGCTAGAATATAATGTTTTAAAGATATAGAATTTAAAATCAAACAAAACACCTAGTTTGAAATTTGCAAACTAGATGGCTCTAGTGTACAATAGTGCCGATTTTTTGACAGGGTGCTTGCAACGTTTCATCTAGTTTATAAATAATAAGTGTCGGGTACCTGGAATATTAAATAAATCCGGAAACTTACAATCGAAACTTCACTTTTCACTCCATAACAAAATTATCTTTAACTGCATCCTTAAAAAATATTATTTTCCAGAAAATATTCACAAACAAAGCGAGGACCAAACTTAAATCAGGAAGCAACAAAGAAGTCAGTAACCTAAGGATTCGACATGCCGGGGTCCTTGGACTGTGCGCCTTCATTAGTTCCCATCCCTACGACGTTCCCGAGTATTTGCCAAGTATTTTCGGTAAGCTCGGGCCTCACCTAAGCGACCCCCAGCCCATTCCCAGCACCATCCGCAAAACTTTGGGCGATTTTAAACGAACCCATTACGATAACTGGGAATTTCATAAGCTGAAGTTCACAGAAGACGAATTATCGGTTTTAAGCGATCTCACTGTGCCGCCCAGTTATTATGCGTAAATATTAATATCAGTGACCCTAGAAAGGCAATAACCAAATTTTACCGTTCCCTCAACCAATCATGATAATTCGTGTTAGGGACCCAATACGAGTAATAAAAACTTTTCTCAAAAAAAAATGAACCTACTTCTGTCTTTAAAAAGTAAAAAATAAAAAATAAGCCGGTGCCAATTTCACCACTCCCTAAATTAAATACTAACAATTATTTTTGTTGTTAAATTGTTTGCTGTGAAATTGGCACCGACTTATTTTTTATTTTTTAGAGACAGAAGTCGGTTCATTTTTTTTTGGGAAAAGTTTTTAGTTTTTACTTTTTAGAGACACAGAACTTGTAGATTTGCAACGTCATTTAAGCTAAATTATAGTTGTCCTTGCATCTCGGCAAGCTTCTGACGTCACAACGCACTATTAGTGCGTTGTGACGTAATCATCTTAAAGATAAATTTCTAAAACATAAATTTAGTAGTATTTTTATTTCAGCACCCAAGCGTCCAACCAACCTTATTCTAAACGAAATACTAAAGAAAATCTTTGTTAAACTTTAAGCGTTAAGTAATAATCAAATAACGCCTTATGGTATAATCACAAATTTTATAATTTTCTCTTGGTATTTTAATATACAGGTCCACAGAATCATGTTTAGCGGCATTTAAAAGATGCCGTAATATTTGAATGACCCCTTAATCAAGTTATCCGGCTTAACCGAGTTAACCGATCATTTTCTAAAAAATTGGTTGGTATTAGAACCAAATTCCGTTCATCTGTTCCAAAGTTATGTGGGAACAAATATAAAACAAAAACAAAGACACGCGTCGAATTGATAGCCTCTTCCTTTTTTGGAAGTCGGTTAAAAAGAGCCAAAAATTAAAAAAAACTGTCAATAATTTTTTTTTATAATGAAAAACGTGATTTATTTTGGCGTAGAATTAGAGCATTTTGGGGAACTTTTTCCGATTGGCCTGAAGTTTGCACCAAACCTTTATTATATGGTGCTTTATAGTTTGTATAAAAATCAACTTCACCCTATTTTTCTAAGACCCCCAAAAACGGGTTTAAACGCCAAAAACTTGACATTTTTTAAATTTTTGACATTTACTGACTCTTTTTACTCGGATTGGGTCCCTAAACACGAATTATCATGACTGGTTGATGGAACGGTAAATTTTGGTTATTTCCATTCTGGGGTTACTGTGATATATTTACAAAAAAAAGTCCTTTAAGGTTTCAATTCTGAAATTTACGTAATACTTGAATTGAAATCTTAATGGACACCACTGCGTTGTCTTTACGTATTTAAAGTTGAAGAGGTACATGTATAACTTTTGTGCAGGGTTTGGTATATGGTAAATCCTTAAACTTTTTTTCCCAGAAATGGGAGAACATTCAAAAGAATTAAAAACTTTTGAAAGAGACATCAAAAAGTTTTATTTTACTGAATTTTTATTATTTTGTTTTTACAGGTTTTTACTTTTGAACTAATTGACATAAAATAACAATAATTTATATTTTTAATTGTTTTGTATACTCGTTTGTATGTATTGTTTTTATCTTTATAAAGTTTTTTACGTCAAATTTTATTTTTATAGTTCAAATAAAAACTAAATTATGGTCTGTCTCATCAAGCAACATAGTACACTGCCGCGCATTAAATTCCGGACACCTAAAAAATTGACATTTTTTAAATTCAAATATTTCGAAAACTAATTAATGGATTTGACTGATTATTTTTGTTTTGTTTTGAAGCTTAAACATTCTCTACTTTTGTTTGTTTTAAGAATGATTATTTTTTTTTTTTCGTATTAACAGCAACAAATAATGTACAACTATGTTTTTACCCCATCTTCTAGGACTTGCATGATACGCCACTGCGCACACTGGTTTAGGAGATATCAGAATTTTCCTGAAAGTTGTCATTTTTTCAGTTAACTTAAAAAGTACTACATGAATTTGATTGATGCTGTGCTTTAAATTTGAAGCTTAACCGAGTTACGTTTTTCTTCTAATCAAGTTTATCAAAAACATAAATTGGGTTTGAAAAACTTGAGTAGAAGAAAATCACCGTTAATCCTCCGTCAGACGGCAATAAAAAGTTGCCCCGGTATGAAGATACTGTAGAAGAAGAAGTAAAAGACATGAGCGTAGAAGAAGTAAAAGACATGAGCTTCAAATAAAATACTCTGCTGATTTAGTACTTTTTGAGTTGACTGAAAAAATGACAACTTTCAGGAAAATCCTGATATCTCCTAAACCAGAAGTAAAAAAGTAAAAAAATAAAAAAGAAAATATTCATTAAAACTGCGGCAATAAGAAAGACTTTAATAATTTGATAAACAGTTGCAGTGGCGTACCATACAAGTCCTAGAAGATAGGTTAAGAAACATAGTTGTACATTTTTTGTTGCTGTTAATACGAAAAAAACATTTTAATCATTCTTAAAACAAACAAAAGTAGAGAATGTTTAAGCTTCAAAAAAAAAAGAATTAGTCAAATCCATTAATTCGTTTTCGAAATATTTGAATTTAAAAAATGTAAATTTTTTAGGTGTCCGGAATTTAATGCGCGGCAGTGTAAATTAAAAATCGCACAGTGAATATTTTCAAAACAGATTCGAATATTGGATGTGCAAATATACTGCGTAGTTTATTTTATAAAACATAACTATATTCTATACACAAACATATACTATTCAAACCTGTTGTAAAAATATTTACTGTGCGATTTTTAATTTACTACTAATTAAATTCTTTTTGCATCTTTGAGTAAAAGTTTTCCATTTTTCCAAATTTAATCAATATGCACAAAAGTTTACTTCTACTTTTAGGCACAACTTTTTAAATATAGATAATATATTTTATTTAAACTGACGTACTTAAACTTTAGGTGACGGTTTTATTAACTGTTATTGTTAAGGTTAAGGTTATTTAACTACATGGTGTATGCCAAAATTGTTATTTTACCTTCATGTTGTATATCGTCATCTAAAGGCTCTAACGGTCTAACTCCAAAACGTCATATTTTTCAGGAGACGTAAAAAACGATTTAAAACTTAATTATAGCAATTTAGAACTTTAAAACTAGCTTGTTCACAGGTAAAAATGTTTGAAATGTGTTAATGTATTTAAAACTTTTCATTGTTATTTATTTTATATAAATTATTTGAATTAAATTTTAACCACAGAATCTAAATTCACTAATGGTCTAACTCGAAGGGAAGATAAAAGAGGATACCTATCGTATTATATCGCGTAATATTATTACAAAAAATTTATATTTTTATATTTAATATATAATATTACTACTAGGTAGGCTTAATATATATACATTATTAATGGCAATAATTATAATTATCATCAAACAGTAAATTAACAAATATTTGAAACGGGATCCCCTGTTGTCGAGAAATAGTTTGACATTAGTGACAGTTCTCATTTAATTGTTTTCTCACAATCATATGATGGAGTTAGACACTTAGCGACTTAAAATATTTACATTTTTGCATTTTTTGAGGCTGATATTGGTTTAATGCAACTTTTTTTTTGAAGTATGTTGGTAATCAGATAATGAAGCAAATTTGATAAAAATCTCATTTTTGAAAAATTTGGAGTTAGACAACTAGAGCCTTTAGTGGACGATATGATTGATATAAGGAATTTTATTTTATTGTATTTAACAAATATTTTTTATATTACCAAAAAATACAGCCTGTTCCAGAACTCGCGTACCGAAATTTGAGGGTATATTAAAAACCCTCTGGAAAATATGAAAAAAATTTCAAAAAAAATCCATCTTCGTTCAATTCAAAAATAAGAACGCTTTAAGTGGACCAATACTGTTGCTGATTGTAAATTACCATTAAAGGTTGAATTTGTAGCTATGGAAGCAAATTTAATTATTGCAGGTACATATTCTGTAGGTTGACATGGTGATTAATATGACATAAATATTTATTAATGTCATAAAAAAATATCAAAACTTTCATGATGTTTACTTCAGAAGAGTATTGTGAAATGCTAATTTTATATGGCGAGTGCTTCAGCTACATCTGTAGAATATTCTATTCGTTTTTCCAATAGAGAACATCCTAGCAGAAATGTTATTTTAAGATTGGTGCAAAGGGCAAGAAATTCTGGAAATTTAACTCCAAACAAAAAAGAGATTGGAGGCGTTCCGCAAACTGCAAGAACTGTTGATAATGAAGAAGCTGTCATTCAGGCTTTTGAAGAAGAACCTGAAACAAGCTTTAGTATCGTGGCTAGAAATCTTGATATGTCTAAGACCTCTGTTCAACGAATTCTAAAAGATGAAAAAATGCATCCCTTTCATTACACTCGAGTACAATGCTTGACACCGGAGGACTATCCTTTACGAGTCGAATTTTGCACATGGCTGTTGCAGAAACATCAAGAAAATGAAATTTTTTTTTTTATTTTATTAATTTGTATTTAGAATTTATAGCCAGTAAATCAATTAAAAGATCTGAGTTTCTAATAAAAAAAAACACTACATTCAGCGCGCTGAATGGAGTTGCAGCGGCAGTTTGTTGCTGCCGTCTAAGACGGGTATCATAAAACCACCGCCGGATGGAGTGACCCTATAAAAATAGAATATTTGATAGCCTGTGTCGGTTTTGTCAAAATAATAACCTAAAAAGATTCTAAAGTTGAAAGTCTTAAACAATGCACGAGTCAACCATTAAAATGCAACCATAGTTACTAATAAGTAGGGAAAAACTAATTTTTAGGTAATTTAACATCAGCAACAGGATTGGTCAGATTAAATAGCTTCCTTTTTAATTAGTATTGAAGATGGATTTTTTTAATTTGTTTTTCATATTTTCCAGAGGGTTTTTAATATACCCTCAAATTTCGGTACGCGAGTTCTGGAACAGGCTGTATATGCTCATTAAAGCTAAATAGGTGACAATTGTTATTTAAAATAAAAGTAAATAATAAAATTGTAATTTTAAAATGAGTTTGAATTTTTATTAAGACATTAATTCTTCTAATAAACTTAGACACTTACTTTTTAATATACTAACAGCTTCAGTAAAGATAACTTCTGGCTGCATGGCACCCACTGATTCAATAGAAACTGAAAAATAAAATAACCACTTAATAAATCTATCTATGGACACTAGGGTGGGTCAAAAAAACCGACTATTTTTTTTTACTTTTACTCTGAAAAATCGGTTGCTAGATACCTCTAGAAAATTCTCACCAAATATGAGCTCTTAATTTTGATAAAAAGGTTCTCCGCTTTACAATTTTCCATTTTTTCCTCAGTATTAGAAACAAAAATTTATATCTCTTTGACAACTGTTCGTTAAAAAGGTTCTCTCCTCATATTCTTGTAGGAAATCGAACGCTCTACAAAAAAGGTCTCTTACAATTTTTTCGTAAACCTCACCGTTTAAAAGATATCAAAGGTTAAAGTTTGATTATTTAAGAGACATTTTTGTTTTGCTTATGAATTTTATAACTTGCTTACAAAAAATTGTTATGAATTGCGCAATTCATAGTTTTGTAGGAAATTGCCTGCTCTACAAAAATGGTCTCTTATGATTTGTCGATTAAATTAAGCGTTTAAAAGATATTCATCGTCAAACTTCAATGCATACTAACTTTAATAGTTTTTGATGAATATTTCGAAAAATTTCAATTTAATTTATGAGTTTCACGAAAATTTATACAAATTTGAGTTTCTATCGTAAGAGTAACTCTTATAGAAGTTTCCCTTTCGAAAATTTATTTGAAACTTTTTTATTTTAATAATATTTTCATAAAATTTATCTTTATAATAACTTATTATTTTATTATAGTATAAAGTAAAAAAAAATAGTCGTTTTCGACCTGCGGTCTCGAAATTTTGTAACACGAAAAATGCACTTAAACAATTGCCAAGCAAAATATTTTTTTAATACAGTAGAAAAATTATCGATAATTCAACATGCACTTATGATACAGCCTGTTCCAGAACTCGCGTACCGAAATTTGAGGGTATATTAAAAACCCTCTGGAAAATATGAAAAAAAAATTAAAAAAAAAATCCATCTTCAATACTAATTAAAAAGGAAGCTATTTAATCTGACCAATCCTGTTGCTGATGTTAAATTACCTAAAAATTAGTTTTTCCCTACTTATTAATAACTATGGTTGCATTTTAATGGTTGACTCGTGCATTGTTTAAGACTTTCAACTTTAGAATCTTTTTAGGTTATTATTTTGACAAAACCGACACAGGCTATCAAATATTCTATTTTTATAGGGTCACTCCATCCGGCGGTGGTTTTATGATACCCGTCTTAGACGGCAGCAACAAACTGCCGCTGCAACTCCATTCAGCGCGCTGAATGTAGTGTTTTTTTTTTATTAGAAACTCAGATCTTTTAATTGATTTACTGGCTATAAATTCTTAATACAAATTAATAAAATAAAAATACAATAACTGAATTCCTTGAATTAAAAAAACCATCTCTTTGAAACCCAGACTCATCCGTAAAAAGAATGCTTTTTACAAAGTTTTCATTTTCTTGATGTTTCTGCAACAGCCATGTGCAAAATTCGACTCGTAAAGGATAGTCCTCCGGTGTCAAGAATTGTACTCGAGTGTAATGAAAGGGATGCATTTTTTCATCTTTTAGAATTCGTTGAACAGAGGTCTTAGACATATCAAGATTTCTAGCCACGATACTAAGGCTGGTTTCAGGTTCTTCTTCAAAAGCCTGAATGACAGCTTCTTCATTATCAACAGTTCTTGCAGTTCGCGGAGCGCCTCCAATCTCTTTTTTGTTTGGAGTTAAATTTCCAGAATTTCTTGCCCTTTGCACCAATCTTAAAATAACATTTCTGCTAGGATGTTCTCTATTGGGAAAACGAATAGAATATTCTACAGATGTAGCTGAAGCATTCCGGCCACACTCGCCATATAAAATTAGCATTTCGCAATAATCTTCTGAAGTAAACATCATGAAAGTTTTGATATTTTTTTATGACATTAATAAATATTTATGTCACATTAATCACCATGTCAACCTACAGAATATGTACCTGCAATAATTAAATTTGCTTCCATAGCTACAAATTCAACCTTTAATGGTAATTTACAATCAGCAACAGTATTGGTCCACTTAAAGCGTTCTTATTTTTGAATTGAACAAAGATGGATTTTTTTTGAAATTTTTTTCATATTTTCCAGAGGGTTTTTAATATACCCTCAAATTTCGGTACGCGAGTTCTGGAACAGGCTGTATTTCTAATGAAAATTTATCAACTTACAAATAAAATGATCCTGAACTTTACTCATTACTAAGGCATCTTTAAGATCCTCGTATCTAAAAACGTTTCTACTGCCCGTGTCATATCTGGCATTATTGACCACTGCATATCTTCTGCCATTTTCATTTCTAATGTTGATCACTCCAGGTGAAAAACATTTCTGGAGCCTCTCTGCTGCTTCACCTTCGATTTCCCTCAGAAGTTTTATGTCTGGCAATAATCTATAGAATGCAGTCGCTAAAAAATACGATATTATTTAAATGTGCCAATTACATCGGCACTTAGTGTTACTAAGAGTGATGATGTATTGAAATCTTCGCCGAAAATTTGAAATCTTTGACCACGTTTTTTTTTCACATTTCTCGACGTTTTAGACCATTTTGAGTCGAAATCAGTAAAAAAATTTTTTGCGTCCGTCTGTCTGTCTGTCTGTCTGTCTGGGTGTAAACTCTCTAACTCCATTTCTACAAGAGATATCGATCGACTTGCGGTTTTTTGCATATTGTTTCTTATCGTATTCCAAAGAGCCGATTAGATTTTGGGGGTAAACGATTGGGGGTAAGGGGGTAAAAATAGGGTAAAACTCCTATTTTTAGCGTTTTTCGTTTATAATTAAGGAAATTATTATTGTATTTGGTTAATTTAGCACTTATATAAAAGATAATTTTAAATTGGTCAAAAAATGTTATAAACAACGTTTTCCTAAAAGGCATTGTTTTCGAGATATTGGCGTTTAAAGCAGTAAAAGGTTTTTTTAGCATATCTCACATATTTATAACCTGATTTCAAAAAAAATATATTTTAAATAAAAGCTCTTTTTAAGCCCTATTAAAAAATGTTATATACAGTTTTTTGCTAGAATATAATGTTTTAAAGATACAGAATTTAAAATCAAACAAAACACCTAGTTTGAAATTTGCAAACTAGATGGCTCTAGTGTACAATAGTGCCGATGTTTTGACAGGGTGCTTGCAATGTTTCATCTAGTTTTATTTTTAATTAATAGAGAATAAAAAACGTTTCGCTCAATAGATTATAAATAATTATTTATTAGTTTTAAATCGAGATTTAGATTAAAAAGTAAACAAACTGTTCAAGAATACTGGGCGTTTAAGTTATTTTTGTTTCAGTAGCAAAAACGGGTCACGTGACTGGCAATAATGCTTTATAACTTTCGATCTAATAAACCAATTTATATGAATAAAATAGGTTTAATAAAAAAATCTAATTTAAACAAAATTGGATTTAAAATTAAGAAAAATTCAGTAATTTTTTCATCATCTTGAAATTAAAATTTTTATAATACATTTTAAATGTTTTTCCTGCATGCAGTGCTATTTATTGGAGGGTAGTTTCATTTAAAAATCAGAGAAATGCTTACCCTCTATGGGATAAATTTTATTTTTCTTACCAACTGGAGAAAATTTGGCATGGTCCCTTCCACAGCTTTTAACTGCTATCAGTTTTAAGTCTAGCTCATGTCCTGGTCTCATTTTAGCCAGTAATATATCTGACTGTATCACACCTACATCTGATTCTTTGTATTTGTCTTTTTGATCTCCTATCGGCAACCATTTGATTTGTTTTGAGTAAACTAAAAAAAAGAATTAAAATGCACTGTCTATAAAGATAATAAATGTTCTTTATCCAATACATACAGATAATGAGACAATTACCAGCTTTATTTTAAATAGATAAACTCAATAATAACCCCCGCGTGGCTTTTACTTCATTGAGTGGATAATTATTTATTTTACCCACTCAACTGTCACTTGTCAAATTATTTTCTTGTAAATGTCATTAAAATTTTTAATAAAAATATGAATTCCTAAGCTATTTATTGGATAAAACCTTGTATGGCACTCATGGGTAAACCGATATTGTCCTCTCGAAAATTAACCTGCTTGGCTGACGTCTCGCAGGTTAATTTTCTCATGGGCAATATTTTACTTTACCCACTAGTACCATAAATAACTATTATTGGTAATAAATTAAATTTACAATAATATATGAAACAAATGACCGGGGTATGAAGTGTATGAATTTTGGTCAATTTGCGTGACGTATTTTATGGACGACCCCTAACGAATGAGTTTTTTTTTTGGCATGGGTCATAGCTGAAAAAAATTATACGTGATGAAAACAAAAAAATGCTTGTTTAGCAGTCAGAGTCATAAGTAAGGGAGCGTTCAAGTATTACGTAACGCAAAATTTGGCCATTTTTGACCCCCACCCCCCATGTAACGCGGCGTAACATTTTCGAGACCCCCCACACCCCCCTATTTGTTCCGAAACCGGTTAACCGAAAACCGGTTATTGCCTATGGTTTTCCATCTCTAATTGTTTTTGTTTAGAGGATTTAGTTAACTGTTAACCACACCGTGTGCAATAAAATTTGCAAGGAATCCGTCTTGAGACGGATCTTAAAGATCTTTAAGCCTAGATCATTGTTAAAAACGTGATCCAATAAACATTTTATAAGTTTAAATTTTTTTAAGTGTTACGTAACATTTTTACTGACAACCATCCCCCTCCCCATCGTAAAATCCTTCTTGGCCTGTGTTATAGTTGCTTGATCCAATTTTTTACTCATATTCTGCGCAGAGTTAATGTTTGCTCTTACCATTACTGTTTTTGTACATATCTTCAGCTCTCGAAGAATTCTTTGTACTCTGATCCTTATTGTAGCTACATTTTATTTTCAATTCAAATTCTAATGTGTCATTTTCGTTACCTTCAGCGTTCACTAAAAAAAAGTAAATAAATCAATCTGGGATAATGCGACCATTTGAGAAAATCCACTTTTCAGTTAAAAAAAAAATTATGGAGTTGATGGCCTTTCTCTACAATTAACTTTTTGCCGTCATGTAAAAAGTTGGAAATTTTTTATTCTTGTGTAAAAATTTGGGAAAATATTGAGTAAATTTCTCGACGCTTAAAGAAATTATATTGTCGGTCTGTCGGACGTTAACTTGAAAATGCTTTGAGCAAAATATTTTAAATTTGGATCAGGTGCCGTATCCAAAGTTCCCAGCAGGATTGTTTTTGATTAAAATCAAGGTGAGCTAATGTTTTTACAAGTTTTTCGAAAAAAAAAATAGTATATTACGCACGAGGTGCGCATACTATTTTTCCTACGACCTAACACGCAAAAAATATCTTAAATTAGTTTGTCGATTTAAGGTTATGTGTTTAGTAATTTTTTGACAGCAGATATGTAAAATCAGCTGACTGTCACTTCCCACTGTCATAGGCAACAGGTGGCACTAACTACTAACAAGGTGGTAGAAAAAATGTTTTTTTTCCCTCTTTGTATTGAAATATGACAGGATAAAAAACACTTCTCCCTATAAATATTAAAAAAAAATCCAAAACAAAAATAAAAAAATATTTCCTTTTTAAAATCCTCTTTTTTTTGAGGTTAAAAAAAATAATATAATAATATTTATTGCAAATCCAACAGGCTAACGACCGAGGTGTTTCTGCCTATTATAAAAAAATTTTCAATAAATAAAAAATTGAATATATTTTTTTTTAAAACAAAAAAAAAGGAAACATAGCTCCCTAAGGACACTAGATCAGCGGTGCTGCCACTTGGAAACTGAGTTTAAACTTTAAACTCAGTTTAAACTTTAAAGATCTAGTGTTAAAAAACCTATATTCACTAGAATATCGTTACCCTACTAAAAATCTCTATAGAAATTACAAAATAAGATCTCTCAAGAGTGTTTATGAATATCAAGTAAATATTTTTATAAATCAAGTCCTAAACCAAACCAGGCACTCATGCCTAAAGCTATCCCATAGAAGGGATGTTCATGAGCACTTAACACGAAGTTATTTAGATTTAAATCTGCCCCAGGTCAGATCCCAACTTGGTCTGGGCTCTCTTTTGTATAAAGGAGTTTCCTTATACAACAGACTTCCTGTAGATGTCAGGGAAATGACGGGGGGTAGATTTAAAAAAAATATGAGTAAACTAGTCGATTTTTATATAGAGTAAAATATTTGTGATATTTAATTTAATTTTAAGATATATAAAAATAATTTAATTACATATGTGTTATATTAATTACATAATATAATCTGTAAATACTTAGTACTTCTATGTTCTCAAATTAGAGGTGTCCCTTTGTAAGCCTTTGTAGTTTTTTGGGATGAATAAATCTGCTTATTATTATTATTATTATTAGTGTCCTTTCCTACCCCTATGCAAACACTGTACTGCAAGCTGTCTCATTTGTTGATGTATAGGATCCTAAGCTAATCGTTGCACTCACAGAAGGCCCTAGGGCCTTTAGCTATTGGCTAAAATGAGATTCAACAATCGGGTTTTTTTAGCATATCTCACTTATTTATAACCTAATTTCAAAAAATTTTATTTTAAATAAAAGCTCTTTTTAAGCCCTATAAAAAAATGTTATATACAGTTTTTTGCTAGAATATGTTTTAAAGATACAGAATTTAAAATCAAACAAAACACCTAGTTTGAAATTTCCAAACTAGATGGCTCTAGTGTACAATAGTGCCGATGTTTTGACAGGGTGCTTGCAATGTTTCATCTAGTTATAAGCTGAATTAATGTGGTTAATTCTAATTTATATTAACATAAACTTGTGACATCACAAAGTATCTTGGCAAAATCTTAGCGAAATCCTTCCGAAATCTCGATATCTTTTCGAAATCCCGAATTCTTAGCGAAATCTTTCCGAAATCTTAGGGAAATCTTTCCAAAATCTTGAAATCCTTCCATTCCGAAATCTTTGTACACGATTTTGGGGGGAGGTCAACCCCTCAAGGCTAATTTTTTGAATTTGGGCTTTTTTATTAATTACACAGGTTTACAAAAAAAAAAGTAAGGACTATTTGACCGGACCATGGTATTCCTAGGTATTTTGGCGCCCTGAATCAGATCCCGGGTCAGTTTTGCCCCATCACGTCAGGAAAACGAGATTTCAAGGTCATTTGGAGGTCAAAATGGTGATTTTTTGGAAGCGGCCCCGCGACAATATCTCAAGCGACCTGTTAACTTCACAGGTAACTGTGTAGGTCTTGAATACTTTCTGAACGTTGAGATGTTGTCCCAGGGCCGCTCCCAAAAAATCACCATTTTGACCTTGAAATCTCGTTTTCCTGATGGGGCAAAACTGACCCCAGGATCTGATTCAGGGTGCCAAAATACCTAGGAATACCATGGCCCTGCTGACCCACCTAATGTCTACTAATAGTAGTAAACAGTAAAAAACATATATTTAAGTCCCAGAACTTTGTACTAAGGTACCTTAATTTTGGTTTGATATTTGGTGTCTTCCGTTTTCTAAAGAAATAAGTAAACTAATATCTTACTGTCTGCTTTATATTCAAAATTTCTTGGATCAGCCTTTAAAGGTATAAGGCCTAATCTGTGGGCTAGAACTTCATCTTGTATAATTGATGTGTTATTTAAAATATGAACTTTTTCAATCGCCATGCTTGGAACATCACTTAAAATTAATCTTCGGAATGTATTTGCCAAGAATGGATGTATACCAATCATGTCAAATTCCATTTCATAGTTCTCATTTCGAATTACAACAATACGAAACTTCTTTTTGAATGTTTTGATGTTAAACTCTTCATCCAATACAGTTTGAGCATTTGGAAAGTTCTAAAATTGAATGAATTTAGGATCTCACATATTTAATTTATATTAAACAATTACCTGTGTTACTTTATATTCACCTAATACTACACGAGGTTTTTCATCGTTTATTGAATCCATTTTCGAAGAAAAACGATTTTTACACTTGACATAACCTAACTAATCACATGCCAGCTGTCACGTGACAGAAGTGAAGTTAGAAACGATACTTTAGAACTATTTTACGGAAAATTAGATCTACGAAAAAATTTAATAAAGTATTCCTTGTTTATTATTTAAATAATTATTAAAATAATATTATTATATAATATTTATGTTTTTTTGGTAAATGTTTGTTCATAAAACCTAAACTTTAATATATTTAAGCAGATCTAGTTTTTTTTTAAATAAAATACCGTTGGTACGCCACTGGGTTTCGGTGAACTTACCGGACACAAAAAATAACGCCAATCTTGTACTAATTTTTCACTGTAATGCTAAAACTAACAATTATAAATAATTCTGAATGCGGAAAATGTTATTTTTTATCTAGAACAAATTTATATGTAAAAATAACTGTTTATTTTACAAAGAATGATGACAGATTACATGTTTCTAACTTCGTGTATGTTTGTAAAAAAATGCAGCGTTGTCAGATGTAAGTATTAGATATTAGCGGTGTGGGTATTACGGCCGAAGATCATACGGCCGAAAGCGAGGTTTGTAGTAGCAGCACTGATTTCAGTGGCTCTCTTACTATTCTCTGGAAATTAATAAATATAATAAAATAATTTTTGAAATTTTTATAACAAAAAATTGTTAAAATACTCACGAATTTCTGGTTAGTGTTTTTTTTAATGGGTGTGTTGGTTTACGTTAAAAATGGTTTGGTTTGGTAGTTTGCTGGTTTGGTTTTTTTTTTTTTAATAGGAGGCGTTGGTTAACGTTAACAATGGTTTGGTTTGGTAGTTTGCTGGTTTGGTGTTTTTTTTTTTTTAATGGGAGGCGTTGGTTTACGTTTGTGTTTTTTTTATAATAAAATTATAGTTTTTGATTGCTTTTTGTACATTTTTAATATAAACCTCAGAAAAAAACGTTTTCAATATATGCACAATCTGACAACGCTGTTTATTTATTATTTAGCAGGGTCCTAAATTGAAGTAGAGAAGCAGAAGAAGAAGAGAAATGTACTTAAAAATGCACAAAATTCGGACTTTTTTAAATTAATTTCTCGCTAATTTGTGAGTAATCCGCATTTTTTTTTTTTTGCAAAAATACTATTTGGTTTAAAAAAAAATTGAGAATTCGTGTGGTCGGTAAGTTCACCGGCCCCCGCCACTGGCGACGCCTTGACATTTTGCGGTTATGTTGTGTTTGTAAAAGTCAGACATTTGTTTTTCGAAAATTGTTGTATTTAAATGTGGATATTTTAGTTAAAAATGGAAAATAAATCAGAGATTATAAAAG
This sequence comes from Brachypterus glaber, assembly GCA_958510825.1. Classification (NCBI taxonomy): domain Eukaryota; kingdom Metazoa; phylum Arthropoda; class Insecta; order Coleoptera; family Kateretidae; genus Brachypterus; species Brachypterus glaber. Next base: position 2,991,058 of record OY294044.1, on the reverse strand, counting down.
TTATAATAGATAATCACGAAGTAAGAGAAGATGGCAGTTTGGTTGAGATAGAGGAAACTCAAATGGATGTATCAAAATCGGCGAATGAGTTATTTTCAAACTTTAAACCAGATTCAGAGGACGAAAATCAGTTCGAAGATGATGAAGGCTCTGATGCTGATTTACCTCTTGTTAATTTAAAACGGGAACATGGTAGTGATTTCCCTGAGAAAGAAGGAAAGGCAAACGATAAAAAGCCTTGTAGGAAGGTATGAATAAAATGGTCGGGGCCGGTGAACTTACCGGACACACGAATTCTTATTTTTTTTTCAAACCAATAAAATGTACTTACCTTAAATAGTATTTTTGCAAAAAAAAATTTGCGGATTACTCACAAATTAGCGAGAAATTAATAAAAACAAGTGTATTTTAAAACAAAGTTAGGGATTTTAACCGCATTTGATACAATTTTAAGTTAATAAACAGCGTTGTCAGTTTGTACATGTATTTTATTTAAAATAATAGTACAAATTTCAACAAAAAATGTAACGTTAACGTAAAGCAACTTCCTCCATTAAAAAAAAAAAACACCAAACAACACAAAACCAATGTAAACCAACGTTAACGTAAACCAACTTCTCCCATTAAAAAAAAAATACCAAAAGAGCAAACTACCAAACCAAACCATTGTTAACGTAAACCAATGCCTCCCATTAAAAAAAACACCAAACCAGCAAACTACCAAACAAAACCATTGTTAAACTAAACCAACTTCTCCCATTAAAAAAAAATACCAAATAACGAAAAAACCAACGTTAACGTAAACCAACGTCCATTAAATTGTTATAAAAATTCTAACAAAACAAAAAACTGAATTTTCTGCACCTAATTATATTCAAAACAGTAAGTTTTAGTAATAAAACCAAAAATCAGTGCAAAAATATTGTTAATTTTTCAAACAAGAAATCATTCCGAATAATACAAGGAAACACTTTAAATCAAAATTAAAATCTGACAACGCCGCATCTCTGTACACACGTGAAATATGTCAACAATATTATGGCAGTTCATAAAATTAATTATTATTTACCATTTTTCTCCATGTAAGTTATTTTTTTGTAATAAAACAACGTTTTCCGCATCTAATTTTATTTATAATTGTTAATTTTAGTACCACAGTGTAAAATTAGTGCAAAACTAGTCCTATTTTTTGTGTCTGGTAAGTTCACCGAAACCAAATGGTCTATTACTTTAAAGATTTGTAATATTTAATTTTTACAGAGACATTATTTGCAGAAATATAAAAAAGAATGGGAAGAAATACCTTCATTAAAAGCTTGGCTTTCACCAAGCACTTTAGGAGAATGCAGTTTTTATTGTAAATTTTGTAAAAAGGACTATAGATGTGGAAAAACAGAAATATTTAAACACATGGGTTCTTTAAAACATCAAAAACATCTTACCAAACCTGTCCTTAGAGTACAGGTAAAGATGCATGCTTATTTTTTTTTTTATTAAATTAAAACTTGAAAATTTTCTTTTCCAGAAAAAATTTTCATTTCGAGGCCTGCTATGCCCAGTATTTACACCATTTGATAAACAACGGTAACTATTCTAAAATATTGTAATCTTATAAGTATTTTTTGCTCATACTATTTTATTTTAGTCCACATGATATAAATTATAAATGTTTGAAAACTTATGCAAAATTTTTAAAAGTGTGTGGAGTTAAAGGAATTTTAAGTAAGTAATAAAAATAAGATTATTTTTTTATGACTGACTTGCCTACAAAAAATTTCAGATACAAACGGATAAAAAATAAAATATTTTTAACCCATTTGAATTATTTCTAATTGCAGCAAATTGTCAATATTAATCCGTTTCAATTCGTTTTAATTAGTTAACCTTTTTTAATTTGCATTTGCTATTTAAATTTAATTTGTTTTAATTTGTATATGCGGAATATCAAGTTTTAATTGGTTTCTATTTGCAAATATGTAACATATTTTAATTGGTTTCTATTTGCAAATATGTAACATATTTTAATTCGTTTCTACTTGTGGAATATCATTTTTAATTAGATACTATTTGCAAATGCGTATCTCATTTAATTCGATTGAACCTGTTTGAATCCGTTTTTGCGAATAGAAAAGTAATTTCAATTAGCATTTGCGAATTGATTCGAATTCAAACAGATTAAAAATAAATTATTTTTAATTCGTTTTAATTCGAAAATGCGAATTAAAATTTTGAATTGCTTTTCACCGACGTTTGCATAAAAAAAGTCGATATAAGCTTATCTAGATGATGTATGTAAAGTAAATTACCAAAAGGAAATTGTATACACATTATACGATGCTTTGCCGCGGCCCGCGGGCTTCTTTAGTCCACGGACTCGGCACCTTTGTACGCTATACCTACAATTTCACATATATAACTATTTGAACCTGTTTGAATCTGTTTTTTTTTTGCGAATTGATTCGGATTGAAACAGATTAAAAATAAAATATTTTTAATCCGTTTTAATTATAATAGGTTAATTAAAACAAAAAATCATTTTTTTTAAACAAGAATATGTTTTGTGAAGGTTTTTGAGTTATTCTGGTCATAAATTTCATGTACAGGCAGACAGATTTTATTTACAAAAATTATATTTTTCTTCAAGCGTACTAAAATGTTAATATTTTATAACTAAACACACTAGATAGAAGTGATCTATTTTTTTACAGTTAAAAAATGGGCTCATTGTTGTACTCTGTAAAAAAAAGTTAGTTAGCGAAGCCGCCACCTGGCCGCAGCACTATTTGATGTTGATGGCAGCCATTGTTTGTTTTGGTAGTTTATTTTGTAAACAGTGCGAAATTTTGTGCAAAAACCTTGTGAAATTGTGTGAAATTGATTAAAAATGATCGAAGAAGAAGAGTATATGGATTGTACACCTCCAAATCTCTCCGAAATAGCAAATGCTACACTGGACAAATTAATACCATCAAAATCTCGAAAAGTTTATGATTTAGCATACGAAAAATTTTTAAAATGGGCTAGGGAACAGAAGACTAAAGTTTATTCCGAAAATGTTTTATTGGCCTATTTTTCCGGACTGTCCAAAGATTTAAAAAGTTCCACTTTGTGGTCGCAATATTCCATGCTAAAAACTGAACTGGACATTAAAAAGAATGTAAATATTGGAAAATTTACAAAACTAACAGCCTTCCTAAAACGTAAAAGCGAAGGTTATAAACCAAAAAAATCGGAAACTTTAACTAAGGAACAGTTTGACTTTTTTATGGATAAAGCACCAAACAGTATTTACCTAGCTGCAAAGGTAAAAACCAGAAATAAATATTCTTCAACTTGTTCCTAATTAAGTTATTTTTTTTAGATTGTTTTGCTATTTGGAATGTCGGGAGCATTAAGATGTGACGAACTTGTCCAGCTAACAATAAATGATATTGAAGATTTGGGAAAATTGTTACTCGTCAAAATTAGGGAATCAAAAAACAAAACATCCCGTTCCTTCACCATATTAGGAGAAAAATACCTAAACCTTTACAGATCCTATGCAGCTCTTCGACCTGCAGATATGTCCACTGCAAGATTTTTTATAAGATATAAAGAGGGAACTTGCCACAAAGTGGTTATGGGTATTCATAAAATTTCTTCTATACCTAAAGACGTAGCAACATTCTTAAAATTGCAAAATCCTAAAAATTATACTGGACATTGTCTACGTAGATCAAGTGCTACATGGTTAGTAGATGCAGGTGGTGATTTGGCATCATTGAAAAGACATGGAGGCTGGAAATCCAGCACAGTGGCTGAAGGTTATATAGATGAGTCATTGGCAAATAAAAAGCAAACAGCCGAAAGGATTTTAAATCCAAAAGCAACTTGTACTGTTACAAATTCAAATATAGTTGATGCGGTTAATTTTGTTAATATGGAAGACCCTGCTGATACTAATAAAGAAAATGTTTTGATTGATGGTAATATTCAAAAAAAAAAAATTGTTATTGAAGATTTGGAACTCCATTCTGTTAAAAAACTAAATACAGTAGTCCAAACAACTAGTACCAATTCAAGCAAATCTAATACCTCTGAAGATGGATTTACAATAAAAAGTTGCCAATTGCAAAATTGTACTTTTAATATTACAATTAATAAAAATCAATAAGTCTGTTCATAGATAAGTTTGTTAAATTATATTTTTAAATAATGTTAAAACGATTTCAATAAAAAAAACTTTAATGAAAAACATACCTAATTACTAAATAAATCAAATGCAAAAACTAATATAAAAAATATATTATATATAAATATATATATATATATATATATATATATATATATATATATATATATATATTATATTTAGGACGCTTGAAGAAAAAATAGTATGTTTCACTCAGAGGAAAAGTGCTTTTTTTTACTCGTCTGTAGTTTCCGGACTCCGCTTCGCGTCGTCCGTAAATTCTACAGACTAGTAAAAAAAAGCTTCACTTTTCCTCTTAGTAAAACAATATACTATTTTTAGATACAAAATTCCAAAAAACTTAAAAATCAAAAAAAGAATTTAAGACTTAAGGTATAATTTTAATAATTTTCTTGCAGTAAATGATGTAATGGGAGAAGGAATGTCATTAACTGTTGAGGAAAGAAGATCACTAACTGAACATTGGGCTGAAATTTGTAAGGATTCTGGTCAATTTTTAATGGTTCAGATAGGTGGGGCACCCCTAAAGAGTGTAATAGATCTGGTAATTATTTTAATACTTTTAAAAATATTTGTGTTTAAAATAGGGTAAAGTGGGGTTAATTTACATACAGGGTGATCAATAACTGGCATGCCAAAGTTTAAGAGGTGGTTCTACATCCAAAAATATGAAAAAAAGTTTCTATAAAGGTTGGCCCGAAAATGAGTCCTATGGGAGGTACGGCCCTTCGAAGATAAAATAATATTGAATGGGGAACAAAAAAAAAGCATCAATAAAATTTTAATGCTGCAGGGTGATTCTTCATTTCAAACTGAGCAAAAAGTATTCTTTACCAAAACACCTAAATTTAACATTACAGGAGTAATAGCTTTTTAAAAAGTAACGTTTTTGGTGGCACAAAATGTTACTTCCTCTTAATTGTATTTTTTTTTTAAATTTTTGCTCCTACAGTATTACACTGTATAAAATTTTTTACGCATTTTTATTTTAAAAGTTTCTATAAAGGTTGGCCCGAAAATGAGCCCTAAGGGAGCTACGACCCTTCGAAGATGGGATAAGATTGAATGGGGAACAAAAAAAAAAGCATCAATAAAATTTTAATGCTACAGGGTGATTCTTCATTTCAAACTGAACAAAAATGTATTCTTCACCAAAACACCTAAATTTAATATTACAGGAGTAATAGCCTTTTAAAAAGTAACGTTTTTGGTGGCACAAAATGTTACTTCCTCTTAATTGTATTTTTTTTGAAAATTTTTGCTCCTACAGTATTACACTGTATAAAATTTTTTACGCATTTTTACTTTAAAAGTTTCTATAAAGGTTGGCCCGAAAATGAGCCCTAAGGGAGCTACGACCCTTCGAAGATGGGATAAGATTGAATGGGGAACAAAAAAAAAAGCATCAATAAAATTTTAATGCTACAGGGTGATTCTTCATTTCAAACTGAACAAAAAAGTATTCTTCACCAAAACACCTAAATTTAATATTACAGGAGTAATAGCCTTTTAAAAAGTAACGTTTTTGGTGGCACAAAATGTTACTTCCTCTTAATTGTATTTTTTTTTTAAATTTTTGCTCCTACAGTATTACACTGTATAAAACTTTTTACGCATTTTTACTTTAAAAGTTTCTATAAAGGTTGGCCCGAAAATGAGCCCTAAGGGAGCTACGACCCTTCGAAGATGGGATAAGATTGAATGGGGAACAAAAAAAAAAGCATCAATAAAATTTTAATGCTACAGGGTGATTCTTCATTTCAAACTGAACAAAAAAGTATTCTTCACCAAAACACCTAAATTTAATATTACAGGAGTAATAGCCTTTTAAAAAGTAACGTTTTTGGTGGCACAAAATGTTACTTCCTCTTAATTGTATTTTTTTTGAAAATTTTTGCTCCTACAGTATTACACTGTATAAAATTTTTTACGCATTTTTACTTTAAAAGTTTCTATAAAGGTTGGCCCGAAAATGAGCCCTAAGGGAGCTACGACCCTTCGAAGATGGGATAAGATTGAATGGGGAACAAAAAAAAAAGCATCAATAAAATTTTAATGCTACAGGGTGATTCTTCATTTCAAACTGAACAAAAAAGTATTCTTCACCAAAACACCTAAATTTAATATTACAGGAGTAATAGCCTTTTAAAAAGTAACGTTTTTGGTGGCACAAAATGTTACTTCCTCTTAATTGTATTTTTTTTTTAAATTTTTGCTCCTACAGTATTACACTGTATAAAATTTTTTACGCATTTTTACTTTAAAAGTTTCTATAAAGGTTGGCCCGAAAATGAGCCCTAAGGGAGCTACGACCCTTCGAAGATGGGATAAGATTGAATGGGGAACAAAAAAAAAAGCATCAATAAAATTTTAATGCTACAGGGTGATTCTTCATTTCAAACTGAACAAAAATGTATTCTTCACCAAAACACCTAAATTTAATATTACAGGAGTAATAGCCTTTTAAAAAGTAACGTTTTTGGTGGCACAAAATGTTACTTCCTCTTAATTGTATTTTTTTTTTAAATTTTTGCTCCTACAGTATTACACTGTATAAAATTTTTTACGCATTTTTATTTTAAAAGTTTCTATAAAGGTTGGCCCGAAAATGAGCCCTAAGGGAGCTACGACCCTTCGAAGATGGGATAAGATTGAATGGGGAACAAAAAAAAAAGCATCAATAAAATTTTAATGCTACAGGGTGATTCTTCATTTCAAACTGAACAAAAAAGTATTCTTCACCAAAACACCTAAATTTAATATTACAGGAGTAATAGCCTTTTAAAAAGTAACGTTTTTGGTGGCACAAAATGTTACTTCCTCTTAATTGTATTTTTTTTTTAAATTTTTGCTCCTACAGTATTACACTGTATAAAATTTTTTACGCATTTTTATTTTAAAAGTTTCTATAAAGGTTGGCCCGAAAATGAGCCCTAAGGGAGCTACGACCCTTCGAAGATGGGATAAGATTGAATGGGGAACAAAAAAAAAAGCATCAATAAAATTTTAATGCTACAGGGTGATTCTTCATTTCAAACTGAACAAAAAAGTATTCTTCACCAAAACACCTAAATTTAATATTACAGGAGTAATAGCCTTTTAAAAAGTAACGTTTTTGGTGGCACAAAATGTTACTTCCTCTTAATTGTATTTTTTTTTTAAATTTTTGCTCCTACAGTATTACACTGTATAAAATTTTTTACGCATTTTTATTTTAAAAGTTTCTATAAAGGTTGGCCCGAAAATGAGCCCTAAGGGAGCTACGACCCTTCGAAGATGGGATAAGATTGAATGGGGAACAAAAAAAAAAGCATCAATAAAATTTTAATGCTACAGGGTGATTCTTCATTTCAAACTGAACAAAAAAGTATTCTTCACCAAAACACCTAAATTTAATATTACAGGAGTAATAGCCTTTTAAAAAGTAACGTTTTTGGTGGCACAAAATGTTACTTCCTCTTAATTGTATTTTTTTTTTAAATTTTTGCTCCTACAGTATTACACTGTATAAAATTTTTTACGCATTTTTATTTTAAAAGTTTCTATAAAGGTTGGCCCGAAAATGAGCCCTAAGGGAGCTACGACCCTTCGAAGATGGGATAAGATTGAATGGGGAACAAAAAAAAAAGCATCAATAAAATTTTAATGCTACAGGGTGATTCTTCATTTCAAACTGAACAAAAAAGTATTCTTCACCAAAACACCTAAATTTAATATTACAGGAGTAATAGCCTTTTAAAAAGTAACGTTTTTGGTGGCACAAAATGTTACTTCCTCTTAATTGTATTTTTTTTTTAAATTTTTGCTCCTACAGTATTACACTGTATAAAATTTTTTACGCATTTTTACTTTAAAAGTTTCTATAAAGGTTGGCCCGAAAATGAGCCCTAAGGGAGCTACGACCCTTCGAAGATGGGATAAGATTGAATGGGGAACAAAAAAAAAAGCATCAATAAAATTTTAATGCTACAGGGTGATTCTTCATTTCAAACTGAACAAAAATGTATTCTTCACCAAAACACCTAAATTTAATATTACAGGAGTAATAGCCTTTTAAAAAGTAACGTTTTTGGTGGCACAAAATGTTACTTCCTCTTAATTGTATTTTTTTTGAAAATTTTTGCTCCTACAGTATTACACTGTATAAAATTTTTTACGCATTTTTACTTTAAAAGTTTCTATAAAGGTTGGCCCGAAAATGAGCCCTAAGGGAGCTACGACCCTTCGAAGATGGGATAAGATTGAATGGGGAACAAAAAAAAGCATCAATAAAATTTTAATGCTACAGGGTGATTCTTCATTTCAAACTGAACAAAAAAGTATTCTTCACCAAAACACCTAAATTTAATATTACAGGAGTAATAGCCTTTTAAAAAGTAACGTTTTTGGTGGCACAAAATGTTACTTCCTCTTAATTGTATTTTTTTTGAAAATTTTTGTCCCACAGTATTACACTGTATGACATTTTTTATGTATTTTTACTCAAGGAATTCATATTTTTTACAAAAAATTCAAAAAAAGTACATATAAAAAAGTTTGGGGTAAAAATGTTAAGCCTAATACATTTTTCCGTCTAGGGGCGCCTCTGAATAAATTCAAAAAAATAAGTTAACATAAACTTATTGCCCTTATTAATACTAATATACATGCAAAAGTTCGTCGCTCTAGCTTAAACGGTACCAGAGTTATTAATTAAAAACCTTATTTTTATTACAATTTTAAAGGGCTGTAGCTCCCTTAGGGCTCATTTGCGGACCAACCTTTATAGGAACTATTTTTGATATTTTTGGATGCAGAATCACCTCTTAAATTTTGACATGCCAGTTATTGATCACCCTGTATACCCTGAACTTGCTCATCATTTTCACCCAAATCAAACATTTAATGAAATTTTTAGAGTTTATCTAGAGCAGAATAAAAAATTTTGCAAATATTAATTTAAAAATAATTTTTATAAAAACATATTGTCTTAATATTTTTTTGCATAGGCTAGAAAAGTATTTTTTGTCAAATTTTATGGCCTTCTGTAATTTCATTGCCCTCCCTGTAATTGAATTGACCCCTGTATTTCTTTTTGGCTACATAGTTGGTGAAATTTATTTAATTTGGGGCATATACAAAGGACCCTTTTAGGCAAAGCGGGGCTATGGTCACCCAAATACCCTTGGTGAAAAATTACGCCTTGACCTAATGTTATATAAATGTGGTTTGATTGTTAGATACCAAACATTAGGGTCTAACATAAGAATAACGTTTATCTAACGTTAGAAATTTTACTGGACGTTAGATAAACGTACAGTTGATTTCAACAAAACTGGAAAAGTGGGGTTAAGTAAAATTTCATGTTTTCCATAAAATTTAGTTGTGTGAATGTGGATTATTTAAATGGGTTTATGCCTGTTTGAAAAATAAGGTTAGTTTAACCATGTCAAAAATCGTATGTTATTCTATGCATTTGTGTTTAGTAAATACTATTTGGATTTTGAAGCGTACCTCTATTGTTAATTACTGTATTTCTGCTCTAAAATATCCCTATTCTAAAATGTCTATTATTAAATCCCCTTATCAATATATTTTGTATCTAATAAACTGGTTTTAAGTACCTTTATTTTTAAAAAACACTACTAGTATATTGGTCTCCTACAACTAGGTATTCCTCATAGTTCCTTAATTTAAAAATTATAATTATGGGGTTTACACCAGTATTCTTCGAGTATTCTTGTTTTTCTGCTTTATCTCTCTCAATTTGAAAAAAATACACCAACATTTTTTGACTTTCACATTAATGTGGCAATAACAATATTGACACTAAATTTATTAACAAGTAAACAAATATTTGTCAAATGAAAGATAGTTCACAATGTATTTTTTTTTATAACCCCACTTTTCCAGTTTTGTTGAAATGAACTGTAATCTGATGTTAGGCAACATTAGAAATTATAACGTTATAATTCGGGACATTTTTTTAAAAACGCGTCAGAAAAAAATGTTCATCTAACGTTTAATTTCTACCTAAAAGGTCCCCTTGGCTTATAATTTAGTCAAAACACTTTTGACTAAATTATAAGCCAAGGGGGACTTCCTCAGGGGGCCCTGCAAATCTAAAAAAATATGGAAGTATTATTTTGTAAGATAAAAATACATAATAAAAATACATATTATGTTATATGTATTACATAATATGTCTTATATTTACCTAAAGTGTATGTGATCCTATCACATACACTTCAGAGCTCCTGTTCATTATTTATATAGTCAATGTCGGCGGACATAAATCAACTTACCCCGAAAGCGCACTCACCCCACTTCACCCTATATCTGAAATTTTTTAGATTAAGGATAGCATATACTATTGTTTCCAGTTTTTAGTTAACACTGAAATACTTTTTTTATAAGTATGCTGTAACTTGCATTGTTGGTATAATAGTATATTCTATAACTAGTATGGGATAGATATTATTCCGCGCGAGCGGAAAGTTTGTCATACGAGCCGGCAGGCAAGTATGACAGTCCCGCGAGCCTTGAATGACTATTCCATACGTGTTGTAGACTATACTTTTTCTTTGACTGCAAATATGAAACACTGTATTGCTTTAAACTTTGGAAAAGATTAAAAACAATGTTTTTGTGACTCGAAATTGTAAATGCAACAAAACACTTATTTTTAAATAAAGCAATTAATGTTATTTAATCATTTTATCAAATCAGTACTTAAAAAAGATTTTTATTTAATTTTAGCACATATTTACAAATTATAATGCAAAAATTAAAGGTTATGTCAGATTGTTGTGACAGATATCAGGTTTAAATATTTAACAATAGATAGAGCAGTTTTAATTTTTGAACTAAATTGATAAAAAATTGGTCAAATATTAAGAAAAACTAATAAACTTTATGTAATTTTAACGCAACACTTTAAATTGCATTAAATTATTCAATACAGACTAAAATATATTTGCTAATTTTGCTACAGTTTTCTTTACTTTTATAAAAAAGAGATGGCACTACATGTGCTCATTCTAACACTTGATACGGAATATTCATACCGTATCTAGAGCTAGAATGGATTCATTCTGTGTTTGAAAAGTGTGTGTATTTGCTTACACTCTAAAGCAGTCGTAGAAAAATATGTTTTAATATACACTTGTAATACTTTTTTAAAACGTCAATATTTTAAGGCAATCCACGCAGAGAAGTTTAATGTAGGTGCTATAGTTTTACTGCCAGATCTCTACAACAGACCCAAAAGTCATCTGGACCTTATTCGGTACATTAAATTGATTGCTGAAAATGTTAAGGCTGTACCAATATTGTACCACCATCATCCCAAATACACGCAAGTCGAAAGTAAGTATGAATTAAAAAAAAATATTTATTTTTATGAGTTTAATAAATTCTTTTATCCAATACATGCAGATAATAAGACAATTACCAGCTTTATTTTAAATAGATAAACTCAATAATAACCCCCGCGTGGCTTTTACTTTATTGAGTGAATAATTATTTATTTTACCCACTCAACTGTCACTTGTCAAATTATTTTCTTGTAAATGTCATTAAAAGTTTTAATAAAAATATGAATTCCTAAGCTATTTATTGGATAAAACCTTGTATGGCACTCATGGGTAAACCGATATTGCCCTCTCGAAAATTTCAATATCTTACTTTACCCACTAGTACCATAAATAACTATTTCTATTTTGCGACTCTTATAAGCTCATAATCACACGCATTTTGCGTGTTCTTATAGGCCCATAAGAGGTCTCTACTTTTTTTTCTGTTGGGTTGGCAACATACAAAAGCCTATCTCTTGACGTTTTGCGTGCAAATGTCAATGTCAATTTAAAGTTTAATTTTTTACAAAAATTTGTGTTTGGATTATTTTTTACCGTGTTAAAATTGTGGACTGGTTAATTGCAGTGAAAAAAGAAGAGATGACTGTAAAATATATCAAAATATCATTTGTTTTTAGAATTTTAAACATAGTGTAAACTGTAATGCCAACCCAAAACAAAAATCCCTAAATCAGTCATCAATTTAAATGTAAGTTTTTTTAAATTTTAGAGCAAAATAGAAAAAATTGTATAAAGCACTCGTTTCATAACACGTTTTTAGCGCACGAGTACAAGTAAAGTACTAGTGCTCTCTATGTTATGAAACTAGTACTTTAATAGACTATTAAATTTTGCTGATAAACACAACCAAATAAGCAATATTATTTATTTACTTATGTTGATATTCATATGGAACTATGGGAAGTATGGAGGAGTAAATCTCATTAATCGTACTGTCCTCAGGAATTCATTAAGGAACTCCAAAGAACTTTTACCTAAAGAAGTAATTTCAGACCAATGTTTATGAATGTGTCATCTTTTTGTTGGTTTATTTACTAACAGAAACGCGATACAGCTTTGTGGTGTAAAATGTAGATGTCGCTAGTCGACTTTCAGGCTACCTAGTAGCGATGTTGCGTAGTTTCCACCTTATCATGAATTCAAATCATTATACTTAAATTAAAAATGTAAAAAACTTTATTGTGTTTACTATAATTATGTTTAATAATATAGTATATTTAAATCTATTAAAATTAAACTACTAGTTCATATAAAACTCATACAAAACCAATGTTTCTTAAAATTTACAATAAAATATTATATGTTTCCAATCGGCAACACTGTACCCCTGTCAGTCATTTTACGACATTAGACTGTGAGTTTACACATTCTTTCTCTCTCTTTACGTGTACTAAGTGTAAACAATAGTCACTCCCCACCAGCCCCTCACCGTAGTTGGTTCACGCTTCAAACAAAGCATACGGTAGATTTCATCATGTTCCTTCTTGAGGTAAAAGTTCTTTGAGGAACTCTCAAATTCATTGAATACATTGTTGACTAAGGGCCTATCCAGAGACTCGCACAACAAGCATAGTACATAAGAATGCGATGCCGTGATTGGCTTGTTGTGTCGTCATGTCTGCTACATGTAGCAGCGCGTAACAGCCGAACAAAATAAGTATCTTGATCAGGTGGGATTTTTGTTATTCTCCTTTGTACTTTCTCCAAAAGCTCTATCACCCACATAATAGGGATTCCATACTGATTCTGCATATTCCAAAATTGGACGAACATATGCTTTATATAGTCTTAATTAATTAATGTTTAGTAAAAGTCCAAGTAAATGGATTACTTGGGTAAAATTTAAAAAGTCTTTAGTATAAGGTGTCTAAATTAGATAAAAAACTATGCCTTCGATAACTCTCTAACTTAGCATATAGCGACTTTAAATTAACGAAAACAAAACGAGCGATAGTGGACTGCTTAGGGGGTTATAAAATAAGGGTGTAGAAAGGGAAAAAGGGATGTCACCAACCTTGATTTGATGCCGATGATCCGGTCCTCCTGTGCACAGGCTTCTTCGTGTTGAGGTCGTGAGAGGATAAAAAAAGGTGCATGGAAACGATATTTTGCGGCCACGAATAGGCCTTCCGACAAATATATTTAACAACTTTTCGAATATTAAACGACGATTTTAAAAGATACCGACATCTTTCACGAACGATCTGCTAGTTACTTTTCGACATTTTCCCACGAACTCTTGCTTCGCGGCAAATTAACCTAACTTAATGCGAATGCGCATGAAAATACCAACTTGATAATACTTAATTAAAAAATCACTAACGATTTGAATTTCAAAATAACGTATAAAAAAATATAATCAGGTAATAAACATAAGGTATAATTTTAAAAATTTATTTTTATTTTTTTTTCTAGTGGATGTAACAAGGTTTCTATTGGATATTACTGGTGAAATAGACTCATTCGTTGGTATGATTTACAGCACAAATGACTTATCAGACGCTATGTCTGCCATGACTTTGAATCCGGATAAATTTACCGTTTTTATGGGAACTGATGATGTAAGAAAGTAATAGTATATTATGAATCTAGTATGCGAACTAAGTCTTTAATAATTAAAATAATTCTTGGTTTATAGAACATAGACAATTATGTAATAATAATTATTTTATTACATAATTAGAACGATACATAAATACATAAGTCTTTAATGTTCAAGACTGAAGTTTTTTTGCTGAAACGGAGTCGAGGCAAAAAATCAGTCGAGGACACTTAAGACAGTTCGCATACGTGGTGCATATACCATTTTTTCTACTACCTAAAGGTAGTTACTCCAAATATTAGTTACTAATGTAGTTTAAAAACTATTTTGACATAGCTGTCAGTTTGACAAGTAAGTTTTAAAAAAGTTAGCAGTTGTCTTAATTTTTTTGATTATTGACCGTCGTCTATAAACAATGCTTAACAACGGTCAATAATAAATGAGTTCACTGATTTTATTGGTTGCCAAGGTAAACAAGCCTTGATAACGGTAGATAATATGTAAGCTAGCACTTAATTAGGTAGTAAAAAAAATACTTTTTGCACGACCAAGACTAAAACCTAATTTTACGCTTTCATTTTCGGGACTAAACTTGCCGTTTTTCTGGTTAAAAAATTAGATTTGGTGATGTTTTGTAATAAATTAGCGATTCAAACCAATTTATTTGATTTTAACAAAGAAAACCTTTAAAAATAATATTGTTATAACAATTTATACATAACTTAAAATTTATCAGCTTCGTCCATTTTTTGACGTTTGTGTCAACCATATTAAAAAACAATTGAATCGATAGCCATGAAACTGACTTTGCGCAATTTTGATTAAATTACGAAAATAAAACAACCGATTTTAGACGCGTGGTTTTTAATTTTATCTACCTACCTAAATTATGTTTGGTCCTGCAAAAAATAGTGTATATACCTCAGGACTAAACTTGGCTGTTTTAGTCCCTTGCATTTCTGTTTCCCTCGCTCGCTATGCTCGCTCAGGAAACACTAATGCAGCGGGACTAAAGCAGCCAGTTTAGTCCCTTGGTATATAAATAACTATTTTCTATTTACTTTCCGCGTACTTTTGACGCGCTCAATTCTATACTTTGGTATATTTTAACAAGTAAAAATACCAACTTTTTCTTCCATTTTAATAAAAGCTGCAACTTGCAGCCTGCAAGCTTTGCAATTCGTGTCTAATTTATGTGGGGTCAATGACCGCACACTAAAGTCTTGCTGTTATATCTTTCTGCGGAAAAAACTTTGGCGCGGTAAATTTCACGCGATTTTAGCTTAAACAGAAAATTGTAAAAGGCGTAGGTATGGTACAGTTGCACCCATAAAAAACGCAAGATTTAAATATGCTAAAATGTCAATTTTACTAATTATTTTATAGTTTAAGTAAGATTTAAAAAAATAGGTTAGATTAATTTGACAATTAATTGTCATTTTTTTTTAAAGTTTATTACAGAAAATGCATGCGAATAATGTCGAATATTAAAAAAATAATAATAATAAATAATAAACTGAAAAAACATTTAGAATATTTAATCAAATCAAAAATTAAAACACAATATTTAGTAAATCTTATGAAAAAATAAAAATTTGAACTTTACTAACCAAACATATAATTTATAAAAATTATGATTTTCGTTTAAAAAAAGGTTTTTCCGGAGGTTTTTTTTACGCTTTTTTAATCTTGGAACTATCGATGCGGCGACGGGTGATGGTTTTTGGCCCAGGAAAATTTGTATTGTTTATAGCATGCACCGCTTCTTGTAAATGGTATTCTCTCAAATAATTAAGTAAATTTTCATTCTGTATTTCATTTGATATCTTCTTTCTTTCCGAGTCTGCACGCCCTTTCCTCCCTCATCTATTTTTTCTTCAATCTTAACCATTATTCTTTTTTCTATGATCTTAACACAACTCTCCGAAACACTAAATAATCTTGCAACAATTAAAGGTCTCTATAGAGATCACTAGCCACAATCACTTCCTTACATCCTGCTTCCAATATACTAATAGTTTAGATTTCTTAACATTTCTTAACGCATTTCTAATTACTTTATAATTATTTTAAGTAATTTTGACAAATATTGTCAACATGACAACGGATTTGTTTGTATTGTAATTATTGAATTTACGCAACTAAATTTTCAATCTTGTTTTTTTTTCGGATCCAACTGTACACCATACACGACAGGCTAAGACGAACGTTTGCGCGTTGTGAATTAAAATAAATTTTAAAAATCAAAGACGAATACATTGTTTGAGCGCAAAACAATCCTACAACATACAAAATACACAGAATTTTAGCTTCAAAATATTTTTAAGGTAATTTTGGGAGCTGTCTCAAGTGGATTTACATGTATAATGGGAAACAGTATTAATATTTTACCCAAACTTGCTGAATCTCTCTGCCATTGTGCGAAAAATGGAGAAATAAAAAGCGCTCAAGCTTCTCAAAACTTGATGAAAAAGGCACTTGATTTTATTTACTCAAATGGTAAGTACCAAATCATACCAGAGAATTGTACCATCATTTTCATAGAAAACGCTCACATCACAGAACCCTGTGGTACCCCAACATTTTAAATTTTTAGTTGTGGTATATGTACTTTACTAAGATTGACACAGACATTTTCCGTAATAATTAAGTAAGGTTATCTTATTAAGTCTATATTATATAGTGCAAGTCCTATAACTGTCTTTAAGCATATATGCTTATAAGCAAAAAGGTTAACAAATTTTATTATAAATGATATTTATACAGTATGTCTCCAGATAGAGTTACAAAGCGGAATTTATTTTTTATTTTTGATTTGATCTCAAAAAAAGTCACTTTTTATAACTTGCCCTGCTTGATTTTAAACTCCCAAAACACTAAGCGCTTTTTGTACAACTCTTACGGTTCATGGGATAATGTTTTTTTCTTCAAAATAGTGTCTTCAAAAATATAAAGAAAAAAAACATCATCAAGAGTGACTTATTTTAAGATATCAAAAATAAAAAAATCTTCTTTGTAATTCTAAGAGTTGGTTTGTGTAATTTGGTGTAATTTTTGCGTGCCAAGCCTCTTCAGCATTATGACCCAGGAAAGTTAGTTTCTTCCCTCGCTATGACTCCGGTATGGAAAGGGTTTTCCCGCAGATAATTCATTAATTGCATATCTTCTTCTGCACTACTCATTCTACTTCGAACAGAACCCCGCTTTCTGCTAATCTGTCCAGTTTCCTCAAGTTTTTTCTTTGCTCGCATTATAGTGCTGTTTGCAACATTTAATTCAGTGGCTATTTCACGTACACTTATTTTGACAAGTAATGTCATAATAATATTTGACAAATAAATTTCAAAGAGACCTTGATAAAGTTCAATATAATCTGTAACATTTTTAGGTGTAAGCGTTTATTATGAAAACGATGGTATCCTAAAAATGCGCACTCTTATCATTTTTAGTTTTTTTTCCAATATAATATATTTTTAGGTGATCAAGTATCCTCTTTAAAGGCTGCTATGAGTATTATATCCAATTTGCCCATTCTAGCGTCCAGAGAACCAATGCAAACTGTTTGGGAAGGTTCCATAATCAAAATGAGGAAAAAATTGCACGAGATTGGAATTATATAAACTATGATAAAAACATTATTGTTAAGACAAATTTCAGACAGTTTTGCTAAATCGACACTCCCATGCAACAAGGACGTAACTCAAGTTAGACCCATTTTGAGTTATACTCATAGGTAAACGCCTTGAAAAAAGACACACATGGTGGTACTACTCCGATTTCTCCACAGGCCATTTTAACCAAAAATTTGCCTAAAACTACTAAAGTAAAAAATTTTAAACTTGAATATTATCAGAAACAAACAATAAATAAACAGTAAATACTTATACAGTTAAATAGAGAATTTTACAAGCTTTCAAATGACGTATCGATTAGCTTCCTTTTCCACTTCAATTATTTACCCACCCTTAAATAACAAAAAATATTTTAGAAATTTATCTGTCGTGAAAAAAAACAATATAGAGTTACGGCTTTGTTGCTTGGGGGTATCGAAATGACCATGTTAAACATAACTGTTGTATGTATTTAGAACAGAAAATATTTAATTATAATTATACAAAGAAGAAAAATAAAAAAGCAACACAGAATAGTATATTCTATAACTAGTATGGAATAGAATGACTATTCCATACGTGTTGTAGACTATACTTTTTCTTCGACTGCAAATATGAAACACTGTATGGCTTTAAACTGCGCACAAGGTTAATAACAATGTTTTTTGTGAATCGACCTTGTAAATGCAAGAAAACATATATTTTTAAATAAAGCAATTAATGTTATTTAATAATTTTATCAAATCAGTACTTAAAAAAGATTTTTTATTTAATTTTAGCACATATTTACAAATTATAATGCAAAAATTTAAGGTTATGTCAGATTGTTGTGACAGATATCAGGTTTAAATATTTAACAATAGAGCAGTTTTAATTTTTTGAACTAAATTGATAAAAAGCCGGTCAAATATTAAGAAAAACTAATTAACTTTATGTAATTTTAACGCAAAACTTTAAATTGCATTAAATTATTTAATATTTCATGGTAAAATATATGTATTTTGGCTAATTTTGCTACAGTTTTCTTTACTTTTATAAATAAGAGATGGCACTACATGTGCTCATTCTAACACTTGATACGGAGTATTCATACCGTATCTAGAGCTAGAATGGATTCATTCTGTGTTTGAAAAGTGTGTGTATTTGCTTACATTCTAAAGCAGTCGTAGAAAAAATATATTACGATGCGATCATTTGTAGTATTTTATTGTCCCTGTTATAACATTCATAATATCTTTTGTCATTCATTATTCAAGTTAACTTGACAACAAGGCTACCAACTTTGTATAGTGGGATGATGAATAAAAAAATGAATAAAAAAATGAATGTTGGTATAACTGGGACAATAAAATAATACAAATCATCGCAACGTAATATAAGTTTTTATCGAGGTTTTTTTAGATTATAAAAAAATATATTTTAATTTATTCTAAATAATAATTATAATTCCTTTGACAGATACAACCTTTATGCTTATCAAGGTAATAAAATATGACTAAAAGCAACAGTTCAACTTACAGTAAAAAATGACCTATCAAGGGAACATTAAGTTACATCTTTAAAATAATTTACTTTTTCTATTTTGCGACTCTTATAAGCTCATAATCACACGGATTTTTGCGTGTTGTTATAGGCCCATAAGAGGTCTCTACTTTTTTTTTCTGTTTGGTTGGCAACATACAAAAGCCTATCTCTTGACGTTTTGCGTGCAAATGTCAATGTCGATTTAAAAATTTTTTACAAAATTTTGTGTTTGGGTTATTTTTTACCGTGTTAAAATTGTGGACTGGTTAATTGCAGTGAAAAAAGAAGAGATGACTGTAAAATATATCAAAATATCATTTGTTCTTAGAATTTTAAACATAGTGTAAACTGTAATGCCAACCCAAAACAAAAATCCCTAAATCAGTCATTCATTTAAATGTAAGTTTTTTACAATTTTAGAGCAAAATAGAAAAAATTGTATAAAGCACTCGTTTGATAACACGTTTTTAAAGCACTAGTACTTTAGAAAACTCGCCGCAAACGGCTCGTTTTCTAAACTTGTACTCGTGCGCTAAAAACGTATGTTATGAAACTAGTACTTTAATATACTATTGTTAGTTATCCTGATATAACAAAAGTTTCAGGAATATTCTTTTTTTATAAAACGTTCTATAGAACGCTTTAGGAATATTTTTATAACAAAGTGTGCGTGCCATTAAGGGGTTACATACCTTTAAAGGTAAAAAAGCACATATTTTCTATTTTTTTTTTAACAATAAAAGAATTATTATATTTTGACTTTTGGCATATAAAAGTACAATATCTCAAGTAGTTGTAAAAAAAATTGTATCAAAAAATATTAAAAATTAAGCTGTTGACAGCTGGTTTTTGGAGACTACCTCGAAAAAAAGTTTCCTCGCGGTAGATATCGCGATTTAAAACAAGTTTATTTTTAGTACATATTTTTAGTATATATTTTTAGTATATATCTTTTGTATCTTTAAGACACATTTGTAAATTATTAATCTGTTTAAGCAAATTAAGATTATAATGGCTATAATAATAATATATATAGTGTTTATGTTAAATTACCCTAGTCTTTTTGGGATGCTTTGGTTACAGACTGGTCATATGATTGATTAATCATGATGAATAGTATAACTAAAGCACTTTAAAAGGTTTTTTTTATATAGGGTGATCAGTAACTGCCATGCCAAAATTTAAGAGGTGATTCTGCATCCAAAAATATCAAAAACAGTTCCTATAAAGGTTAGTCCGCAAATGAGCCCTAAGGGAGCTGTGGCCCTTTAAAATTGTAATAAAAATAAGGTTTTTAATTAATAACTCTGGTAACCGTTAAGCTAGAACGACGAGCTTTTGCATGTATACTAGTATTAATAAGGCCAATAAATTTATGTTATTTTTTTTAAAATTTATCCAGAGATGTCCCCAGATGGAAAAATGTATTAGACTTAACACATTTTTGCCCCAAACTTTTTTGTGTGTACTTTTTTTGGATTGTTTGTAAAAAATATGGATTCCTTGAGTAAATATTCATTAAAAATGTCATATAGTGTAACACTGTAGGAGCAACCGTTTTTTAAAAAATGCAATTAAGAGGAAGTAACATTTTGTGCCACCAAAAACGTTACTTTTTA
The DNA here is from genome assembly GCA_958510825.1 of Brachypterus glaber. NCBI lineage: Eukaryota > Metazoa > Arthropoda > Insecta > Coleoptera > Kateretidae > Brachypterus > Brachypterus glaber. The sequence continues at coordinate 2,970,215 of OY294044.1, read as the reverse complement.
AAAGGCTATTACTCCTTTAATATTAAATTTAGGTGTTTTGGTGAAGAATACTTTTTTGCTCAGTTTTAAATGAAGAATCATCCTGCAGCATTAAAATTTTATTGATTTTTTTTTTCTTTCCCATTCAATATGTTATCTTCGAAGGGCCGTAGGGCTCATTTCCGGACCAACCTTTATAGATTTTTTTTTCACATTTTTAGATGTAGAATCACCTCTTAAATTTTGGCATGGTAGTTACTGATCACCCTGTATTTAAAGCTCTTTTGAAATGCTTAACACAGGTACACAAAAAAATGAATTTTTCCGCAGACAAGACAAACAATTATATACTTTTTTGGGGTCGCTGAATACGTATCTGGGGTTGGTTTGACACAGTCAGGTCGCATTTCGTTGCTAACCTCAAAAGTGTTTAAAATTTCATCACTTTTTTGAAGTGCGAAATGCGATCTGACCACACCAAAATGATCAAAATTTGCGTTACGTAATACTTGAACGTTCCCTTACAAGTTGTAACTTACAATGACAGTTTGTAACCCTACATACCTAATTCCAAGTTTTTACACCTCCCGTTTGAAAAAAATTACTTTGACAGGTCGTCCATCATGTTTTTTGGTTTTGTCCATTTTTGTTTTTCACTTTACCCCTACTTACCGAATTTCAAATTTCTACGACCTCCCGTTCGCAAAATGTCACTTTGACAGGTCGGCCATCTTGTTTTTTGGTTTTGTCAATTTTTGTTTGTCATTGTACCCGTACATAGCGAATTTTTAGTTTCCACGGCCCCCCGTTCGTAAAATATTACTTTGACAGGTCGGCCATCTTGTTTTTTGGTTTTGTCGATTTTTGTTTGCCACTGTACCCCTACATACCGAATACCAAATTTCTACGCCCTCCGTTCAAAAAATGTCACTTTGACTGGTCGGCCATCTTGTTTTTTGGTTGTGTCGATTTTTGTTTGTCATGCACCCTACATAGCGAATTTTAAGTTTCCACGGCCCCCCGTTCGAAAAATATTACTTTGACAGGTCGGCCATCTTGTTTTTTGGTTTTGTCGATTTTTGTTTGCCACTGTAGCCCTACATACCGAATACCAAATTTCTACGCCCTAGGTTCAAAAAATGTCACTTTGACTGGTCGGCCATCTTGTTTTTTGGTTTTGTCGATTTTTGTTTGTCATGCACCATACATAGCGAATTTTAAGTTTCCACGGCCCCCCGTTCAAAAAATGTCACTTTGACAGGTCGGCCATCTTGTTTTTTGGTTTTGTCGATTTTTGTTTGCCACTGTACCCCTACATACCGAATACCAAATTTCTACGCCCTCCGTTCAAAAAATGTCACTTTGACTGGTCGGCCATCTTGTTTTTTGGTTGTGTCGATTTTTGTTTGTCATGCACCCTACATAGCGAATTTTAAGTTTCCACGGCCCCCCGTTCGAAAAATATTACTTTGACAGGTCGGCCATCTTGTTTTTTGGTTTTGTCGATTTTTGTTTGCCACTGTACCCCTACATACCGAATACCAAATTTCTACGCCCTACGTTCAAAAAATGTCACTTTGACTGGTCGGCCATCTTGTTTTTTGGTTTTGTCGATTTTTTTTGTCATGCACCCTACATAGCGAATTTTAAGTTTCCACGGCCCCCCGTTCAAAAAATGTCACTTTGACAGGTCGGCCATCTTGTTTTTTTGGTTTTGTCGATTTTTGTTTGCCACTGTACCCCTACATACCGAATACCAAATTTCTACGCCCTCCGTTCAAAAAATGTCACTTTGACTGGTCGGCCATCTTGTTTTTTGGTTGTGTCGATTTTTGTTTGTCATGCACCCTACATAGCGAATTTTAAGTTTCCACGGCCCCCCGTTCGAAAAATATTACTTTGACAGGTCGGCCATCTTGTTTTTTGGTTTTGTCGATTTTTGTTTGCCACTGTACCCCTACATACCGAATACCAAATTTCTACGCCCTAGGTTCAAAAAATGTCACTTTGACTGGTCGGCCATCTTGTTTTTTGGTTTTGTCGATTTTTGTTTGTCATGCACCCTACATAGCGAATTTTAAGTTTCCACGGCCCCCCGTTCAAAAAATGTCACTTTGACAGGTCGGCCATCTTGTTTTTTGGTTTTGTCGATTTTTGTTTGCCACTGTACCCCTACATACCGAATACCAAATTTCTACGCCCTCCGTTCAAAAAATGTCACTTTGACTGGTCGGCCATCTTGTTTTTTGGTTGTGTCGATTTTTGTTTGTCATGCACCCTACATAGCGAATTTTAAGTTTCCACGGCCCCCCGTTCGAAAAATATTACTTTGACAGGTCGGCCATCTTGTTTTTTGGTTTTGTCGATTTTTGTTTGCCACTGTACCCCTACATACCGAATACCAAATTTCTACGCCCTAGGTTCAAAAAATGTCACTTTGACTGGTCGGCCATCTTGTTTTTTGGTTGTGTCGATTTTTGTTTGTCATGCACCCTACATAGCGAATTTTAAGTTTCCACGGCCCCCCGTTCGAAAAATATTACTTTGACAGGTCGGCCATCTTGTTTTTTGGTTTTGTCGATTTTTGTTTGCCACTGTACCCCTACATACCGAATACCAAATTTCTACGCCCTCCGTTCAAAAAATGTCACTTTGACTGGTCGGCCATCTTGTTTTTTGGTTTTGTCGATTTTTGTTTGTCATGCACCCTACATAGCGAATTTTAAGTTTCCACGGCCCCCCGTTCAAAAAATGTCACTTTGACAGGTCGGCCATCTTGTTTTTTGGTTTTGTCGATTTTTGTTTGCCACTGTACCCCTACATACCGAATACCAAATTTCTACGCCCTCCGTTCAAAAAATGTCACTTTGACTGGTCGGCCATCTTGTTTTTTGGTTGTGTCGATTTTTGTTTGTCATGCACCCTACATAGCGAATTTTAAGTTTCCACGGCCCCCCGTTCGAAAAATATTACTTTGACAGGTCGGCCATTTTGTTTTTTGGTTTTGTCGATTTTTGTTTGCCACTGTACCCCTACATACCGAATACCAAATTTCTACGCCCTCCGTTCAAAAAATGTCACTTTGACAGGTCGGCCATCTTGTTTTTTGGTTTTGTCGATTTTTGTTTGCCACTGTACCCCTACATACCGAATACCAAATTTCTACGCCCTCCGTTCAAAAAATGTCACTTTGACAGGTCGGCCATCTTGTTTTTTGGTTTTGTCAATTTTTGTTTGTCACTGTACCTCTACATACCGAATTTCAAGTTTCTACGACCTCCCGTTCAAAAATGTCATTTGACTGGTCGACCATCTTGTTTTTTGGTTTTGTCGATTTTTTTTTTGTCATTGTTGCCCTACATACCGAATTTAAAAGGGCGTGGCCTAAAATAAAAGGGCGTGAATAAAAAAATTATACGGCCACTGCCTATTTTTAGCGCCGCCACTGGTAGACCATATGATAAAAATTACTACAGCTATCTTCATTATGTTTTGTATTATTTTTGTCCACGTATGTATTTATCATTAAACAGTAATTTATAAGATATATAGTCTATCTAATATTAGACCTTTTTAAATCTAGATAAACAGAAAAAAACAAGACCGATAATAATTTATTTTTGTTTACCGAATTTTAGTATTACCTAGATATAAAAATAAATGAACTTTGTGCTCATGTACTTTAGATAGTATATTACATATAAGAAATACACTATAAGAGAAAGTCAAATGATAGAGATAGATAACTATTGTACCGTCATTAGATAACCTACGGAAGTCGGTAATAAAGATACCTATTGCTTTCCCAAATCAATTTTGTAAAAATGGGGAAAAGCTCTGTATTTTTATTTAAAACTTTAAGTTTATTCACCAAAAGATAAAACAAATTTTTAAAGTCTAACAAGTGGGTTATCTAACCCGCACATTAATTAAAAATAACAATATATGAATCGAAATTTTAATTAAATGTAAAATTTGTTAAACTTTAAAAATATGAAATTTTATCTTTTGCTAAATAAACCTATACTTATAATTAAAAAAAAAACACACTTTGCTTTGATTTTTATATATTTTATTTTAAACGTAAATAGGAAATTAAAACAATTATGTCGTACTTTTAACAGTTAACTTTTTATTATAAATAAATATATATGGGCCACTTGCACCAATGATGATTTAACTTTAAACTTGGATTAAATTGACGGCCGACCAATCATAACGCAGCATTTTTAACTTAAACTCGGTTTGGCTGAGATAATCCCGTACCAAAAGTTGGTGCAAGTGGCCCTATGAGGAGTACACATTTGCCTTCATATATAATTGAGTGTCATACACAATATACCTACTGCCTAAGGCCAGAGCACATTTGCAAAGTTTATAATTAGTATTCCTACATTTAACAGATAAACAATATGAATCAGTTAAACCGATAAGCTTCTCTGGCCAGGGGCTATCCCAGCCCTAAACAGCTGTTTAAGGCTAGCTCAGTCAAACTGATAAGCTCTTTTCGATAGGGGCCATCCCTGCCCTAAACATATCAGTAAAAATGGTAAGAAGCTTTTTAGGGCATTTGTCCTAGCCCTAAACAGCTCAGTCAAATCAATAAGTTTTTTTGTGTAGGGGCTGTCCCTGCCCTAAATAGCTCAGTCAAAATAATAAGAAGCTTTTCAAGACAGGGTTAGTCCCTGCCTTTAGTCATTTTATTTAACTTGGCACTATTAATGTTTTTGACCCACACATTAAATAAGTTTGCATCACTAGGAAAACGGTGACGTTTACTTAACTGATTAGACATCACAATAAAAGTTCGGTATAAAAGCACAATAAATTGCAAATCACGAGTAAAATTTCACGAGTAAAATTTCAATTGTTTTGACAGATATACCACCCCTCACCCCACTCCCACTAAACAATTAAGTTCATATACAGCTGGCGCCATCGCTCAGTCGTACCTAGAAGCCAAAACACAGGTCCTGAATAATTTTCACGGTCACGTATTTGACTTTCTCTTATAGTGTATTTTTTATATGTAGTATATTATTTGTTAAAACTTTCTGTTTCAAATATAATTTCGACCGGTGAACTTTGTTAATTCCATAGTGCACAATGACTTCTTTAGTAAAAGGTAATTATGTATTTTAATATCAATATTTTATACGGCGTAAAAAAAGGTAAAAAAAACATGAAGCGTCGAAAGTTGAATATTTATAAACCTTATAGTGTCCTCTAAATGATGTATATACATTTTTTTTTAAATATTTGCGGTCTTGCTTAAAAAATTAAATTTAAGTGGCACATTGAATATATAATATCTTAATTTTTTTTAGGGCTGTATTTTTTAAATTTTAAAATATAGTACAAATATGGGGTATTAAATCATAGAAAGGTATTATCTCCATGTCCAAAATTCAGATTTGATTTCTTTTGTATATTTTTAGGTTTAAAACAATGAATTAACCTAAACAATAGAAAACTACTAAAATATTCAAATTTTTCAATTTTTTTAAATGGCGTTTTTTTTTTATTTTAGTTTTTTTTAACAGCCTAATTTGAGGTTCAAAAAAAAAACTTTCGGTAATTTTTTAAACTGAATTTGAATCTGAATAAAAAACACCCTCATTCCATTTAAAAATTTTAAGTTACCTCCTCTCCCGCCTAAGGGTGTGGATGAAAAAAAATCTGCTTTGATAAAAAGGTGTCCCCCTTGATATTGAAGCTTAATACCAAATTTCAAAAAAATATCTTGTACGGTTTCTGAGATATCGACTTTTAACCATTTAAATGTCCCACCCGGTATGCAGTGTGCCACTTAAATTTAATTTTTTAAGCAAGATCGCAAACATTTTCAAAAAAATGTATAGACATCATTTAGAGGGCACTATAATCCCAGATAGCACAAAGATGTCTTAAATATATCTTGAAGATGTCGTAACTCGTCATTTAAGACGTCTTAAGAACGTCGGTTTTCGCCGTATATGCATTTTAAAGACGTCTTATCCACGTCGTATGTTACAAAAGGTAACGTCTTTAAGACGACTTACTAAAAACATCTTCAAGACATCTTTTTAAAGACGCCTTACTGATGCCTAGGCGCCGTTACAACATAATACCCCCTCCCATTTAGTTTGCTAGATGCGGTCGTTTGATATAAAAAGCGTAATTAGAATAAGGTAATTTTTGCCATATACATACAGTGCGGTCCAAAAGTCACCCCCCCTTTTAACTTTTGAACGAGTTGAGATATCGAATTCAAATTTGGAACTTTTAAATAAGACAACTTAAACTATCTTTTAGCATATATTTAATACTTTCAGCTCTTAAAATGTGGGCATGGGGCACATTTTTTTAAATGGAAAGGGGGGTCGTGTAATACATCATTTTAAAGCTTATAAAATTCTCCATTTAACTCCATATTTTTAAGAGTTCTAAATTTGAAGTCAATATCTCAACTCATTCAAAAGTTAAAAGGGGGGGGGGTGATTTTTGGACCGCACTGTATATGCCATAAGACGCAAAAATCTACCTCGTATTCTAATTATTTTACTCTTTAAAAAAAAAATCGAAAAATGCTGAAAAAAAATCCGACTAACTTAATTTTTTTTGGAAAAAATTACTTTTATTTTAAGGATCAATTCTACCAATTTTGAAAGTAATACCACCAAAAACAAAAAAGTTATGGGGGGTTAAACTTTTTTAAAAATAGAAAAAAGCTGAAAGAAAATTCCGATTAACGTAACTATTTCAGGAAAAATTACTTTTATTATAAGGGACAATTCTACCAATTTTAAAAGTAATATAATTGATTGTGGTTAATTTATTTTTAGCGATGAGTATCGAAGTTAAGACGTCTTGTACCTATAATTAAAAGACATCTTAGAGACATCATAATTAGATAGCTTTTAAACATTTATAAAAAGAAGTCCATAAGATATATTTTTTATGTCTTTAGGCGTCCAGACATAATTAAGATTTTAAAAAGACGTCTTTAAGATATCATGTGCTGTGTGGGAAGGTTTATAAATATTCAACTTTCGACGCTTCATGATTTTTTTCCGCTTTTTTAGTATTTTTTACCTGTGTGCGGCGCCTGTCTGAGTGGATTTAGTTCGATCATCTTGCAACCCTATTTTTTTTCACAAATTCGTCCTATAGATCATTTTTACAAAAAATTAAAAAAATCTACCGGTCCGTTAGTTTATTATTTAAAAATATGTTTCTAAATATTAATTTTTTAGAGGGTCACTTCCTAGAATTTATTAGAGTGAAAAATAGATTCGGCTGTAAGTTATATGACCGATAGTACCGTCCTCTGGGACAATAAGTCGGGATATAAAAGTTTTTTTTCACCACCGGCCTAAAAGCACATCTTTATTACTGTTCTTTTCATTGGTAGAAATATTATTTCTCTACCTATGACGTCAGAGGTTCTAAAAATAATGAAATTGCACCATGGTTAATAATGAATTTTTATTCAGCTGTTTTGGCATCTGACGTTTCACTTAATTAATTAATCACATTGCTATTTACAAGTGTCTTTAGGCACCAAATTTATTTATTGCATGATAAATTAAAAAATATTAACTAAATTAGTACCTAAAAACATGTTTTACAAAAAAACACTTCGAAAAGTGAAAATCATTGGTCCATCATATTCATCCATAGATTATACAACCCATATATTACCGTAAGGATCATAGATTACTAGAGGTACAACCCCCATATATTGATTTTTGAGGAAATAGATTCTCCCTCACAGTTTTCGCCTGTCCCCTTATTTCTGGGGGAGTACCAGAATCATCACTTTGCATTTCACTTTCCATTTTTATATATTTTATTACACTTAACACGGAAACACTTTCAAACTTAATAATTTCAGCAGATCACCAGAAAATTTCTGCCAGAAATGTCAAGTTATTCATTTGTTTTTTTAATGGCCGCGAACGGCCAGCGTCATATTTTAAATTTATAAGCTTTTTCATTAAATTTTGAGTAAAATAAATAAATAGCTAATTAATTGTACTGGTAGTGAAAAAAATACTATATTTTCCACGTGAGTGAAGATTTAACATTTTAGACCGCGTCTTGCGGGCTTCGCGCTGGCGCGCTCATCCCGCAATTTGACGCAGGTCAAAAATGTTAAACTTCTCTCACTTGGTAAATAATATACTATTAAATCCTGCTAGTTTCAGAGCAAGAGCTGATCAAGGAGGTTGCTACATGAAAATTTTTCTGTTTTTGGCCCTACCTTCCTAACTTTTTTGGTTTTTAACAGGTTTTAACCGCCAATGTTTTGACTAAATCTTTAGAAAACACTCTTTACAAAAATGTTAAAATATTTAGTGTTATTTGTTGTTCAGTTCTTTGTAAAAGCATCCAATCATGACAAAAATCGAAAAAAGTTGAATTTTTTAAGTCCCCCTCATATGAAAAATAGCATAAACAAATAGATTCGCTAATCTGCAGCATTAAAGTTCGGCAAATTATGTCGTAAATTTCAAATTTCGGAAAATTCATTTCAAAAGTTCTGATCATAATTTTCCCCGAACAAAAAGATTGACAATATTTGTTTTACTGGGGAAAAATAAAACCTTTTGAGATACCGTAGTCCGATTTTATTTTTAAATTTTTGTAGGGTTCAAAAAAATAATAAATAATACAACAATAAATATATTTAACAATAAATACCGTGCGATTATAAAGTGCCCAACACTTTTTAATGCAAAACTGGCATTAGCGATGTGTCGGCACTTTATAATCGCATGGTATATTAATTATTATTATTTATTGTTTTTCTTAGTACCATCATTTTCATAGAAAACGCTCACATCACAGAACCCTGAGGTACCCCAACATTTTAAATTTTTAGTTGTGGTATATGTACTTTACTAAGATTGACACTGACATTTTCCGTAATAATTAAGTAAGGTTAAAGTACAGTCTATATTATCTAGTGCAAGTCCTATAACTGTCTTTAAGCATATATGCTTATAAGCAAAAAGGTTAACAAATTTTATTATAAATGATATTTATACAGTATGTCTCCAGATAGAGTTACAAAGAGGAATTTATTTTTTATTTTTGATTTGATCTCAAAAAAAGTCACTCTTTATAACTTGCCCTGCTTGATTTTAAACACTAAGCGCTTTTTGTACAACTCTTACGGTTCATGGGATAATGTTTTTTTCTTCAAAATAGTGTCTTCAAAAATATAAAGAAAAAAAAACATCATCAAGAGTGACTTATTTTAAGATATCAAAAATAAAAAAATCTTCTTTGTAATTCTAACAGTTGGTTTGTGTAATTTGGTGTAATTTTTGCGTGCCAAGCCTCAATGATGGCCTGTCGTAATTCTTCAGCATTATGACCCAGGAAAGTTAGTTTCTTCCCTCGCTCTGATTCCGGTATGGAAAGGGTTTTCCCGCAGATAATTCATTAATTGTATATCTTCTTCTGCACTACTCATTCTACTTCGAACAGAACCCCGCTTTCTGCTAATCTGTCCAGTTTCCTCAAGTTTTTTCTTTGCTCGCATTATAGTGCTGTTTGCAACATTTAATTCAGTGGCTATTTCACGTACACTTATCCCGTCATTTATTCTTGCTGTTATAATACATTTTTGATAATTTGTAAGCTGCGGCATAACTAATGTGAATTATTTTGACAAGTAATGTCATAATAATATTTGACAAATAAATGTCAAAGAGACCTTGATAAAGTTCAATATAATCTGTAACATTTTTAGGTGTAAGCGTTTATTATGAAAACGATGGTATACTATTGATTTTTTTTTATAATATTTTTAGTTTAAAAATTACAATTTTTAATCTTTTTTGTTAGGTGTGATGTTCGTTGGTGCTAAACGTACAGCGTTTGGTACATATGGAGGAAAATTAACTAAAACAAGCATAACAGACTTACAAACCGTCGCAGCTAAGGCAGCCCTATTGCAAGCCAACGTCAAACTTGAAAATGTAGACTCTGTTGTAATAGGAAATGTTTTAACTGTAAGTAAACATTTTAAAATTTAATAAATTAATTCAAAATAAATGCTTTCCGAGATATAAAAAAATTCTGTAAAAAAAAATTAAAAATTAGTTAAAAAAATCAAAATTAATTGAATAAACGATTTATAACAAAAACAATCCCAGCCGAAATTAAACATTCTCTTTTTTATGGAAATGATCTTTTTGGCATATTGAGAAACACAAAACAAAAGCAACACAGATTTTTTAAGAGAACTTTCCTAGGGAAGAGCCCTAGTAGAAATTTAACGTTAGAATAACGTTTTTCTAACGTTAAAAAACTGTATAAAAGTACGTTATAAAATATGTGCAAATGTCCCACTTTTTAACGTTAGAATCTAACGTTAGTTACAAACGTTAATCTAACGTAGATTTTTAAGTTAGAAATACGTTATAAGTACGTTTAATTTCTAACTTTCGCGTGGCCAACTAGGAAATTTCTACCTGCATCATAAAAAGTCAGTTGGAGACAAATTTATTTATATAAATAAATCTTAATATATTTTAGTAATCATAATATTTTTAAACATAATTTCGTTACATTTATTTATAAAATAGCCATCTTTTTAGGTGGCCCTAAATATTTATCGTGTAATATGCTGTTATACTTCGATAAATACGTTTACCTCTCAGAAAAACTTTATATTTAGTTAGTTAATATTTATTTATACATTTATAATCTTAAAATATTTGTTCAATTCTAGTACAGTGTTGCCAGACTTACTATAATTTTGACTTTTGGGGGATATTTTTTTAAACTTATTATAGAAATAATAAATAATTATCAAACCTAGGCACATAGCTGTCTGAAATGAGTATTTTCTACTATACCCAGGTAGCAAAATAACATGACATTCACGTGAAAGCCACGTTAATATGTGACATGTGATGTTAAGATTGTAGTCTCATTTAACAAGAATGTAGCATGGTGGGGATGTCCTAAGTCCGCCCCTAATAACATCACACAATGACATCCCAAAAATAACGTGTTTGTGACATCATAAATCCACATTCCTGCGCTGTTATATCCAATATCTTATGGATGCCGTTACTAGTACTTTAATATTTAAATAATATCCTAGGATATTAGCTTTTTCTAAGTAAAACCTTTTTTAACGCTATAACCCTATAAAAAAAATCGGATTTAAAATCAATCAGTAATTGAAACAATCACAGATTGAAACAGTTAGATTCTAAAACGAAATTGCAGAATATATTCCTTTAATCCGTGTCCGTGGTCTTGGGAAGCCCGGCAGAGCCCCCTATCCATTGGAAATCGTATAATGTGTATACAATTTCCTTATAATAATTTACTCTATCAACATCATCTTATATCGATTTTTTTGCTTCAAACGTCGGTGAGAAGCAAAATAACATGACATTCACGTGAAAGCCACGTTAATATATGACATGCGATATATTCACAGCGTTGCTAAATATTTGTTATTAAATAACATGGTTGTCACGTCTCACGTGTTACGTTGTATGTGATGTTAAATACATGTTATTTTTCAATATTATGTGATGTTATGATTTAGTTTAAAAATACACCCAAAAGTGATGTTAATTTCTTGTAATATAACATCCCTTGCTACCTGGGTAGCTTACGTATTAATAATGGAAATTTAAAAAATATTTAAAGTTAGAATAAGGTTAGAAATAGGTTAGAATAGAATAGAATAGAAACTAACGTTAGATTTATGTATTTTATAACGTTTTTGTCAAAAGTTAGTTTTTAAGGTTAGATTTATATATTTTATAACGTTTTTGTATAACGTTTGAGACTAAACATAAAAATGTCACTAATCTAATGTTATGTTAAGTTAGATTTATGTACTTTTTTCCTAGGGAGTAAAACAAAAATTACTTTCCCTGAAGGAAGTTCTGCTTTAGGTAAAAATTTTCTCGCCTTTTATATGTAAAAAAGCTGAATTCTGCGAAAAAAATGTCGCTTTGTTCCTCACTTAAAGTTCTTGGCTTGACTGATTTTTTTTTTCGATTTTTTTTTTGTCACATATGGGAAAGTATTTTGATGTTGGCAGCAGAATTTGAATGTTTCCAAATAATTCTAGGGTGCAGCATCAGATGGGGCGTTTTTACCAAGACATGTTATGTTAAAATGTGGAATTCCAATTGAAACACCTGCATTATTAGTCAACAGATTATGTGGATCTGGATTCCAGTCCATCGTTAATGGAGCTCAGGTAAATACAGCCAGGAGATCATAGCACTCCCTAGAAGAAATTTAACGTTAGAATAACGTTTTTCTAACGCTCTAACGAATCTGTCGGGTCTAAATTCATGGCCAAAACCCTCGAAAGCGAAATTGCTTCAAATAGTTGCCTCTATCGTTTTTTATCTTCTCTGTGAACTGTACCAATAGATGGTGCCAAAGTCGTTTTTCTATCAAAACAAATGAACCGAAAATGTCAGTTCAAAAATCGGGTTTCAAGAAACTAATTTTAAAACGTTATTTTTCCCAAAAAATCAAGTTTTTTTAATATAAATATCAAAGTTGTTGCTTTTTTTAAGCAGTTTTGTAAAATGGATTTAAATTCCGTAGGTATGTACCTATTTATTTTTTACAAAAAAGTATTGTTTTTGATTAGGGGAAGTCATAAGTTTTAGTCTGTAAATTTGGTTTGGACTTTTGGGTTAAATTTTGATGTAGGCAGCAGCCATATTGGATCCGCCATTTTGTAAAAATTAATTTGAATGTTAAATTTGTATTCAGCAGCCCCAAAAACCCCTAAATACAAATTTTGGTATAAATTGGAGCTTATTAAGGGTTTTGGCCATGAATTTAGAAAATTCCGCCTGTGTGCGTCGTAAAATTTCGTCACGATGATTCGTATATTTGAAAAAAAATATATTGGTACCTCCTTTTAAAATGTATGTTAAGTTCATAATTTACAAGTATCTCTAACTTTCTGCCATGTGTGTATACTTAGTATACACGTACGGTGGAAAGTATATTTTTTTCCTATGATCCTCTATGACAATAACATTAAGCACACTCTTTTGTTCTTTAGAAAACGCCTTATATCAAACTTGTTTGATATTTTCACCCTAGTGTGATATATATGTTTGGAGGGTTGCCTAATTTTATTTAGATATTTACCTTGTAGATTCTACGAATTTTATTCACCTTGCTTTATAAGCCATTTTCCACCTTTTACCAAAGTCTTTTTTGATATATTTTATGTTTTTTAATTCAAATATTTCTGTTTTTCATGTCAAAAATAGAAATTATAGTTACTATTTTGACCATTACTGTCTAGATTTTATAAAAATTACTTAATTTTGATTTAGTTAACTTACCTTTTATAAAAAACATCAATATACAGACTATTTTTCTTATGAAATGTAAAAAAGTACTGTCTTATATGGCAGCACAGAAATATAATTTCACTACCAAACTGTCAAGTTTGCCTTCATTTAGGACAAGCTAATATGGACAACCCATTAAACAGCTGTGTACAATAATACCTTATTATATTGCATTATATATAAAACTAAAGGTACATTAAAATCATATTTCCTGTTTGACATATATATGAATATAAATTTGTATGCTATTTATTATTATTTTATGCTTTGCTTTTCTTAAAAATTAATAAAAATACTTCATATTTTTCGGGATCGTAGGAAAAATAGTGTACATAACTCGTTATGTAATATACTATTACAGCAATACTTTATAATAAATATTTTGTAGGATATTTTAACAGGTGTATCGAAAGTAGTTCTTACTGGTGGAGTAGACAATATGTCTGCTATGCCCTATTCAGTAAGAAATATCAGATTTGGATCACCCTTGGGTGTAAGCCCAGTTCTTGAAGATTCCCTATGGTTGGGTTTGACTGACACATACTGCAAATTGCCCATGGCATTGACTGCTGAAAAATTGGGAGAACAATATAAACTAAATAGGGATGAAGTTGATCAATTTGCTTTGGGTTCTCAAAAAAAATGGAAGGCTGGTAAGATACTTTAAAATAGCAACGGGAACTACCATTTCTAAAAAGCACAATTTTTTGAAAATTGAATTGAATTAAAATTTTTAATTCATATTATGAAAAATACCATAGGATAATTCTGTGCCTTTCAGCCCAAAAAAATAAATTTTACTTCATGTAAAAATTGAAAAAAAAAAAAATATGCACGAACAAAACTAAAATCTAATTTTACGCTTTCATTTTCGGGACTAAACTTGCCGTTTTTTTCCCTAGGGAATAAAAGTCACGGCAACCTTGATAATATTAAAATATTATACTTACTATGTGCTTTGCTGGTTCAAAAATTAGGGGTGGTGGGGTTTTGTAATAAATTAGCGATTCAAACCAATTTATTTGATTTTAACAAAGAAAACCTTTAAAAATAACATTGTTATAACAATTTATACATAACTTAAAATTTATCATCTTCGTCCATTTTTAGACGTTTGTGTCAACCATATTAAAAAACAATTGAAATCGCGATAGCCATGAAACTGGCTTTTCGCAATTTACAGGCATCTTGATTAAATTACGAAAATAAAACAACCGATTTTAGACGCGTGGTTTTTAATTTAATTTTATCTACCTACCTAAATTATGTTTGGTCCTGCCAAAAATAGTGTATATACCTCAGGACTAAACTTGGCTGTTTTAGTCCCTTGCATTTCTGCAGCCTGACTAAAACAGCCAGTTTAGTCCCTTGGTATATAAATAACTATTATTATTTGAATAAAAATAGTTAAATAGTGCTAGTAGTGAAAAAACTAATATATAAACCACGGTAGAGAAGACTATTACACCCTCGCACTCTTAAATCCCTCGCTGATACGCAGCTCGGGTTTTAATACGCTCGGCTATAAAAAATGTCTTCTCTACCTTGGTATATAATTACTATTTTTTACATTAATCAAATATTTTTCACAATTTTTAACTGAATGACAAATTTATTTGAAACAGACCTAATGTTATCAAAATTACCACAAAAATTAACTAGAAAATACTTTTTCAGCTCAAGATGCTGGTAAATTTAAGGATGAAATTGCACCAATTGAACTTAAAACCAAAAAAGGAATGGTTAACTTTGAAGTTGACGAACATCCAAAACCCGACACCACCATCGAAGTGTTAAAAAAATTGCCAACCATATTTAAAAAAGATGGTTTAGTTACTGCTGCAACAGCCTCAGTAAGTATAGTCCGGATTCCTTAAATTTGATTTACTTTTAATTACTGCCCTAGTAGAAATTTAACGTTAGAATAACGTTTTTCTAATGTTTAGTTTAGTTGTTTCAATGCGGGGTTCATAGCCCTCAACACCTGGTCCCTAGGGACCTTTGTGTTTACCGCACAGACCTCCTCAGAGCATCCCTTTTTTTTCTAATGTTAGAAAACTTAATAAAAGTGCGTTATAAAATATGTGTAAGTGTCCGCTTTTTAACGTTAGAATCAAACGTTAGTTACATACTTTTGGAGGGGGCGTGGCCAACTAGGAAATTTCTACCTGCATCTGCAGCTGGAGACAAATTTATTCATATAAATAAACCTTAATATATTTTAGCAATCATAATATTTTTAAACATAATTTTGTTACATTTGTTTATAAAATAGCCATCTTTTTAGCTGGCCTTAAATATTTTTCGTGTAATGTGCTGTTATACTTCGATAAATACGTTTACCTCTCAGAAAAACTTTATATTTAGTTAGTTAATATTTATTTATACATTCAGTATCTTTAAATATTTTTTCAATTCTAATACAGCGTTGCCAGACTATAATTTTGACTTTTGGGGGATATTTTTTTAAACTTATAGATATAATAAATAATTATCAAACCTAGGCACATATCTGTCTGAAATGCGTATTTTCTACTATAGCTTACGTATCAATAATGGAAATTTAAAAAATATTTAAAGTTGGAATAAGGTTAGAAAAGGTTAAAATTAAGTTGGGAAACTAACGTTAGATTTATGTATTTTATAACGTTTTTGTCAAACGTTAGTTTTTAAGGTTAGATTTATATATTTTAAAACGTTTTTGTATAACGTTTGAGACTAAACATAAAAATGTCACTAATCGAATGTTATGTTAAGTTAGATTTGTGTACTTTTCTACCAGGGTGGTTAAAGTTTAAACTTTCATTTATAATTATAAACTTGTACAGTTGGAATCAAAAAAATGTACTACAGTACAGTAACCTTGAGGTTACCAAAATTTTAAAATTTTAGTTGTTTTAAGTTCTTTATTTACAATGACAGTTTTAGGGTTATGTACCATGTCATTGGATTTAAAAACGGTATAAAATAACATTAATTTTTTGAAAAAATATATTATCATTTGTCAAAGTTACAGAAATAAATAAAATTAAAAAAATAATAACAGAAATAAAAAATAACATTGGTAAAATAACAAAAAACAATAAGGTAGTTGACCCTTTTGAAGGGCCCGAACTTCATTCCTATATATTTCGGTTCTGGCGTGTAGAAAAATTTAATTTCTCGCCCATTTTCCTTATATTAGCCCCAAAATATATTGTTAAAATTGATTTTTGTTGCTGGCTTAAGTGAAGCATGTTGACACATTTGACAAATTTATGTTTCAAACAAGATGACTATAATGCTTAGTTTTATATATCTGTGACTTAGTTAAGTCCTCAAATGATTTTAATGACAAGTTGGATTTAAATGGTACAATTTTTGGGTGTAGTACTTTTTTAAAATAGCAACTGTACTTACCTGTTATAGAAAAAAAGGTTATCTGACAGATAACTTGTAATATCTGTATATAGGGCAGTAAGTTACCTGATAGTGGTAGTATATTTTAATCCTGTGTAAATTTTTTAATTTAATTTGCTTTTTAGGGTATCTGTGATGGCGCTGGTGCGGTCGTTTTGGCGAGCGAAGAAGCTTGTTCTCAGCAAAATCTGAAACCACTCTGCAGAATGGTTGCATACTCTGTTGTTGGAGTGGAACCATCCATTATGGGCATTGGACCAGCTCCAGCTATCAAAAACATACTCAAAGCAACGGGGAAGTCTTTGAATGACATTGATTTAATCGAGGTAAGCTTAATGAGAATTTAATAATGAACTAAAAATAAATAAATGCAAAATTTAGGACTCCCACTAAGATATTAACGGAGGGCACATAAAGCCGTCAGTCTCCCTGGGTTAGTAGGCATCGCTACTAACTACCTAAAACAGGGTTAAAGATGCAACGGGCGCCGGAACTACTCACTTCGGTGGGTCTCCCCGGTTATACGCTAAAAAAATAAGTTCAGCACCACAGTCGAAAATTTGCAGACACCTCAGACTTTGAAAAGAAAATTGAGTTTTAATATTTGAGGACAATTTGTGGAAATTGGAAAGGAGGGTATCGCATTTTGGGCTAAATCGCCTGCAACGATTAAACTTTACATGCTTATAGATACATAAAAAATAAATACTTAGCCAAAATTTCATCCTTCTTTTTACATCCCGGAACATACTTTAATTAATTATTTTAATTAAGAATTTTGACATATGCCAATGTACGATTTGGCAACATTGCACGAAACTTCACGTGTCAAATTGTATCTCGTCAAAATAAAAATAACGTTGCACATTAACTACTACAGTGGGGCCAAAAGAAAGAGCCTGTGCTGTGTTCACTGCTCTTGACTATAATATTAAAATATTTTGTTGGTTTTATTAGTTTTTACGGATTTATTATATTATAACTCAATGTGTAATTAGACTTCTGTGACTAGTTTCTTAGGTTTCAGTACGATTATGGAGATATTTTTGAGGTGTTTATACTATAATAACATTGTAAGCAAACCAGCAGTTTCAACGATAAACCAAAGCATGTAGTTCCATAGGACAGTGTACCCAAGACAAGTAATTTAATGTGGCTTGCAACATGTCAAATTAGCTTATTTCCATGATATGATTTAACTAGATTATGAAAAAGTTACACATATACTTTTAACTTTTAATATTAATTAAATATATTTATTTAAAAATAAATATATTTCATTAATATTGTACAGTGTTTTTATTATACATTCTACTTAAATGTATTTATGTTGGTTTTTAGATAACAAAAAATATTGCTTTTTTCAATATGATAGTCACATTTAGCTCAAGAATAATGCGATGTTGTCGGGTTTTCGATAACAAATAATTCCTGAGTTTTTAATTTTTGTTTCATTTTCACAGTTTTTTATCATTTCTTTTTATCATTTTGCAATTTTTTAAACAAAAACATATTTTTCCTATCTAGCCCAAAACTCTTATTTAAAACGATACCCTTCTTTGAGGGTTTTGCAAATTTGAAGACATTTATAAATAAATTTACGGGTTTAAGGACACGCCCTGAAAACAAAAAAATCTCGTGTTCAAAAGGAAAATTATTTATTTAAAATTTTCAGATTAATGAAGCCTTTGGAGCTCAAACATTGTCCTGTGCAAAAGAATTAGGGATGACTGATTTAAGTAAATTGAACGTAAATGGTGGAGCTATCGCCTTAGGTCACCCATTGGCTGCCTCAGGAGCTAGAATTATGGCAACACTTACATATGAACTTAAGTAAGTACATATTATCGTTTGTTTTGATCCTAAAATAGTATATTAAAGTACTAGTTTCATAACATACGTTTTCTTAAGTACCAGTGCGCTCAAAACATGTTATGAAACGAGTACTTTATACAATTTTTTCTATTTTGCTCTAAAATTTAAAAAACTTACATTTAAATTGATGACTTAGGGATTTTTGTTTTGGATTGGCATTACAGTTTACGCCATGTTTAAAATTCTAAGAACAAATGATATTTTGATATATTTTATAGTCATCTCTTCTCTTTTTTACTGCAATTAACCAAGCCACAATTTTAACATGTCGACACTCCCAAGCAACAAGGATGTAACTCAAGTTAGACCCATTTTGAGTTATACTCATAGGTAAACGCCTTGAAAAAAGACACACATGGTGGTACTACTCAGGTTTCTCCACAGATCACTTTAAGCAAAAGTTTACTTAAAATCACTAAAGTAAGAAATTCTAAACTTGAATATTATCAGAAACAAACAGTAAATAAACAATAAATACTTAAACACTTAAATTGAAAATTTTATAAGCTTTCAAATGATATGTGATACATCCTTTTCCACTTCAATCATTTACCCACCCTTAAATAACAAAAAAAAATATTTTAGAAATTTAGCTGTCGTGAAAAATGACAATATATGAGTTACGGCTTTGTTGCTTGGGGGTATCGACATATAGCATTCATTTTGACAAAAGTCGTTTGACGTTTATAAAATTTTGAAATGTCAAAATTAAACACAGGTAATTTTTTAAAGAGTCTAGATCGAACGAAAACTCGTTTGCGACAAGTCCTTGGTCCACTCGAATGATTTTTTGATTTCTTTCGCTTCGCGTCGTCAAAAAAACTTCATTCTCGTGCACTAAGGACTAAAGTCGTTTACTCGCTACGAAAACTACTAATTTTCTACGACTGCTTTAGAATGTAAGCAAGTACACACACTTTTCAAACACAGAATGAATCCATTCTAGCTCTAGATACGGTATGAATATTCCGTATCAAGTGTTAGAATGAGCACATGTAGTGCCATCTCTTGTTTATAAAAGTAGAAAACTGTAGCAAAATTAGCAAAAATATATATATTTTACCATGAAATATTGAATAATTTAATGCAATTTAAAGTTTTGCTTTAAACTTACATAAAGTTTATTAGTTTGTTTTAATATTTGACCAGTTTTTTATCAGTTTAGTTCAAAAAAATAAAACTGCTCCATCTATTGTTAAATATTTAAACCTGATATATGTCACAATAATCTGACATAACCTTCATTATAATTTGTAAATATGTGCTAAAATTAAATAAAAAACTGTTTTAAGTACTGATTTGATAAAATTATTAAATAACATTAATCGATTTATTTTAAAATACGTTTTTGTTGCATTCACAATGTCTAGTCACAAAAAACATTGTTTTTAACCTTGTCCGCAGTTTAAAGCCACACAGTGTTTCATATTTGCAGTCGAAGAAAAAGTATAGTCTACAACAGGTATGGAATAGTCATTCCGCGCTCGCGGGGCCGTCATACTCGCCTGCCGGCTCGTGTTACAAACTTTCCGCTCGCGCGGAATATTGTCTATTCCATACTAGTTATAGAATATACTAATTCTACTTGAGTATACATATTAACATATTCATTCCTTAATTTTCAGGAGGCGCGGAGGAAAATATGGAATCGGATCTGCATGCATTGGTGGAGGACAAGGAATTGCCATAATGATTGAAATGTTGTAAACATTGTAACATTTTTATATTTTACTGTATCAGGCCAGGGCTGGCAAAGTTTTACCCGGTAAAACCGCAAAACGTTTTGTCAGCCCTGTCAGTGGCGAATCTGCGTAAATAAACATGTAAGTCCAGTCAAATAACTAGAATTTCATATGTTAAATGTACACGGGCTGATATTTTAAAGGGTAGTAGTGGATGGTAACAGAACACTCCTGTTAGTTTTTCAACGGGTGATTTGCGTAAGAGGTGTCCGCTATCTTGAATTGTAGGGGTGAGTGCGGTTATCTCGCTAAATATGCATCTTACGATAAAAATGCATATAACTAATTTTGTTAAGGAGAAAATTTTCAACAATTTTTGTTTGGATCATTTTTTTTTAATATATTAATAACAATCGAGTTATAAATATTCAAAAATTGCCATGTTGGGGGGTGAAATTGTTTTTTTTTAGATTTTTTAGCCAAATTATTCATCAGATGATAAAAGTGGTTATGAGCAAACTTGTAACTCTTGAAATTATCTATAAGTTTTATACATTATGCATTTTAATAAGTATTTTTTTACGGTTACAGTGGGCGCTGAAAGTCAAGTTGCGCCCTCTGTAACCGTACCAAAGTACCTACGAATATTTATAATACATGCAACTTATAGAGAATTTCAATAGCTACAAGTTTGCTCATAGCCACTTTTATCGTCCGATAAATAATTTGACTGAAAAATGGAAAAAACCAATGGAGATTTCTCCCGTTAGATTAGACAGGGACAAAAGTTCTACCCAAAAAGGATAGAAGACATACATACACTCCCACTTCCACCCAACCAAACAAATTCTGTATTTGTTCTTTGTTGAACAAATACAATATTTACTTAGTCGGGCGAAAAGTGTAACTATATTATTTTAATTAAAGAAATTACTGGCGCCATCTAAATTTTAGTAGAATTATCTTATTCTACAGATTCACATTAGCTATCTTCGTTCGTGCCGCTCAGTGCTACACTTTCCGGCCAACCAAATAAATACTGTATTTGTTGTATGAAAAACAAATACAGTATTTATTTGGTTGGCTGGGAAGTGTAGCACAAATGAGATAGAGATAGGGTAGACGTCTTTTGTTTCATAATTCTAGTTGTAGAGAGCTCCATTTCACATCCAACGTGGTTATTTTTAAATTAACTTGATTGTTATTAATATTTAAAAAAAATGATCCAAACAAAAATTGTTGAAAATTTCTTCCTTAACAAAATTGGTCATATGCATTTTTATCGTAAGATGCATATTAAGCAACTCACCCGTAAAAATCAAGATAGCGGACACCCCTTACGCAAATCACCCGGTGAAAAAATAACAGGAGTGTGCTGTTACCATCCACTACTACCCTTTAAAATATCAGCCAGTGTACAGTTATTGCAATTTACATTTATTATTTGACTGGACTATATACATTAGGGTGGGCCGAAAAATTGAAATCTGTAATTTAAAAACGCAATACCCGACAAAATATGCCTAAAAGCCTTTAATATTAATGAAAATATCGTATCAACTTGAAATTTGGAACACATAAATAACATAACCCATATATTTTTTTGGTGTATATTTGGTATGCTTAGGGGCACGATGGAAACAGGGGAAAAAGGGGGGAAATTTTTTTAAAAAGAAAAGAGGGTCGTGTGATACATCATTTTAAAGCTTATAAAATTCTCTATTTGCCCACATATTTTTTTTATTTTTTCGGAACAATTTTTGGGGTTATTCGCGTAAGAATTAAATCACGTGAAATTATGCCTCACTTTCACCAGAAATCAGAATATAGAGTGGCTTAAAATATGGCCTATGATGTTTGTAAATGTTATTGTCGGTTGTAAAACTTATTTGTTTTTGCAATAAAACAGTTTTTGCATTTTTCTTATTAAGTTCTTATTTTTTTAACATTTTTCTTAAAAGTTACAAAATGTACCTTTGTAGAGGGCACGAAAATTGAAAAAATAAATAAAATAAAATACACGCTTTTTTCTCTTTGCAAGACGCATCTTTTCCCCCATTTTTTAATTTAAATTTAAAAAAAATAAAATAAAAAGCCTATATGAAGGGGTCAGGGGAAAAACTATCATAGTCCATTTTTGTCGAAAATTCGTTATATACACCATTTTGTAGTTCGCGACCCAAGCTTTCAGGTGACTATGTCGGTTTTAAGCAAAAACAATTACAGTCGCTGTAACGAATTTAAATAGTAACGAATTTAAATAGTAACGATATACAGCGTAAGAACGGTCAGAGTCCGAGCGATACCATAAAAAACAATTAAAGTCCATAGTTTCGCATCGGTAACTAAGGAAACGTATTTTTTATTGTAAATGCACTAAGCCTGTTGGGCTGCTTTATAACATAAAAAAACGATCAGAGTCCTGGACTGTGATCGATTTTATAAAGTCATATGTGTAGTTCTGTTGCATCTTTTGCTTTGAACCTCAAAGGTAATGTTAAAAACCTTGGTAGGTAATATTATTTTGCTGTCAAATAAGTATGTGACGAGATGAAACAATAATTGACGTTACTTTGAAACTGCAATCATACAATATGAGTCTGTAAACCTTAATTTCGCTATTCTGTGAAAAGTAGTTTTTGTGACTCTGATCGTTTTTCCCCTGACCCCTTCATATAGGAACGGCCCACCCTAATATACATATCTTCTTATACATGGCAAGGCATCAAGCCTGGAATTTGAAAGACACTTTTCCATAGTTATATTGTATACAATCAAGCATTTAAAATTTTAATTATTTTTTTATATTTTACAAAAATATACTTAAGTTTTAATAAAATATGTTTTATTAAAAAAAAAAAAAAAATACTGCTACCAACAAAAGAATACTCTACTACCTGTACACGCTAATTCTGAATAGACATTAAGTTTAAGCGACTTGCCAACGCAAACCAAGAGTTAATCATGTTAGTAGTAGGTATAGAGAAACCTCTTAAGGTTCTTGGTTTCGGAAGATAATGGACTTTATTCCTCAGAAATGACCACAGTCGATAATTATTTTATACTCTCTTACATTATTCTAGAATAAAAATCTAGGGGGGATTAAGGGACCTTAAATAATAAAAAATACCGCTGCCAACAAAATAAAAAAAAATAAAAAAACTGAAAAATATTTTTTTTTTCAATAACTTTGAACTCTTTGATCCTTTTACCCCACCCCGACTGATACCAAATACAGCCTGTTCCAGAACTCGCGTACAGAAATTTAAGGGTATGTTAAAAACCCTCTGGAAAATATGAAAAAAATGTCAAAAAAAATCAATCTTCAACACTAATTAAAAAGGAAGCTATTTAATCTGACCAATCCTGTTGCTGATGTTAAATTACCTACAAATTAGTTTTTCCCTACTTATTAGTAACTACGGTTGCATTTTAATTGTTGACGCGTGTATTGTATGAGACTTTTAACTTTAGAATCTTTTTAGGTTATTATATTTTGACAAAACCGACAGAGGCTATCAAATATTCTATTTTTATAGGGTCACTCCATCCGGTGGTGGTTTTTTGACATTAATAAATATTTATGTCACATCAATCACCAACCTACAGAATATGTACCTGCAATAATTAAATTTGCTTCTATAGCTACAAATTCTCCTTTTAAAGGTAATTTAACATCAGCAATAGTATTGGTCCACTTAAAACGTTCTTATTTTTGAATTGAACGAAGATGGTTTTTTTTTGACATTTTTTTCATATTTTCCAGAGGGTTTTTAATATACCCTCAAATTTCGGTACGCGAGTTCTGGAACAGGCTGTATAATTTCAGCCGAGAACTTTGAATAATCGATGGTTCGAATTTGAAATCTTCAGCTCAAAGCGTTCTCGAGTTATAGTGATCACAGCGGCTCTTACGCGAACAGAATTATTATTTTTGATAATACTATTTTCTTTCCAAAATTTTAAAATAGCTGTTTTGTTTTTAAGGTTAATTTATTAAAAATCGAACACTTTTTCAATTTTCCTGATAAAATTCTTTGATTTTTCCCGATTTCCCTGATCTGTGGGCAGGGCGAATGGCGATTTCTCCCGTTAGATTAGACAGGGACAAAAGTTCTACCCAAAAAAGATAGAAGATATACATACACTCCCACTTCCACCCAACCAAACAAATTCTGTATTTGTTCTTTGTTGAACAAATACAATATTTACTTGGCCGAGCGAAAAGTGTAACTATATTATTTTTATAAAAGAAATTACTGGCGCCATCTAAATTTTAGTAGAATTATCTTATTCTACAGATTCACATTAGCTATGTTCGTTCGTGCCGCTCAGTGCTACAATTTCCGGCTAACCAAATAAATACTGTATTTGTTGTATGAAAAACAAATACAGTATTTATTTGGTTGGCTGGAAAGTGTAGCACAAATGAGATAGAGATAGGGTAGACGTCTTTTGTTTCATAATTCTAGTTGTAGAGAGCTTCATTCAAAGTGAATATAAAAAAAACTATTTTTTTTGCTAAATTGTTCAAATATTATTCAACGACGCCGTAGTTCACCTTTATTGAATATAAAATTAAAAAAAATTAAAGGTCAATACTTAGTAAACAGGATGTTCAGTAAATGATGTCATTAATTTTAAGTGGTGATTCAACATAGGAAAATATGAAAAAAAGTTCCTATAAACATATGCCTAAAAATGCGTCGTAAGGGAGCTAAGCCCCTTTGAAAGTGGCTAAAAAATACGGTTTTTATTTAATAACTCAGAAACGCTTTGATGTATAGCAACGAGGTTTTGGACTTTAACATTAATAAGGCCCATCTTCGTATGTTATTTTCATGAACTTATTTTAACCAGGGGTGTGCAAAACTAGGGGCCTTATTACTTTTTTGTCCCAAACTTTTTTCTGTGTAACTTTTTTGTAATTTTATTTTTGGAATATGATTCCTCAGGTCAAAATACATAAAAAAGGTACTCTTGTTCTAACACTGTAAGATTAACCGTTTTCGAGAAAAATTCATTTGAAGGTGAAATTTCATGGTACTAGGATGAAAAATTAAATACTAAAATGTTGAAAACCTAAATTTCAATGATGCAATGTACATAGAAAACTAAAAAAAAACCTCACATACAGGTACTTCCAAAAATCAATCCTAAGGGAGCTATGGGCTCCTAAAAATGCACCATTTTTAAAGGGCCACAGTAGCTTTAAAACCGATTTTTTTTGATGTAGAATAACATTGCATCATTAAAATTTTGGTTTTCGACATTTTAGTATTTAAATTTTCGTCCTCGAACCGTGAAATTTCACCTTCAAATTAATTTTTCTCGAAAACGGTTAATCCTACAGTATTAGAACAAGAGTACCTTTTTTATGTATTTTGACCTGAGGAATCTTATTCCAAAAATAAAATTACAAAAAAGTTACAAAGAAAAAAGTTTGGGACAAAAAACTAATAAGGCCCCCCAGTTTCGCACACCCCTGTTTAAAATAAGTACATGAAGATAGCATACAGAGATGGGCCTTATAAGGTTAGTTTATATTCAAAACCTCGTTGTGTACCTCAAAGCGTTCCTGAGTTATTAAATAAAAACCGAATCTCTTAGTTTCAAAGGGGCTTAGCTCCCTTACGGCGCATTTTACATCGGCACTTAGTGCTACTAAGAGTGCCGATGTATTGAAATCTTCGCCGAAAAGTCAAAATCTTTGACCACGTTTTTTTTTCACATTTCTCGACGTTTTAGACCATTCTGAGTCGAAATCAGTAAAAAAAATTTTTGCGCCCCTCTGTCTGTGTGTAAACTCTAACTCCATTTCTACATGAGATATCGACTTGCGGTTTTTTGCATATTGTTTCTTATCGTTTCCGAAGAGCTGGTTAGATTTTGGGGGTAAACGATTGGGGGTAAGGGGCTAAAAATAGGGTAAAACTCCTATTTTTAGCGTTTTTTTTTTGTTCATAACTAAGGCAATTATTATTGTATTTGGTTAATTTAGCACTTATATAAAAGATAATTTTAAATTGGTCAAAAAATGTTATAAACAACGTTTTCCTAAAACGCATTGTTTTCGAGTTATTGACGATTAAAGCAGTAAAAGGATTTTTTAGCATATCTCACATATTTATAACCCGATTTCAAAAAATTATATTTTAAATAAAAGCTCTTTTTAAGCCCTATAAAAAATGTTATATACAGTTTTTTGCTAGAATATAATGTTTTAAAGATACAGAATTTAAAATCAAACAAAACACCTAGTTTGAAATTTGCAAACTAGATGGCTCTAGTGTACAATATTGCCGATGTTTTGACAGGGTGCTTGAAACGTTTCATCTAGTTTAGACATATGTTTGAAGGAACTTTTGGTCATATTTTCCTATGTAGAATCACCCCATAAAATTAATGACATCGTTTACTGGACATCCACTATAATTGATATTTAACCTTAAAAATATAACTTTTAAAATGGTTGGTATAGGTCTTTGTCCTTCAGAAAAACACGTTTCAAAAAATTTATTTCTTCCTCAGGGCTTGTTAAAGGAAGAAAATAAATTTTTCAAAACGTCGGCAAGTTAAAAAATGTGTTTTTCTGAAGGACAAAGACCTATACCCACCATTTTAATAGAGCAAGCGGCTCGTTTTCTAACTAAAAACGTATGTTATGAAACGAGTGCTTTATACAAGTTTTTCTATTTTGCTCTAAAATATAAAAAAACTTACATTTAAATTGATGACTGATTTAGGGATTTTTGTTTTGGGTTGGCAATACAGTTTACACTATGTTTAAAATTCTAAAAACAAATGATATTTTGATATATTTTACAGTCATCTCTTCTTTTTTCACTGCAATTAACCAGTCCACAATTTTAACACGGTAAAAAATAACCCAAACACAAAATTTTGTAAAAAATTAAACTTTAAATCGACATCGACATTTGCACGCAAAACGTCAAGAGATAGGATTTTGTATGTTGCCAACACAACAGAAAAAAAAGTAGAGACCTTCTATGGGCCTATAAGAACACGCAAAATGCGTGTGATTATGAGCTTATAAGAGTCGCAAAATAGAAAAAAGTTATTAACATATTTAAGGTCACCAATAAACTTCTTATACTTAAAAATATATTTACAAATAGTTACGATTCGACGGTTGGAGGCGCCAATGATTGGTACAACTTCGAAACTGCAGTCTGGACAATTTGCTGGAAGGTTTCGTCATCTTTGCACGAAACTTCTAAATTTGTGAGATCGATATCCGCTCGATTTTCGTTGACCGTCACATGTAGTTTTTCTCCTTTGAACATTTTCGGAACGGATTCTTCACCAAACATGTCTTGTAACATTTCAATGAGACATTCCTAAAACAAGCCGTGAGATATGTAATGCTACGCATTCCATTATACAGAATATGTATCTGCAATAATTAAATTTTCCTCCATATCTACAAATTCAACTCTTAAGTTAATTTAACATCAGCAACAGTATTGGCCTACTTAAAGCGTCGTTATTTTTGAATTCAACGACATTTTTTTCATATTTTCCAGGGGGTTTTTTAATATACCCTCGAATTTCTGTACGCGAGTTCTGGAACAGGCTGTATATATTTTTTTAATATTTGGGAAAATGCAATATACCATTTACTGTGAATAATATACAGTGCGGTCCAAAAGTCACCCCCCCCCCCCCCGACTTCAAATTTGGAACTTTTAAATAAGACAACTTAAACTATCTTTTAGCATATATTTAATACTTTCAGCTCTTAAAATGTGGGCAGGGGGGCATAGGGGCACTTTTTTTTTAATGGAAAGGGGGCTCGTGTAATACATCATTTTAAAGGTTATAAAATTCTCCATTTAACTCCATATTTTGAATTAAAAACAAAAACATTTTTGGGTTTAAAATGGGGTTGAAAATGGGTATTAATGTCAACATTCCTCTAAAAAAATCAAATAATTTTTTAAAAATGCCTAATTTCATCATAAAAAAAGTTAATTATAATTTTAAACTAATTTTAGTTGACATAAATAAAAATTTATAAAAAAATACTTAAAAAATCGAATGTTTTAGTACAAAAAATTGAAAAATCAAAACCTTAGAAAACATTTTTAAAAAATTTAAAAATGTAAAAATCGAGAATTTTATAAGCTTTAAAATGATGTATCACACGAACCCCCTTTCCTTTTAAAAAAATGTCCCCCACGCCCCCCTGCCCACATTTTAAGAGCTGAAAATATCAAATATATGCTAAAAGATAGTTTAAGATGTCTTATTTAAGAGTTCTAAATTTGAAGTCGGGGGGGGGGGGGGGTGACTTTTGGACCGCACTGTATATTATTCACAGTAAATGGTATATTGCATTTTCCCAAATATTAAAAAAATATATACAGCCTGTTCCAGAACTCGCGTACAGAAATTCGAGGGTATATTAAAAAAACCCCTGGAAAATATGAAAAAAATGTCGTTCAATTCAAAAATAACGACGCTTTAAGTAGGCCAATACTGTTGCTGATGTTAAATTAACTTAAGAGTTGAATTTGTAGATATGGAGGAAAATTTAATTATTGCAGATACATATTCTGTAGGTTGACATGGTGATTAATGTGACATAAATATTTATTAATGTCAAAAAACCACCACCGGATGGAGTGATATAGAATATTTGATAGCCTCTGTCGGTTTTGTCAAAATATAATAACCTAAAAAGATTCTAAAGTTGAAAGTCTCAAACAATGCACGAGTCAACCATTAAAATGCAACCATAGTTACTAATAAGTAGGGAAAAACTAATTTGTAGGTAATTTAACATCAGCAACAGGATTGGTCAGATTAAATAGCTTCCTTTTTAATTAATATTGAAGATAAATTTTTTTTTATTTATTTTTTTTCCAGGGTGTTTTTAATACACCCTCAAATTTCTTTACGCGAGTTCTGGAACAGGCTGTATAAAAAAAAATTAAAAAAACGAAAAATGAAAAAAAAATTTTTTTTTTTTTAATTTTTTCAAAAATTTTTATTTTTTTTTAAATTTTCTTTTTGCGAAAAACGAAAGTTTTTATTTTTAAAAAAAGTTTAACCACCCCTAACTTTTTTGATTTTGGGGGGATTACTTTGAAAAACAATAGGGATCTCCCCTCATATAACTTGATTTTTCCTGAAAATTTCGAATCGATCAGATAATTTTTTCTGGAGTTAGGGAACGTTCAAGTATTACGTAACGCAAATTTTGATCATTTTGGACTTTTTAAAAAATTTAAAAAACTTACATTTAAGTTGCTGACTGATTTAGGGATATTTGTTTTGGGTGGGTTGGCATTCAGGCCTATTCACATGTACCATTGAGATTGAGATTTGTGGCAATATTGACAAAAATTGCAAGGTCATTTACGTCAACTGTACTGGATTGTAATTTTTGTCAATATTGAATAGATTTCAATGGTACGTGTGAATAGGCCTGATTACAGTTTACACTATGTTTAAAATTCTAAGAATAAATGATATTTTGATATATTTTACAGTCATCTCTTCTTTTTTCACTGCAATTAACCAGTCCACAATTTTAACACGGTAAAAAATAACCCAAACACAAAATTGTGTAAAAAAATAAACATTAAACCGACATTGACATTTGCACGCAAAATGTCAAGATATAGGCTTTTGTATGTTGCCAACCCAACAGAAAAAAAAGTAGACCTCTTATGGGCCTATAAGAACACGCAAAATGCGTGTGATTATGAGAGTCGCAAAATAGAAAAAAATATTAAACTATGGTTTATACACTTACCTTAAAATGCATACGGTCCACCTTAACACTAGTATACATATTTTTAATTGGAGTATCTAGTAAATCAGCCTGTAAAATGGCTGCAACAATTGCATCTGCATACATGTCGTTTACTGGATTTGCTTCCCACTAAAAATATAAAAAGTAAAAAGAAAACTGTATAAAAAAACTAATATTCCCTAGCAGAAATTCAACGTTAGAATAACGTTTTTCTAACGTTAGAAAACTGTATAAAAGTACGTTAAAAAATATGTGCAAATGTCCCGCTTCTTAACGTTAAAATCAAACGTTAGTTACAAACGTTAATCTAACGTTAGATTTTTAAGTTAGAAATACGTTATAAGTACGTTTAATTTCTAACTTTCGGAGGGGGCGTGGCCAACAATTTCTACCTGCATCATAAAATGGCAGCTGGAGACAAATTTATTCATATAAATAAATCTTAATGTATTTTAGCAATCATAATATTTTTAAACATAATTTCGTTACATTTATTTATAAAATAGCCATCTTTTTAGGTTAGAATTTAATTGGGAATCTAACGTTAGATTTATGTATTTTATAACGTTTTTGTCAAACGTTAGTTTTTAAGGTTAGATTTATATATTTTATAACGTTTTTGTATAACGTTGAGACTAAACATAAAAATGTCACTAATTTAATGTTATATTAAGTTAGATTTATGTACTTGTCTACCAGGGTTATGTTAAAAAAAAAAATTAGTGGTACCAAATCAAATTAAGGCGGAGGCGGCCACTGCGCCCCAGTCTCCCCGTCAATTTTGGCCCAATTATTTAATAAAGAATGAGTTTTGTATTTCGGTATATAATTTATTAATAGCCGAGCCGACTTTCAACTACCTATGTAGTCATTTTCAAGGCCCCTGAAAAGTAAGTTAAAAACAAAGTTAGATGGGTACAAAAAATAAGGTTATGTAAACTTACTTTTGTCAGGCGTACAAAATCGTCACGATCACAGTTAAAATAGCCATAAAAAATGATAAATAGGACAATATAACTTTAACAGAGACATTAAAAATATAAAATATAAAATTTTGACAAGTAGAATTTTGTGTTGGTAATGCAGGACGGTATAAACGGCATCTATATGAATAAAAATGACATGAGCGGTGTTGCCGGACCTAAAACTGAGTTTGGAGTCGAGGGAAATTCAAAGAAAATGTTTAAAGAGGGGGTGAAAATTTCTATTATTATTGATTTGGCTGTTTAAGCAATTTTTGTCATGTAGGGCTCTCGAAATCTCTAGATCCTCGTATAAATCCAATCTAAGGCTAAATTTGTGTAAGTTTAAATTGTGAAGGATATTTATATTGGTGAATGAGAAGTTGTGTTTATTGAAGGATAGGTGGTGGCCAAAGGATGAGGACTTGGGTCTGGCGATATGTTCCTTAGCTCTTACGAGGGTTGTTCTGGAAGTTTTTCCTATGTAAAATCTAGGGCATTCATCGCAGGTAAGTTTGTAGATACCACTTTTTTTGTGAACAGGGTAAGTATCTTTGGAATTAACTAAGGAAGAAGATAAATTAGAATGGGTTTTAAAAGCTAATGAAGTGGATGGGTTTTGATTCAAGATTTTTGAGATTTTATCTGTTAGGGGGCCTATGTAGGGGATGGAGTAGTACATTGTACTTATTTCAGAGGTGACGCTGAAGGCTTCGCTCCGTGTGGTGTTGTATTTCATTCTTCTTAACATTTTGTCTATAGATTTAGGAAGATAGCCGTTGTTCAATGCTAATTGTTTAATTATGTTTAGTTCTTTGATATAGTTATCATGTGACAGTGGTATTTTTATTTAGCTAAATAAGAAAAGAGAAATCTGCATTTTTTATGTTTTAAGAAAGTCGTCTTTTTTATTAGAAACGGCGAAAATTTTGCAGGTATATAATTATTATCCAATACATATAGATAATGAGACAATTACCAGCTTTATTTTAAATAGATAAACTCAATAATAACCCCCGCGTGGCTTTTACTTTATTGAGTGGATAATTATTTATTTTACCCACTCAACTGTCACTTGTCAAATTATTTTCTTGTAAATGTCATTAAAATGTTTAATAAAAATATGAATTCCTAAGCTATTTATTGGATAAAACCTTGTATGGCACTCATGGGTAAACCGATATTGCCCTCTCGAAAATTAACCTGCTTGGCTGACGCCTCGGTTAATTTTCTCACGGGCAATATCTTACTTTACCCACTAGTACCATAAATAACTATTATAGAAATATTGAATATTTAATATCCAATTTTTTTTCGTAGCATAAGAGTTGAGGTAAGGTGCAAAGATGCTAAGAAGTTGAAAACTCAAATTCAAAGGAGGACGATATACAGGGTGATCAGTAACTGCCATGCGAAATTTAAGAGGTGATTCTACATCCAAAAATTTGAAAAAAAGTTTCTATAAAGGCTGGTCCGGAAATGAACCCTAAGGGAGATCTATATTTTTTACAAAAAATTTAAAAAAAACTACACATAAAAGAGTTTGGGGCAAAAATGTGTTAAGCCTCACATATTTTGTCCGTCTAGGCACGCCTCTGGATAAATTCAAAAAAATAGATGAACATAAACTTATTGACCTTATTAATACTAGTATATATACAAAAGCTCGTCGTTCTAGCTTAAAGGGTACCAGAGAGATTAAAAAACTTGTTTTTATTACAATTTTAAAGGACCATAGCTGCCTTAGGGCTTATTTCCGGACCAACCTTTTTTTTATATTTTTGGATGTAGTCACCTCTTCAATTTTGGCATGCCATTTACTGATCACCCTATATAAAATAAAACGTGATGTTAAAATTTGTATTTTTTTTAAGAAAAAGTTTTAGCCCCTGTACGTTAGATAATTAAAGGGGCATGCACAGAATTTCCAATTAACCTTTAAACAAATAACCTTTCAACAAGTGTATTTATTTACCTCTAATGTGACAATTTTTGGTTCTATTGTAATATCAACAGAACCAAATGCCTTCAGTTTCTTTTCTCCATCAATAGATTCTAAGAGTCCAGCAACTTGTGAAATCATATGCCTCAAAACTCCCGGGTTTCCAGAATAGTGGAGACTTTGTCTTTGTAAAATTTGACTCATGGCCATATCAGTATATTCTAAAATATAAAAAAAATTGAACTTATAGTACTATTAGCAACTATAGTTACTATACTCCGTCCAGTTATGCAAGATAGTAAGGGACGCGGCACGTTTTACACCACAGAGCGCATAAATAGCATAATTATGCATAAACTGTAGTGTATCAAAAATTTAACAGATGTCGGTACTGTTTCCCTGGAAAGGGCCTATCCAAAGACTCGCATAACAAAAAAGTCCAAACGCGATGCCAGGATTGGCTTGATGTGTCGTCATGTATCTTGTAACGGTTGTTATGCGAGCATCTGGATAGGCCTTAAGTTGTAATTTTAACCTAAAAATTTGACGTTTTCCTTGTTCAATATAATTTACGTTTGTACCATATGTAGAATATGCTAATTTAGTGTGAGTGTATGAAGAATAAACCAAAAAAGTACCTTTTTCAATACCATACAAAATAACATTGAGTATAATCATTTTTTTTATGCAACTTTATCTTCTTTTATTAGCTTTAACGACCGTCAATCATTTTCATAGACAAAAAATGTCACAATATTTTATACGTTAAAAGGTACGAGTTTTTAACCAATGATGTAGCTTAAAAATCGCGGGAATTTTAAACTATCTTGCATGATTGAACGGACTATATGACATTTTTTGATAGGTCCCTATAAACATCGCACAAAGTAATACTATTTTGATTTTGATTTATTAACTTAAATCTCATAAAACTTGTTTTACCTTCATTTAATATAAGCCTGTTATTTTCAAGCCTACTTTTTATAATCTCAAATAAAGGACTAGTTTTAACCTTAATATTATTTGATTTGGATTTAACTAAGAAATTTGATTCATCTGCGAAACTTATTAGGGTTTGGTCCTTGTTTTGTAATAGCATAGAGATCATTTAAGAAACTTATAAACAGTAAAGGCCCCAGCACACTCCCCTGAGGGACTCCGACCTTGACACCTTTAATACCTGAGAGGTATTAATAAAATCTTGAAATACTTGTACTTGTTGTGAGCGTACTGAGAAGCAAGATCGCATATTTTTGTCGTGCGGTGTATTGTAATTAAATTCCCTTGCCTGGGCACATATACAAAGAACATAGATGAGCTGCCATCTCAAGGTTATATACAAATTTACGAGTCCTCCATTTTGATCGGAAGTTACGTCAGAAATCAGCCGGGAAATTGAAATTAGTGGGTAAAATGTAAATAAATAAACGACATAACCTTACTTTTTAATGTTTTCTTATGTTATATTAAAAAAAAATCAAACTTACCTAAAAAATATGATACTGCTGTCTGCAGGTAGCAGTCGTTTTATGTTTCTACAACTTTTTATAAAACACGTCATTGCAAAGACTTTACTAGTTCTTTAAAAAAAACACCATAAAATATACAAAAAACACAGAAAGACTTTAAAAGTTTAAAAACGCTGTTATAAAGTCTATAATAAAATAAAATGTTCACCCTTCTAGCACAAAACACCAAACGCGTAGAAAAAATAACAGAAAAACCTCGAAAACAAACTCGAAACATACATAAATTAGGTTATGTTAACCTGTTGCACGAATATGTTAGAGGTGTGTGCGAAGAATTATATTTTTATATTTAAATTACTGGTAAAAATAAATAAATATCTGTGTAGTATAACATATTGATTTAGTTTTTACATATATAATAAACTGTTGCAACAAAACAACGACAAAAAGAAACTTTTACTGACTACTGAAGTGAAATGAAAAGACACATCTCTAACAAAGAAAATATTCCTATCTAACGCAACACAGTGTTACCAACATAAAATATATATATTTTTTACTTTATGTTGGACAATTGGAATCAAAATGGAGGACGCATTTAGTCGGGACACAGAAGTATGCGCAGACGGTCAAAAATCAATCTATTTGTTTATTTTGTCTATGCCTGGGCAGAAAGTCCGGTATACCGGTAGATACAGGGGGGGTATGTGACGTGGTTGGGACAGCTTGGGATATCAAAAAGAGGCCTAGTTTTCTGGATTAAGGCCTGCCCACCCTTACTACTAATATCTTACTTGATAAGTCAGCTGCAGAAAAAATGTGATAATTAAAGTTCCTCTTGACTAATACTCCAGATATCGTACTTCCCGGTTTCGGCCTGTCAACTGCTAAGGAACCCATGACTTTGGCAGTTTTTTCACCCCTGAAATACAGTTCGACGGAATGGGTGTTCCTTGGGTTATGTAAATGGATGGTGGTGTTGGGGTCGTCTTCATATTCGCGCTGAAGAGCTGCCTTCAGACGACTCATCTCGTTTTGCTCTCCATGCACCAGCACCTAAAATATAATAATAAGTTACTCGTAAGTCACCATTTTTTTTGACGTTTTAAATTATTTGAGAACACTTTTAATTAATTAAACTAGATGAAACGTTGCAAGCACATTGTCAAAACATTGGCACTACTGTACACTAGAGCCATATAGTTTGCAAATTTCAAACTAGATGTTTTGTTTGATTTTAAATTCTGTATCTTTAAAACATTAAATTCTAGCAAAAAACTGTATATAACATTTTTTATAGGGCTTAAAAAAAACTTTTATTTAAAATATAATTTTTTGAAATCGGATTATAAATATGTGAGATATGGTAAAAAAACCTTTTATTGCTTTAAACGCCAATATCTCGAAAACAATGCGTTTTAGGAAAACGTTGTTTATAACATTTTTTGACCAATTTAATAATATCTTTTATATAAGTGCTAAATTAACCAAATACAATAATAATTGCCTTAATTATAAACAAAAAACGCTAAAAATAGGAGATTTACCCTATTTTTACCCCCTTACCCCCAAAATCTAATCAGCTCTTCGGAATACGATAAGAAACAATATGCAAAAAACCGCAAGTCGATATCTCATGTAGAAATGGAGTTAGAGAGTTTACACCCAGACAGACAGACGGACGCAAAATTTTTTTTTACTGATTTCGACTCAGAATGGTCTAAAATGTCGAGAAATGTGAAAAAAACGTGGTGATTTTGACTTTTCGGCGAAGATTTCAATACATCGGCACTCTTAGTAGCACTAGGTGCCGATGTAACAATGGAAAAGTGGGTTAGGCTGTTCTGGTTCTGATAGCCTCATATAATTCAACATGGTTATTATGGGTCATAATTTTTAATGGTTTGTGTGGATTATAATGGGCCATTATGGGTTATTATGTGTAAGGTCCCCAAATATTCAAAGTAATTTCATTCCATTTAAAGGTCGTCAAATAAAGAGAATGTGCGCCAAATAGTATATTCTATAACTAGTATGGAATAGACAATATTCCGCGTGAGCGGAAAGTTTGTCATACAAGCCGGCATGCGAGTATGACGGTCCCGCGAGCGCGGAATGACTATACCATACGTGTTGTAGACTATACTTTTTCTTCGACTGCAAATATGGTACAGTGTATGGCTTTAAACTGCGGACAAGGTTAAAAACCATGTTTTTTGTGACTCGAAATTGTAAATGCAACAAAACACATATTTTTAAATAAAGCAATTAATGTTATTTAATAATTTTATTAAATCAGTACTTAAAAAAGATTTTTATTTAATTTTAGCACATATTTACATATTATAATGCAAAAATTGAAAGTTATGTCAGATTGTTGTGACATATATCAGGTTTAAATATTTAACAATAGATGAAGAAGTTTTAATTTTTTAAATTGATAAAAAACTGGTCAAATATTAAGAAAAACTAATAAACTATGTAATTTTAACGCAAAACTTTAAATTGCATAAAATTATTCAATATTTCATGGTAAAATATATATATTTTTGCTAATTTTGCTACAGTTTTCTTTACTTTTATAAACAAGAGAGGGAACTACGTGTGCTTATTCTAACACTTGATACGGAATATTCATACCGTATCTAGAGCTAGAATGGATTCATTCTGTGTCTGAAAAGTGTGTGTATTTGATTACATT